>JAJHZJ010000357.1:2534706-2966649 GCA_023548195.1 Bettongia penicillata ogilbyi
AATGTGACTCAGTATCTGCTTAAGTGGTTGGGATATTTTCATATAACTGACCTTATGGGCATTCAGATATGCTGATATGTTGAATATGGATGCATACAGACCACATTTCCTAAGTATACTCTCACATCCCATGCATCTGACATAAATTCGAGTAGCCATCAGATGTTGTTTTGATGACAACTTTCTTAGTCTCCTTCCCTAAGATGGGGAGCTTCAAGTCTAATTTAAAATGTCTAGAAATAATATTAACAGTTTACATTTACATAATATGTAATGTACAGTGATAGATACACCCAGGTGTCATTTTTAGATCAATTTCCCAAATAACCTGTCACTTTTCCACTACTTTGTCTGACATATTCAGAGCTTTCTTTACAACAAGATTGAGAGGTAGGTAGTAGTATTATTCCTATTTTGGAGATGAGGAAACAGGCTCAGAGGTTAAGTCACTCACAATTAGGCAGCTAGTAAATGGCAGAGCTGAACCTTTCAGTCAATTCAATTTATTAAATTATCTGTTAAATTTATTAAATTCCCACTAGGTGCAAAACATTGTACCAGACAGGGGTACAAAGATGCAAAGAGACACTGCTGGTAGCTTACATTCAGGTGAATAAGACATGTATACAAATAATTATAATACTAATTAGAATGTATTCAGCGTAGAGGAGAAATCAAAACGTCGCAGGAAGAAGAGAGGGAATGATCCCCTTTACCTTCAATAATCAGGGAAAGTCTTATGAATTCCAACAGGAAATTCAATCAGCAAATATGTACCTATTATGAGCAAGGCACAATATTCTAGGCTCTGAAGATATAAAAATTATAAATGAAACAGTCCTGCCTTCAAGAACTGACCTTACAATCCACTTCATGAGTAGGGATGCTACATGTATCCATTTATAATACCAGGGGCAAAGAGACCCCAGGCTACTAGGAAAATATGAAGGAAAAAATCAACTTCATCTAGGATAGAGGTAGCAAACACTTGACCTGCAAGCCAAAAGCAGTCCACAATGCTTCCCAGCGTGGCTTGAACCAGATTAAGATATATTTGGGAAATATTTAACAAAATAAATAAAAATACAAGAAAACACAGATAGATATCACATTTAAAAATTAAGCCACTATGGCACAGCAAGGCTCCTTCTGTATGGATTAATGGCCCTATTTAGTTTGAGTTTCTATTTGAATATGACACCACCAATCTAGGGACTTATAGAAGTCTTTATGGAGGAGGTGACATGATAGCTAAGCTTTGAAGGGACAGAAAGATTTCCAAAGAGAGATAAGAAAGGAATCTACTCCAGGCATTAGGGATAGCCTCTTTCAAAGAGGAGAGGCTGAAAAAAGCTGGACAAGACTCCAGAACAAGCCATCCAATCTGCCGGAAATGTTGAGTAAGTGTAGGAGAGCAATCTAAAATAAGGTTGGAAAGGAAAGTTGGAGCCAGTTTGGAGAGGACCTCAAGTCCAAGGTACAGAATGATATTTAATCTTACAGACAATAGGGAGCCACTGAATGTTTTTGAGTAAGGCAATGAAATGACCAGAAGACCTGAGTCATTTGAATATTAATTTTGGCAGCCGAGTGAAGGACTGACTAGAAAGGGGACAATTCCGTGGCAGAAAGAACAGAGATGTAGAGGGCAATGGTCCCACCATATGTGAGTGCACAAGGGTAGGAAAAGGTCATTTGACTTCATGTCTAGTGTTTTTTCCTTTATATTGCTCCGCTTATTCAATGAAAACATACTACAAACCAAAGAAGTGCAGGTAATTTTCCTTGTGGTGTGGAATTCTTTGGTCACTTAACAGGAAAAAGATTTGAGACATATTTGGGAAAAAAACTTATCATTAAAAGCTATGTAGGTCAGGATATCTTCTAAATTGCCTGAAATTCTCCTCCTAAATACAGATAAATACAAATGCTTAACATTCCAGTGGACTGTTGCCTCCCTGTTCTACGAGGGCTGAACTTTAAGACTTCCCATTTTAAAGTTTAAATTAGGTGTGGTTGTGTAGGGTAGACTTTACTGCTTTTTAAATTTACAGCAGAAGACATTTAATAAGGGAAATTAAGTCTTATTATACCATATCTAGGTCTGAGTGTCCTAAGAAAATTATTATTCATCACCATTATCACATCTAATCTTGATTTACCTCACAAATACACTCAGTTGCCATAATTCACTGATTTTTCTTTATTTCCACTGGGTTCCTTTTGTGATCTTAGGAGGAGTCTAGGAAGATAAATTATTTAGCTAATTGACATGAAAAATGCACATTTTCAACGATCCAGAGCTTATCCCAATGCCCAACAAATAATGGGAAATTAATAAATGCTTATTGACTGAGCAACTAGGTCAGAAAATTATGACCCCTTTTCCCCAAGGGTCCAACACTTGTCTGAAATACCCAAATGGATGAGATTGTATACTTGGGGTACTCATTTATTGTGAGAAAATGTATTTTAAGAATGGGTTTGAAGTCTGTAGCACCTTTTTTTAGCCTTTTCTATTTGTATTTTGCCAATCCTACTTATTGTGAGGAAGTAAAGGAGAATGGATGTCTGTGAGGATATCCTGAGCATATGAGTGAATTGGTATTTCTGCCCCACAGATCCACAGTTTTATGTTCCATGTGGAAAGTTTGTTGACAAAAGGGATAGTAACCTTTCTATCCATTTTGGCTATAGTTCCTGTCAGTTGAATTGATGAGAGGCTTGGGTTGCTCTACAATTAAATGAAAGACCTTGTCTGTTGATGGGACAGATGACCATGTTGCTTACACTTATGCCTGTTATACAATATTCCAAGGGATGTGAATGTCCTGGTTCCTGTATCTGCTGCCTTTGCCAAGCTGCTTACACCTAAAAGTCAAGTAGACTGGTTTCCTGACAGCTCCCTTTACAAACAGATCATTCCAATAAGGTGTCAGGAGACAAAGTGAGCCACAGATGATCAGAAAATGGAATTGGGGAAAATGGAATAACTTGACAAGGTTATGTCTGAGTGTGGGTCACTCTAGCAATATACAGGCACAAGATAAGTAATTTAAAATGAATTTTCCTTCATAAAAAATGTTCTCAGAAATGGCAATCACACAATGGCTTTTCTGAAGCCCAAATGGGCTTGATGATATTCGACTCAGCACATACCACCTTACGGTGTCTCCTAATATTTTTCTCAAGACACGAAGAGACAAGCTAGGTATATCCCTAGCCATCTTCATAGGTGTCATGGCACAATAGGGGAGTGTGCCAGAATTCTTTCAAAATCTTCCTTCTGGCTTTTCAAACCCAAATGTAATCTTTTCCCTAAGAGAACAGCGTCTAACTTGATACCCTTCCCAGACAGGTTTCCCAAGCAGCCTGCCACATTTCTAGTACAGTCTTTGACACATTCAAAGTCAAAGCAAGTACTAAATTCCTAAATAAATAAGGATTTGGTTGAGATTTAAGACCCAGGCACTGAAGTTGCCTTAATTTGATTCCTATCTTTGACAGCAACTTGTCTGCAGGGAAGAGGTGACCTTAACAAATTAAATAACAATGAAAGTGTTTAATTTAAGATTTATATCAAGAACATAGTTTTTGGCTTTGGCAGATGCATTTTTAGAGTTTTAATACCTATGGGGTATGCTGTATTTTGTAGGATTGTTTTGAAATGTGATTTTTTTTTCCCCTCCAGCTCTCCTTGGTAACTGGCACAGAGCCAAACTGGCTCGGATCATGCAACATGGTATGTTGAACAGAATTCTACTGATGATTTATTCTTTGAGTCTTGCTTTTACATAGTAACACAAGTTCAAGTAGAGCTTATTTTACTATGTTTATGCAATACAGTCTTCTAGATTCCAGGAAAAAAAATTCAAATGGTGGGGAGATGATTTTTTTTAAGGCAATCACAGGAACCCTCCCTGTTCCTTAATTTCAAATATTTACATGCAAGTTATCTGCTGTATTATCAGACATATGTCTTGTGCACTGTGATCCTTTTCTTGGTTTAGGATCATTAGTGATCCCAAAAGCAGTAGCTTGCTGTCACAGACACCTATTTCTTCAAGAGTTATATTTTCCCCATGATGCCAAGTGGATGCAAATCATGATGTTGGACAAATTATAATCAAAAACAAAAAAAAGTGACAGAAAGACTTATTATTCTTAATGTTAGTACCCCCTTGCTCCCTCCCTGACTTATTTCCCATTTAGGGTATATATAGCTATACCTTTTTTGTACACCATTATTTGCACGTTGTCTTCCCATTAGATTGTAAATGAGCTCTTTGAGCCCTGAGACTATTTTTGTTTTTCTTTGTATTGCCAGGGTTTAGCTCAACATCTGGCACATAGTAGGTATTTAATAAATGCCTACTGACTTGACTTGTGATGGCTATAAGCAGATGGTAGCATATTACTGAGGGAGACCTGCCTATAAAAAAGTAGTTCAAGTGACATTAGATGCTCCAGTCATATGACATGAATAAGAAACAACAGTTCCCCTATGTTCCATGAGCCTCTTTATAATATCCCTTACCACTTAGTCATCCGGCTTTTGCTTGAACACTTTCAGTGAAAAGGAGCTCACTACTTCACAAGAAACCCACGTTACTTTAAAAACTAATTGGTGCAAAGCAAGATAGCCTAAATGGGGTATCTCAAGATAAAATAATCAAAGGACCAAACATTGGATAAATCTCCTATAGAGAATTTCAGGGAGATCATGGACAAAAAATTATACAGGATAAGGTTGATGTTATAATCTCCTTAGGAAATTATAGAACCAATGCCAGTGAGATTAAAGATCCTTTAATACAGACACTCTTAATATTATTAGTGACCCAACAAAGAGCTTTTGTTTATCTATATCTATTAAAAATTAAAACATCAAAGTAAATGTTGAGGAAAACAAGAACTGTCATCTTCCTAGCTCTGCCAGAGGAAACTAAATGATCCACCATAAACTCATAGATTCCTAGGGTTTGAATGGAAGGTGTTCTTACAGGTTATTCATCCTATCCCCATATATTCCGTGAACCTCTTTACAACATCCCTGGCCTGTGGTCATTTAGCCTCTGTCTGAACACTTTGAGTAAAAGAGAACTCACTACCTCACAAGCAGCCATTATACTTTTTAATTATTAGAAATGTAATTGGTAATTGGTAACCAAGTAATTGCTCATTAATTGGAGGATGAATAAACAATTTGTGGCACATGGCATTTTCTGTCCTATAACATACGATTCAGAGGAGCATGGGAAGATTTAAATGGATTGGTACAAAGCAAGAAGAATAAGCAAAATAATATACATATAGCAAGGGATTGGATTATGGGGGCCTAGTCCTTCAAATATGTATAGTCTGCTCTACCTGTTAACTACCCACAACTGTGCCTGCTTCAGGCAAAGGGGATCCTGCTTCAAGCAAAGCAGAATGGAGGGTCTTGCCCTCTTCTGAGCATGGGCAGGTGTTCTGTGACTACTGTCAATTAGCTGTGTGATTATGGAAAGGTTTTTGATTTCCTCCTAAGCCTGAACTGAGTACGCAGACAAAAAAGCACCAATGGGCTTCCACCTTCCTTCTTGCTTTGCTATAGGGTATGAAGAAGACTCTCTTAGCTCAAGAGGTTGAGGAGCGGAAAGAATGCTCTCTTCCCTCCACCACTACTACTGGGCCAGCCCTGAGCAAATGGCCTCCTGGGCTAACCTGTGCCTGGGATGAGGCCATTTCCTTTTTGTATCTTCTGTTACATGGTCTTATGAAGACTTGCAAAGTCAGGAAAGCCACCAGAAATGCAACAGAGCCCTGTGAGGAGTGTAACTCTGAGAGGTGATTTGGGGGGTCCAGACCAGATCAACTTGGTAGCCATGGACTACAAGGCAGCAACTCATCCACAGTGTATGTTGCATCTGGGATATGATGAAGAGAAGAATCTTTGTAGCTACCCCCTTAACTTTGAGCCCACTTTCATCAAGGACTGAGGTGTAGAGGGGAGAGCATGTCCCAGTTGGGAAACATTTTGTACTTCAGCCCATGCCACAACTTTCTGTAAATATCCCCTTGTCAAAACTGTATTTGGTTAATTTATACTGAGGTGGTATTAATTGGCACTGAACCTGGAGTCAGAAGGACCTGAGTTCAAATCCATTCTGATACTTACTAGCTGTTTGGGTGACTCTGAGCAAGTCATTTAACTCCATTTGCTTTAGTTTCCTCCTCTGTAAAATGAACTGGAGAAGGAAATGGCAAACCACTCCAGTATTTTTGCCAAGAAAACCCCAAATGGGGTCATGAAGAGTTGAACTCAATTGAAACGACTCGACAACAGCCAAAAAACACTTATTTCCCTGGGTTATTACGAGAAAAATAATTTGTAAACCTTAAAGGTATGATGAAAATGTTATTACATATAATCACGGATCTAGGACTGAACCTTAGAGACCAGCTAGTCAGAGTACCTCATAAAACATACTAAAGCCCAGAAAAAGTTGTGATTACTGAATTTATCATTATAAAAGCAGGATTTGAATTCAGGGTTTCTAATTCCAGAGCCATCCACCTTCCCCCCACGCTGTACTAACTCTTCATTCTTTTTTTTAAATTTTATTTATTTTTGATTTTTAGAAATAAAACAAGCATTTCCACAACCTAGTAGAATTTAAAAAGATGATTGCACATGAAACTGCAAATCTACTGTGCACAACTTACTATTCCTCTTGTTGCTGTGTTTGTCCTTCATTCTCCAAGAGGACCATGACATCAGGTAATGACATGATTTGCGGTTGACTTTGATTTGAGTGAGAGAGAGCTATGCAAGGTCACCAACCTCACTTTCTTCTCCTGAGCCATCTGGGTCCCATGGCCAGATTTCATCAGGATGACTGGAGATAGCCCAGGATGCAATGTGAGACCTAGCCATTTTAGGCAAAGGTCTTTTCAGATTCTCATTTAAATATATTATAAAGTTATTATGTAACTTTTTAAACTTTTTTTTCTTCCTTCTCTTTCCCCTGTTATTTCCCCCCATGCCCAATCATCCCAAGAATGAAGAACTTCTACATGGGATAAAACATAGAGTCAGAAGATCTCTCTAAGGTCCTTCATAACTCTGACTCTGTGGCTGATCTGAAAATACGTAGCTGTTATGACAATAAGGAAGAATTCTAGGTGATAACTTCCGGGCCAATCCAGAGCCACGGAGAAAGCTGCCATCCCATGGGCGTAGCAGTGAAACCATGGCTCTTTGCTGCCACAGTCTTCAGGTGGGGACTTAATAAATCCATACTTGGCCCAGGCTTGGTTTGGAGAGTGTACTGATGCTCCGTCCTTTTACTTCAGAAGTTTTTTTTTAATTACATAGATTTGGTTTCAGTTTGACATAGTTGACTAGGTTCTTAGGAGGGAATGGACCAATAGCTTTTGTTTATTAGCTCATAGTTCAATCAAGAATGAATACTGGGCCTTCAGTCACTCCGAGCAGTACATTCTAGTAGTTGGCTCACCATTCAGTTGAACTCAAGTCCTTCATTTATGGGGATTCATGCCCTATGATTAACCCAGTACACTAACCAGGAATTTAGACACTCACCTCATAGGCAAACCATGGCAAATATGCTCCTGCTTAAGCATTCCAAGGAACCTAGTGCCAGGTGCTGCATGTAAGGTATTTGATAATGAAGGTTTGCTTTCATTTGCTACCTTTTATGTATTCCCATAGAACTTTCAGCTCTGTGACAGTAAGAGCGGTTTCACTTTTGTCTTTGTATCTCCAGTGTTTAGCATAGTGCCTGGCGCACTATTTGTGCTTAATAAATGCTTATTTGATTGATTGATGTTAAAAAAAAAAAGAAGGAAGTAAGTCTTTAAAATATATTTCATCTTCATTAAGTCTATGTTTGGGAATGTTTGTCCTTGGTCTACAGCTTTCTAAAGCTTATTTTAAGTGTACATATTTTATTATCTTGTTTTCTTTTTTTCCAACTGCCTTTCCAGATGGTTGCTATAAAGGTTACTACAAACATATGAAATAAATTTAATGCGGTATCACTAAGTAGCTGACACTTATGATTTTAAAGGGTTAACTGTATCTGCCTTTCCCCCCACAGCCTCAGGTTCTTCCCTCAAACAGTAGATGGACTGTGTGGATGATTTAATTATTCATGGATTGCTCAATGGCATCATGAGAGGTAGACTTGAGTTACTTTCGTTTACTTCATAGACTTCATGTTTTGCAATCAGGAGAGACAAAGATTTTTTCAAAATTAAGACCTAAAGCGACAATTTTAGGTACCGCAGGCAATTACTATCAATGTAACAAACTCCAATGTTTGTTTTCAGAATAAACAGAGATAAAGTTAGATAAAAGATCATGTTTATTCCTTCATAGTTGGACAAAGTTTAGGGAAATCTTGGGCATTTTTTATCCATTAAACTAGTTTAGGGGAACTAAAGATCTACTAAGTCAACTGCCTCTGATTTCCGTAATCTGAGAACTAAAGAGTAAAGAGATAAATTGTGTGCCCTGAAAGGCCCCTTTTTACAGGATAGTGGTACTCAGTAAATTAAATGGAAAATGACTCACATTTTCATTCAGTTTTTGAGAGGCTCCCATTCAATTGTTTTTGTAGCTTTCTGAATCCCTCCCTCCAAAGCCTATAAAAGTTCCATAATGCAAGGAGACTCTGGCTGGAAGAATGTGAACCAAGCAGTGTATCTCTGTGGCACAAATGCTATGTGGTTAGAGACACATTCTATGGTGGAAAACTGATAAATATGCTTTCTTTTAAAAATCACTTAACCTTATTTTTAGATTATCTAAACAACTGTACTAAAAGCCAAGAGCTATTATTTCTCTAATTAAGTGCAAATGAGGAGCCCAAACTGGGCTTATGAAACCCGGTTCAAGTGAATTCTGCATTAAATCTCTTTGTTCCTATCTCCCACATTCAAATGGCATACTTTAGAGGGCTTGGTTTGGTGTTACTGGTTCAACTTAAATGCTTGTGATTCTTCTTAACTTAATCCCTTTTGTCCTATCAGATTCACTCAATTTAAAAAAAAATAACATGTGGCCACATAAAAGCTTTAAAACAATATAAGCTCTAGAGGAGATGGAATCAGCATCAGTGGAGTACTCACAATGATAAGATTACAGATCCTTGAGGAACTGGTAATATTTATCATTCATAGGGTGCTTTACATTTGCAAATTTCTTCATGTGCTTTTGGCAGCTCAGGACTCAAAGCAATCCTGTAAGTAGGTTTCATTGCCATCACTGTCCTCATTTTATAGATGAAGCAACAGACTTTGAGAACTTATAGGACTTGCCCTTAGTTATAGGTTATCAGAGGGAGGATTTGAACTCAGGACTTCCTAACTCCCAGTTCATTCCACAACCTGGCTTCTATACGTTAAACACACAGAAATCAGGAAAATGGTTTTGCTACTCTCTCCATTAGGAGGTTGCTGATTCTTGTTTTATTTGATAGGGATCAGTATTTTATTTAATAATAATATTATTTAATATTATAAATTATCATATTATAATATATTATATAATAATTATTATAAATATTATTAAGTATTTAATAATAATCCAATCCAAAATTAAACTTATGATAAAGGAAATATAAGTAGTAATAATGCTATTATTTGTTATTAAGTATAAAGAAAGCATGATAAATAATGATAGTGACATTATTATCATTATAATTACAGTGAAAACATGAGAAATATTTCAGAATAGAAAAAAAGGACAAATAATTCATCTCCAGTTATACTAAGGCAAAGAATACTGCAAAAAAAAAGGACCTAACTTTAGAAATAAAATGGCAGTATGTTTTGTAAAGAATGCAAAATGATTAAAAAGATTTCAGATTTGAATATCTAAATAGAAAAAAATCACACTTTATTACTTCTTACAGTATCACTGTGTTACACATAAAAGTTTACTGCTTCCTCACTGACCACAGAATTAAGAAAAACCTGTGCAGTTTGACATTTGAGACCCTCCATGATCTAGTTCTGACCTCACTTTCCAGATTGTTCTCCTCCTGTGTTCCAGACAAGCTCCTTCCTATTCATTGATTCATTCATTCACTCCATCAGTCAACAAGTATGTATTAAGCACCTACTAATACAAGGCACTGGGGACACAAATACAAAGAAGGAAACAGTCTCTACTATCAACTTCCATTCCCTTACCACACCTGTGCAACTCTTCACTTGATTGCATTTTTCAAGGCAAATCTCACTTCAGAAGCTTTGAATTTACCTGTCAATTGACTCCTTCTCCATGAAACATGTCCTGATATATTCCCATAAAAAGTGAACTATCTCTCCTCTGCACTCATATAACCCCTTGTATCTTTCTCATGATATTACTCCTCATGCTCTATCCTTTGTGATTAGTTATTTGTGTACAATTTTTTTCTTTCTTACTAGACAGAAAGTTCCTTGAGGGTGGGAACTGAAACTTACCCGTTCATCTTTGTACCTCATGGTACCTAGTCTAATGCCATACAGTTAGAAGACAATCAGTAAAATACTTAGTGAATAGAAATTGTTGTGATAATATTCAATCGTTAGCTGATAGCATCTAAGGTAAAAATTACAAACAAACTTCTAAACATTACAGAAAATAATGTTAGATAAAAAAAGCAGCGTATTGGGAAATTTATGCCACAGACTGGCATAGGCAATCTTCTGAAAAATTTAGAGCCAGAAGGTAACCTGTTATTGTTGAGTCATTTCAGTTGTGTCTGGCTCTTCATGACTCCAGTTGGGGTTTTCTTGACAGAGATCCTGGAGTGGTTTGCCATTTCCTTCTCCAGCTCATTTTACACATGAGAAAACTGAGGCAAACAGGATAAGACACTGGCCCAGGATCACACAGCTGGTAAGTGTCTTCAGCTAGATTTTAACCCAGAAAGAAGAGACTTTGTTTCTAGGTTTGGCACTGTGCCACCTAGCTGTAGGTAGCTTAGAAATGATATAGTCTAACCCCCTTATCTTATGAAACTGGGGTCATCTAAGGTCACCTGGGTAAAAATATCAGAGGCAGGGTTAGAACTCAGATCCTTGATTCCAAATCCAGAACACATTCCTTCTTTACCCCCTTGCTCCTCTTTACTACCTCACAGAGACAAATTTGTGTGGTGTTTTCTATAGACATTGGTTCTTACATCCTTATTTGAAATTAGGCTTGGTTGACCCATTGTAAGATGGTAAGAATAGAGAATGATATATAGAGGGAAATATATTAATATAAATAAATATAAATAAAATAGATATAGGTATAGATATATAAATAGGCATAAAGCAATCAGTCATGATGCTGACTATAGATCTATCTTTCCAACAGGATGAGCTCACCACCTAAAATCTCAGTATCTCAGAGAATGATTCAGTTTTCATATTCAACTCTTCCTCAGCACGCACAGGAGTCTCTTCCTCCTGATTAAAGGGCAATAGCAGGGACGAAACTTCGCTTTGTAGAGGGTCCATAATTTTCTGGCTAATTTCATTTCTTATCAGCTGCTCCGCGGAATTTTCACTCCAGAAACATCCTTCCGCAGTCATAGGTGCTCCGTGATGCCATGCCCATTTCCATTAGATTGTAAGCTCCTGGTGAGCAAGACTTTCTTTTTTCATATACGTATTTTCAGTGATTAGCACAGGGTGCATCAGCACATAGCAGGCAATGTTTATTATTATAGTAGGCAATCAATGTTTATTGACTGACTTCTGATAGTCGCAGTGATCTACCCAATATCTGCCCTTGATCAAGTTTTAAAATTTCATTTCCCCACATTTGAAATTGGTACCGACTTCACGTCTCTGCTCTGTGAAGGATGTGAGCCTTTATTGGACCACTTAGTGTAACATAAATACTTTCCTGTTGAGAGAAGAATTTTCTGGTATTGAAAATACATGCATTTATGATCAACCGCGATTCCATCTAAGGTTGTGTTGGTTGCACTGGAGACAGCATAGGAGCTGGGTGTTAAATTTTCAGTATGGGCCTTTATATCTTGGAAATCAGCAAATGTTACAAATTAGAATTTGGTTCATTGTTTTGTTGATTGTCCAGATTTCAGAAGATGGGAAAATATTAATATTGAAGACTAAATTTGAAATTGTGTCTTATGTATATTCCAGCCCCCCCTCAGCCTTACCCCCAGGTAGTTGTTGAACAGTTCCCAGCATGCAGCGAACCACTGTGAGCTACCCATCTCTTGACAGAGTGGTAGTGGACTAACTGCAGGAGACATGCACTTTTGGACCTGGCTGATGAGCAAATTTATTTTGCTTGATCATGTCCCTTTGGGGTGGGAGAGCCAGTGTCACGGAAGTAAAAAAGAGGACAATAGAATTTTGGGAATAAAATAAAATAAAAGAGGGTCACTGAAGCATCTTTCTTTTCTTTAAAATGTGGAGAAAAGAACAGAAGGAAGGCCAGAAAGAAACAAAGGAAAGGAGGGTAGCTTTGAACTAATGAACAAAATCTAAAGTCACATGTGCAATTTCCTTTTTTTATTCTATCATGTACATGAAAATGCCTATTTTATTCTGCGTTTGTTATAATGATTATATATGTATAAAATAAAAATAAAATAACTACCAAAAGTATGCAGTCTTAAATGTGTCCCTTGTTGTGGCCCCTCTATGCTTTGTTTCCTAGACAGCATCCCACTTTGCCTACCCCTAGTCCCATGTCTGATGGCATGCACTAGATCGGACAGCTTAGGTAAAAGGGAAAAGCTTACTCATTTTACTGATTTATTACACAAATTCATAGAGAATATCCTTCTGAAACTTCAAAGTAAATGGCTGTGATGATGGTGGTCATGGTGATGGTGAAGTAGAGGTACCCTCCCCTAAAGACAAATAAAATGAACAAACTGGCTTCCACATACCGGTGCAAGGTCAGCTCTGACAAATCTATAATGACTTAAGTATACCTGAACCAGATATGAACTTTTTCATCTAAATTACTTGACATGTTACCTGAGATTTTAAGTTAAAATGGACTTAAAATCGACTTTATACAACTCTCCACTCCTTCTTCGATATAACAACCTGTTTAAGACTCTGCCTCAGAATCTCTGAGTACTCGTGGTACTTATGAAATGTTTACAATTAGTATAATCCTTTTAAAAGTCTCACACCTATTCTATGGGGAGATTTTTTTTCATTCGAGGATCATCATTTCCTTTAAAAATATCTTTGTTAGATTCCTGTGATGTAAAGGAAAAACCCAGGGCCAGAGAAGTGAAGAAACTTCCACAAAACTTGAAAGGGAGGTAAACCAGTGATTTCCTTAGAATTTCAAATGTTTGACTTCTTTGACCAAATATCACCTTCTTGGCACAGGGTAATAGTCAGTGTACCTTTAATAATTCAGTAACAAAGACCTATTTGAATCAGATGATTTGTTTTTCATGCCCCCTACCAACTGCAAATACCAGGAAAGAATGTTGACTTAATTTTCATGACACATTTAAATGTCTACATTAGCTGATGAGTACTCATATGAACTCACTGGCAGCTTAATTCTGTAATATTAATTTCTAGTTTTGTTGGCATTCGTTGCTATGCAATTACAAACATCAAGTTTCATTCCCCTTAAATGATCTACAGGGCATTTTCAAAGCACTACACTAGTTTTGGCTGTTCACATTCCATTTAATTAAATGAAAATCATACAGTTGCTTAAACTTGAATTTTACCTCCCACCCGCTTCAGATGGTTTGTGTGGTTAGGAAAATGTCTGCTAACAAAAATAGAGAATAAAATGTTCTTTCTAAAGATTGTGCATATATGTTTATTGTATGTATATATGGATATAAATGTACATACAGTACGCACATATACACATATTTATAAACATTATAGAGATATATTACTGTCCCTCATCGTCACCAATTTCTGTTTCTTACTGATCACCCACCACTTGTTATGATTTATGTCTGGAAATTCAACTGTTGACAATATTTACGTTTTTCATGACAAAATTGTCAGCAATGCTTGTGCTAAAATTGTTTTCAGTGATGATGGCTAGCAGGGAACTATTCACATTTATTCATTTATCAGTAAGCACAACCTCCTATAAAATGGATTGTGCTTGATTCAGGCCTAAATTCTGCCTAAGGGAGTCATTTCTAATGACTAAAGGATGCATAGAGGGAAATGCATTGGATTGGAGTACGAGGGCCTGAGTTTGAGTCTTGGTTTTGTCACTTATTGGGTCCATGATTTTGAGCAAGTCCTGCTTGCTTCTTCTGGACCTCAGTTTCCTCATCTGTAAAAATCTGCCTATCAGAATAAGAGCTCAATCTATTTCCTCTACCTTTTAATCTCCCCCCACCCCAGTGAAGGGAAAAACTTCCTTCTCTTTTTTTCTTGTTTTCGCCTTAGTTAACATCATCCCTTAGACCTGCACAGAAACAGCTTTTGCATGTGCTTTTTCTTGTTCTTATACATGAGAAGAATCTTAGACAAACCTTGGAAAGGCAAAAGATGAGGAGTCCAAAATTTGGAGGTAGTGTGGGGGAGGGGGAAGAAATATAGGGATGAGGGAGCATACCACTTACTAATGCCTGTTAAAACTCTTTATTACCAAACAACATTTCAAACATGTTTATATACAAAAGCATAAAAATATGCAGCTGAACACCATATTTTAATAGCAACGTCCTTCCTCCTCTTTGTTAAATTAGCCCAGTGGTTCTGTACGTATGTTGTAATGTGTGGCAGTTGTTTTCAGCTGTTTCTTAGGCAACAAATGCTGCATTGTAACTCATAAACATCCCTAAAGTTCAGAACTGGAGAATGTGATTTAGGAATGACATACCTTACTCTAGATTAAGAATCAGAGATCCTTTAGTAAGGACTATGAATAATTATTAGAAAATCTTCACAAGATTTCTAAGTACTATTCCATATTGGGGGGTGGACCTGGCTATCAATTTAAGAAGTACTTCAGATTTTAATCAATTTAAAAGAATCTCACAATTCCAGGAACAGAATGGCTCATTGCAAATTTATAATGATGTAATTATTTTGTTATTAGTTATTCCAGTGATAGAGGAAATAAAAATGGAGACAGCTGTTTGCTGAACTCGCTCAGTAGACTTGTGTTAAGGTTACTCATAAGAGGAGTGTGTGAATATCTTTCATTGAAAAGTGCTAGTTATCTTAAACGTGACAACCCAGGTTTAAACATCAGGACTAGAAAGCCAAATACATACCTTAAAAAGGCAGGAGAAGAACGTAGGGGCTAAATTTTCCTTTGCAGTATTTACAAACTCCCATACCTCTTGAGGTGCCCGTTGATTTCATGTTTGGTTAAAGAATGCTTTACATTAATACTCCAATTTAAGACTGTTTTACAGGTTTTAATATTGGATTCCATAATTCTGGAAATCAAATATTCATGAAATTCTGGGTTTCTGAGCTGTGGGTTACTGATTAAAAGACAAGGAAATATTTTAATAATTGCACCGGCAATATTGTTAAATGTTAGCTATTATTATAATTGTCTTTAGTTTAAAAGAACTCTCAAATGATTTACTGATCTAGGAGAATAAGAATAGCAGATTCTGAATCCCAGCTCTTTCCTTGTAACCCAACTACTTGTTTGCTGTTTACTCAAGGTACACAAAAGAATTCTTTAATGATTTACAGGAAAACTTAATTAGGAAGGGAAATCTGTTCTAACAAAAAAAAATCATAAAGCAACTTAAGGTTAAATATGTATGTGAAATTTTAAACTTGTCTTTGTATTCCTAGCACCCATCCAAGAACCCTGCACATAGTAGACATTTAATAACTATCTGTTAATTGATTTAAAATTACCTGTTTTTTTGTAGCCCTTCTCTCCATTTACATAAATAATAGAATTGATTGTACTTCAGTTATATCAAACAGTCCTAATTTTTGGACCTATCATAGAGTTCAGAAAAAAATAATATTTTTTCAACAAAGATGTCACAAAGAACTTTTTGAAAAATTTGTAAAAATTGAGCCAATGACATGGATCATTATCCCTCTTTTACATAAGGACAAATTACCTGAAGCAGTGGAAAATATGTTGAATTTCAAGAGGATTTGAGTTTTAATCTCAACTCTGTCATTTACTATGTCAGCTTGGGCAGGTTTGCCTAATCTCTCTGAGATTCAATTTCTTTATTTGCAAAATGAAAGAGTTGGACTTTTAAAAAATTTATATTTTTATTTATTTTTAATGGTATTTTATTTTTTCCAATTACATGGAAAGACAATTTTTTTAACATTCTTTGATAAGTTTTGAGTTCCAAATGTTTATCCCTCTTTCCTTTTCCTCCCTCCTCCTTCAGATGGTAAACAATATGATATAGTTACATGTGTGCAATTATATAAAACTTATTTCCATATTAGTCATGTGGTGAAAGAAGAAACAGAACAATAAAACTCCTTCTAATTCTTGGTCAGTCACAAGGGCTATGTGCTAAGTACTGTGCATACAAAGAATGGCTAACATAGTCTGTTCTAATGGGAGAGACAACTTGGAAATATCTAGGAACATCAACATAAGGAGAAAGGAAGTAGTCTGGAGGCGGGGCTTGAAGGATTACCTGTAAAAGGTAAATTTGAGTTAACTTTTTAAAAGCCAGGGAAACTAAGAGGCAGAAGTGAAGAGGCAAAATACTACAGGTATGAGAGACAATGCAAAGGCATGATGGAGTGTCATGTTTGAGAAAGTACAAGTAGGTCAGAATGGATGGATTGAGTGGAGAATGAGTAGAGAGGAGTCAAATTTAAAAAAACTGGAAAGATAGGAAGGGTTCAAGTTATGTTTCCTTTAAATGACAGACAAAAGATTTTACATTTCATTTTGGAGCTCATTGAAAAGGGAGATGACATGGTAAGAAAAAGAAATTGACCTTTTCAGATAAATGAAAGATGACTTCGAGTGGGGAAAAACTTGAAGCAGGGAGGCTTGGAAGAAAGATATGTATTGCAATAATCCAGGTATGAAGGGCAGCTGGATGGTACAGAGGATAGAGCACTGGCCTTGGAGTTAGGAGGACATGAGTTCAAATCCTGCCTTAGACACTTAGTAGCTGTGTGACCTTGGGTATTGCCTCCAACATAAATAAATAATCCAGGCATGATGTGATGAAAGCCTGAACTAGGGCAGTGAGTGTGGGGGTAGGGAGAGAAGGGAATGTATGCTAATGACATTGCAAAGGTGGAGATAACAAGATTTGTTAATTGGATATATGGGATAGTTCAAGAGTCAAGGATGACACTGAGGTTGTAAGCCTGGAGGACCGAGAGGATAGTGGTGGCCTCAATAATAGTAGGAACATTCAGAAGAGGAGAGGGTTGGAGGGAGATAGAATATAGTGGGTTCTATTTTGGAAATGTTAAGTTTGAGATGCTTACAGCACGTCCAATTCAAAATATTCAAAGGCAATTGGAGATGCAGAATTGTAGCTCAAGAGAGGGATAAGGGCTGGCTACAGAGATCTGGAAGTGGAGGTGCCCAGTGTAGACAACTTTCTCAAGGCATTTATCTATGAAGGAGAGAAGAAATATAGAATGATGGCTAGTGTGAATAGTAAGATTAAATGAGGATTTTTTAAGGAGGGGGAAGAAATGGTTGTGCTTATAGTCAGCAAGGAAATAGCCAGTAGATAAGGAAAGATTGAAAATAAGAAGAAAGTGGTTATGATAGTAGGGAGCAATCTGCTGGAGAAGACAGGAAGGCATGAGATCAGGGTACAGGTATAGGGTCTGCCTTGGCAGGAAGAAGGGTCACATCTTCATCTGAGCCTAGACTGAAGTAATAGTAGGGGTGTGTCTGAATGATGTGAGATGAGCAGAAGGAGTTAGTTGAGAAACAGAGGGGAGGAAAGGAGGGCAGGGGTTTAGTGGGTGATTTGAGGAGAGATCAGAAGATCTGAGGGCAAGTCACTTCACCCTGTTTGCCTCAGTTTCCTCATCTTGTAAAATGAGCTGGAGAAGGAAATAGCAAGAGAGCGGGATGGCAAATCAATTAGGGAGGAATAGAATGCTTTCCTTGCTTGTTAGGGCCCAGCTGAGATTGAATAACATAAATTTGTAATGGACCCAGTAAGCACAGTTTCATGATTTCCTTTAGCTCTTCTCAGCAGCACATGAACAGCAGTGAAGGTAGTACATGAAAGGAGTAATACAGGATTGGAGTTTAACAAGATTTAATTGGTGACAGAACACATAGGAAAGAGATCCAAGAGCAGGGGATACTGTAGAGTTGAACTGGTTCACCAAAGGGAATGAAGTTGGTTCACTAAGGGAAGGGAGGAGAGTATAGTGTAAGGGTGAGGTTTTGAGAAATAACAGAGGTGGTGGGTCAGAGGGTGTGCTGGTATGTGTTTAACAAGTGGCTCTTTAAAAGTATACTCAATGCACACATTTACCTCGAATTTAATTATCAACATTTTTCTCCATCATTTTCTTAAGAAAACTAACAAAACAGCAAATCAAGCCTTGATTTATAGCATTTGGCAATTTCCGAGGCATAAACGTTCATGCTGAAAACTTAATAATAGGTTCTCTGGAGCCACTTCAAGATGACTCCAGCATCCCCTTGGTGGAGTGATGGATGTCTCAGTAGGGATGGAGACAGGAGTCAGGGATTGTAGGACACAGGGAAAGATGGAATTATAAAAAAAACAAAACTGTGATCAGATGCCAATGACAAATTGAAGAGTACAGGTCAATGCCAGTCCTGTGAACAATAGTTCACAGATGAACAGAATTTCAGATTTAGAAGGAGCTTCAGAGACCATCCAATCCGTATCTAAAAAAAGAATGCCCTTTAGAGCATATTGATATATGGCCATCTAGCCTTTGCCTCAAGAACTTCAATGAAGAGGAGCTACCTCCCATTGCAGCTCATTCCACTTTGGAATCACCCTATTAGCAACCCCACCTGAAGTTTCTGCCTCTCTTAATGGAACCTAAAATCACATTAGCTTCTTTGGTTCTCAAGTGGTACACTAAAGGCAAACCTAAGACAAAACTGTAAACAGACAAAGTCTGACTTTAAAACTACCTCATCCCTATTTTCATAGCCCACTTCTATCCCACTTTTCCCACCAAATCTAGAGTGTCTTCAGATTGTCCCTGAATCTTCAAGATCATTCTTGTTGGGCATAGAAACACAGAATCCTGGATTTGAGAAGGACCTTAGAGAGTAACCTGTACCAAAATCATGTCTAATGTTTATAATGCTGGCAAATGATCACTGAACCTCTGATTAATCTTAATTCGATGATGGGCAACTCACTATTCCCTAAGCCAGCCCATTCAACTTTCGGACAGCTCTAGTAGTTAGGACTTTTTTGTTGAGACTCATCTTTCTATGTTTTACATGATTGCACATGTATAGCCTATATCTGATTGCTTCCTGTCTCACGAAGGGAGGAGAAAAGGGGGGAGGGATAGAATTTGGAAGTCAAAAATCAAAAAAAAAAACATCAAACGTTAAAAAAAAAAAAAGATATCTTCCTGAGTTTAAGTCTGGCCTCAGACACTTACTAGCTATGTGACCCTGGGCAAGTCACTTCACCCTGTTTGCCTCAGTTTCCTCATCTGTAAAATGAGCTGGAGAAGGAAATAGCAATCCATTCCAGTATCTCTGCCAAGAAAACTCTAAATGGTGGGGTTACAAAGTGAGACATAACTGAAATGAATGAAACACAAAAATTGTTAAGAAGTGTTTGCTTAGGTTGACTTATCTATTTCACTATCACTTCAACCCTTTGCTCCTAGTTTTCACCCTAATCCTTCTTAATAACAATCTGTCACACCCTTAAAGACAGTTATCATCTCCCCCTGACCTCCCCATCAGTTCTTTTCGCCAAGCTAAACATCCCCAGTTCTTTCAACTGTTTCCTCTTGATTTTCAGTCCTCTAATTATCCTTGGCACACTCCCCTGGAAGTTTTCTGTCTTATTAATGTCTCTCCTAAAATGCAGCACCTTGACCTGGAAACAATGTACTACACATGATCTGACCTGGAGAGTGTATAGCAGAACCATTTCTTCTCTGGCTTTCGACATTCTGTGTTTACTAATCCAGACCAAAACTGAATTAGCTCTTTCAGCCACACTCTTTCACTGGTTATTCATATTATGTTTGCAGTCGGCTAGAACAGTTGGCCCTTTTCCAAATAGGGCAACCTCTGGAAGTGCCTGCTACAAGTATCCCATGTTTTGGACTTTTCAGTTTCTAGTTCCCATTTTGTCTTTCTTATGACTGACTTATGTCCTATTCTTTCTGCTAGGGCAAACTCAATAAATTAACTCAAACTGATGTGCTAATGGCCAAGAGAGTTTGTTCTCCAGATAATATTTACAATTTAATGGAGGTCTTCAATCTAATATCTTATACAAAGTCTGAATAATCTGGCAATTTTAGGCCCTACCATCAGGTAGTCAAGGGGAGAGATGTTTTTGGGCAAGAAGTCTTTAGGCATCCCTCAAATTGTACCATGAAGGAAACTGGCTATGAGTGCACAGTGGGTAAATAAAGATTCTCTGGATTGTATGTAGGCTGGTCCAAATTGCAGTGCAAATTCCTCAAAATAATCATTTAGTTGTTTTTTTGGGGGGGAGGGGAAAGGGAGAACATTTTTTTTACTGAAAAGTAGAATTAAAACTGTAAAGAACACTGACAAATACATTTAAAATGTAATTGTTATGACATATTCTGTAAAAAAAAAAGCTCACCTTTTTTTTTGTAATTTTTGTAGAGACAAAAATTTGGGAGGACTTGGGGTAAGTGGGAGTTGGTGGATTTGCCCTCAGGATGCAAAGTCTAAAAACCATTGGGGTAAGACATGTTGGCTGCCCTTGGTGATAAGCAAAGGAAAGAGTGAATTTTGACCAAAGGGACAGGAATAGATAACAAAAGGAACATTTAGCAATGTGAACATTCCCCCCTTTTGGTAAGTGATTAAATGGTACTAGGCCTGCTACTAACATAAGAAAACAGCAACTCTGAAGCTTCTGTATCCAACAGGAAGAAAGTCCCCTTTCAGAAAGGGAGTATTCTTCACCTGGCTTGTGGTAGATCTCTATAGGAAATCTAAGACGGGGAGTAAAGTAACTAGGGAATGTAGAATAATTCATGTAAA
This sequence comes from Bettongia penicillata ogilbyi, assembly GCA_023548195.1. Classification (NCBI taxonomy): domain Eukaryota; kingdom Metazoa; phylum Chordata; class Mammalia; order Diprotodontia; family Potoroidae; genus Bettongia; species Bettongia penicillata. The sequence continues at coordinate 2,555,876 of JAJHZJ010000357.1, forward strand.
TTGTCACTCCCAACAATATGGTGCGGTTGCCTTTTAGGAGAGTAAGTCTTCACACTGCCAAAAGTTTCCTTAAAAGTGTGTGTGGGCTGACACACAAGCTCCACCCTTTAGACAGCGACTCCGGCAAACGAGTAAGTCATCACATCACTAGACTTTTGAGTGCTGGAAACTCACTGTAACTGTATCCGGATGGCATTTTTAAGCATTCAACTACCTAATTCGAGCTCTGAACTGGTGCCTGCTTGCATGTTTATTGAAATGTGTTATCTTAAACAAAACAAAAAAGGAAACTTGAATCTTATGTATATACAATTGCATGCTAACCTCTAAACAATTTCCTTTGATGCCCGCGCTATAATTATTTATCCGAGATATAAATCATGATCCTGCTGACAAAGCCCCGAGTTTCCCCCACACAGAAGGATGCCTTGCAAAGCCCTTCTTGTAACTATTTCATTTTTTGTGGTAAGATATTATCTGATACTTCCGTAAACAAAACTTCAGGAGAATCCAATCCAGTGGAGTCTTAAACCTAATGTGTCACAACTAACGCACATGTGTGCATTAAATAAACTTAAAAACACAAGTAAACTGAAGTTTCAACTTTAAGAGACTCAAAACCAAGAACTTTTCCAGTCAGTGGATCTTATGGAGAAAGATGCCAAATACATTTCCCAAGCCAGCTAAAAACCTCCACTGGCACCTAATCACTGCCAGATGTTTAGAAGGCACACCAAGAACATCACAAAATCGTGGAGCAAACACACTCACAGCTGCAACATACCAACCTCCCCGACTGGCAAAATGCCCAAACGAAGAAAAACGAAAATATAGGAAAGAGACTGAGAAATGCTTGAGAAAGTTAAAGGGAAAAAAATGACTGGGAAGACTTATTACTACTCTCCTCTCCTCACCATATTTTTTCAATTAAAAAGTTGGAAACTGGAATCCGTAAACAACTACTTAGAGTTTCGAACTCCTTCAGAGAGACAAGGGTGGGGGGAGGAGGAGTGGGTGAATACTTCCAAGTATTCACATCCAGTCTGCAGGGTGCATATTCCTCCGTACAGATGCACATGATCTCGCACACCCACGCATGCGATCTGCGTGGGCGCCCCCAAGGAGTGGGCAAGAAGTTCCTATGGGACAGCTACCGAACCCGCTTTCTCCCTCCCTCCCTTCCTTGGTCTCCACGCTCTCTAACAGAAGGAGTCTGGAGCAGGTATCTCTCTCGCCCCTGCCCCACACTGGCCGGCCAGGTACTGACAGATGCCCCCTTAGCCTAAGGGTAGCCAAGAAAAGCTGAGAGATGGAGCCTCCCCAGACCCCCAGGTGCCCACGCGCTCCTCGCCTGACCTTTCATGTTGACAGAAAAGAGGAGCCGCCTGGGAGACTTGGAGCGCTGCTTGGACTGAAGTTTGCCGAGGTCCTCTTTCTTATTGTACTTCCATGTTCAGGCACCGGTGGGATGCTGCTGCTGCTGCTGAGGCTGCTGCTGCCGCCGCCGACTGGTGACTGTGCCTGTTGCCAGTCCTCCTCCCGACCAGTCAGTCCTCTGAGCTCGGGCTCTACGTCCCAGGCTCTCTCCAGTCTGAAAACTTGGAGATCACACACCACTCACTCACCCGACCCGACGAAAGGAGGCGCAAATCACCAGAGCATCCCCTCCCCTTTTCACCCAGTCCTCAGAGCCAAGGGGAGAGGGCGGCGAGAAGCCTGGGGGTAGTAGCTGCAGAGCTCTGCGCTCACACAACTTGATCCTGTCCTCCGTTTTCTCTCGTTGGCTGTTCTCTGTCCCTGCGTGACATCCCGGTGTTTACTGGGCGGGTGTCCCTCCCTGAGTCTCCCAAACCGCTAGGCTGCCACCAATGATCGCCAGAGCTCCTGGGAAGACCTCTGAATTGCTTTGCTCTCTGAACATCAGAGGCTAGAATTTTAAGATAAGTTGGATCTGGTCCAACAAGTTAACTGCTTGTCCTTGAGCCTTAACTTTGCCGATCGAGCGTAGTGAAAGTCAAAAGTTCACTTTTAACTGATACATAATGAAAAGGAAGAAAACCCAACAAGTACTCCGTAACAAAAATTATTTAACTAGTACATACAGAGTATCTCCGTGTAAGTGACAGGCAACTTGAGTGCTGCACTAGAACCCTAGTCATATATGAAGACCGAAGAAGGAGCCTTCAAAGATATTGGGGGGAAGGGGGAAATCTTCTCATCCTCTTTGGATAATTCAGGGAAAGACGTGGGCAAAAACTACATGGAATGAGAAGGCACGGAGGGGCTGAAATCCCTGAATTCATGAAGTATCCGTATAGGTAATATCAAGGACAGACTTAACCTAATTGCTAACCTAATTGTTTACTATTTGTTTCTTATGGTACTTGCGCCAGACCCCCTAACATATTGAGAAAAGAGAGAGTTAAAAAAAAAAATCTTGCTTTAAAAAAATTACTTTCCCACGTATTAGTCTGGAAATAATCAGGAACGCATATTTATTTCCTGGGCATTGGACTTGATCTGTTCCTTTGTAAAAAAGGAGATAACTAATTCAGGACATCATTTTAAGTTGCTTTGATCCTATAATAATATCTATTTACTCTAGGCTTCACAAGAAAGGCAGGCTGCCACAGTGGTTGGAGAGCCAACCTTGAAATCAGGAATTCTGAGTTCAAGTCATGTCCCTGACTTATTCTGGCCTTAAGGCCTTGGGCAAGTCTCTTGTCTGTCTTCTAGGCAATTTTAAAAAGACAATATGCCAACCCGCATTGGGAGAGAGGGTTTTCCAATCTACAAGATCCTTATAGCTATGAAATGACAAATCCATCCCCTTTTCCTTAAGGTTTACAAAATACTTTACATGTTTTCTCCCCTTGGATGTTCAGGATCCTATGATCTAGTGGGTAGAATATGTTATTATCCCCCCTTTTATAGTCAAGAAGGCTGAGGCACAGAGAAGGCTGAAACAAACTTAGGAGGTGGGGAAGGCATATTATCCTCCTCTCTTCTGACCACCCTCGTTTTTTGTTTTTGATTAGTGTAGGGAGCACCCCATAAGAAAATTGTCAACCATTGCAGTTCTTTTGATAGCATCTCTGCAACTTAAGGTCTTAGGGAATTGCCTGGGGTGCTGAGAAGTTAAACGAGGTGCTCAGGATCACATAGTCTATGTATCAGGAGTGAGATTTTAATATAGGTCTTCCAAACTCTGGGGAAAGCCTTCTAATTATCACTCTATGTTGCCTCTAATTTTATAGATGGTGAAACTGAGGCACAGAGCAGATAAGTGATTAAAGTCACGTGAGTGGCAGAACTAGGAATGGAATTCAGCTCTTATGATTCTGACCCCAGGGATTTTTCCATTACATGAGGTTCATTTTTCTATATCCATTCTCAGTTATTTAAGGAAGTCTACGTATTTGCCTGTGTTCTCAGAAACCACTGAAATCAGACCCCTTCGCCAGACTGCTTAAAAATAAATAAATAAATGGAGGTCCAGCAAATTGGCATATTTTGGATGAATGTTTTGTTCAAGTAATATGAAGTATTAGCAAAATATGAAAGTACTGGGAAACCAACAACTTTGGAATCTCTCCATGAAATGGTTGTTTTTCTGTTTGAGGAAGTATAATGTGACACAATAAAATTCAACAAGAACTCCGGAGCAGAAAAAGACATTGGACAGGGACAGAGAACAAATTAGATTACTTATATTGTAAATGTTGGTATGTGATACAAAACTCTTCCATTGTACTAAACTTTTAAAAATTGGAGTTTATTATTTCGTATGTGATATTCCTTATTTTGCTCTTTTGATTGTTTTCATTCAGTTCAGATAGTTATTAAGTTATCATTTTTAAAATTACTTTCTAAGAAATAAGTATGAAGAGGCAATCTATTGCATTCATGTTTTTTTTTTTAGCAGAAAAGTCTGTCTTGCAGCAATGAGTAGTGAATATTTTAGGAAGTACCTCATAAGGCTTATCTCTATCCAGCCCTATCATGGCTGAGCATCAGGGGAAAGAATCTGGAAAAACAAAACCAAATTAGACTTCATATAAACAAAGAAGAAGGGAAAATGACAACATCTTTATTGTTGCCATTCAGTTGTTCTTCAGTCTTGTCCAACTCTTGATGACCCCATTTGGGGTTTTCTTGGCAGAGATGTTCGCCACTTCCTTTTCCAGATCATTTTTACAGATAAGGAAACTGAGGCAAATTTAAATAACTTGCCCAGGGTTACACAGCTAGTAAGTGTCTGATGCCAGATGTGAACTCAGGAACAGGAGTCTTCCTGACTCTAGGCCTGCACTCAATCCACTGTACCACCTAGCTGCCCTAGAATACCTTGTCTTCCTTTTAGTTTCTTGGTTTGAATGTCATACATGGTGAAAACAATACTGGACCAAGAGTCCCCACAAAGCTAGAGTTTGAGGACCTGCCTTGCCACATATTAATGATGTAGCTTTGGGTAAGGCACTCATTTCTTGAGCCTCCATATTCTCATGTGTAAAATGAAGATCATAATATATTACCTACCTCTTAGGGTTGTTGTGAGAAAAGTACTTTGTGAACTTCAGAATGCTATATAGATGTCAGCTATTATAATTTGGGTTAAGTACTCATATATCTACACCTTTCTCCTCTCTCCATCCTTGTGTAAAACACATATCTCTGCAATCTCAGTTACATTCAACTCCCCTTTCAACTTCTCTGTCTCCACTGAATTCTGACTCTCAATATCTCTCCCCAGAACTATTGCAGTATTCTTAAAATCAGCATCCTAATTTCTTTTTCTTTTTTTTAATGTTCTAGTTCTTTTTTTAAAATATAAATTTACTTATTTAACTTTTTACATTCATTTTCACAAAATTTTGGGTTCCAAATTTTCTCCCCATTTCTCCCCTCCCCCCACCCCAATACACTGAGCATTCTAATTTTCCCTATCACCAATCTGCCCTCTCTTCTATCATCCCTCCCTTCTCTTGTCCCCATCTTCTCTTTTGTCCTGTAGGGCCAGATGACTTTTTATTCCCCATTAACTGTATTTCTTATTTCCTAGTAGCAAGAACAATACTCACCCGTTGTTCCTAAAACTTTGAGTTCCAAATTCTCCCCATCCCTCCCTCCCCACCCATTCCCTTTGGGAAGGCAGGCAATTCAATACAGGCCATATCTGTGTAGTTTTGCAAATGACTTCGATAAGTCATGTTGTGTAAGACTAACTGTATATCCCTCCATCCTATTCTGCCCCCCATTGTTTCTATTCCGTCTTTTGATCCTGTCCCTCCCCAAGTGTTGACTTCAAATTGCTCCCTTCTCCCATTGCCCTCCCTTCCATCATCCCTCCCTCCCTGCTTATCTCCTTCTCCCCCACTTTCCTGTACTATAAGATAGGTTTTCATAGTGTGCATTTTATTCCTTCCTTTAGTCGAATGTGATGAAAGTAAACTTCATGTTTTTTTCTCAGCTCTCCTCTTTCTCCCTCCACTAAAAAGTCTCCTGCTTGCCTCTTGAATGAGAGATAATTTACCCCATTCCATTTCACCCTCTCTCCTCCCAATACATTTCTCTCACTATTTACCTTAATTTCTTTTAAGATATGGTCCCATCCTATTCAATTCACTCTGTGCTCTCTGTCTCTGTGTGTACGTGCATATGTGTATGTGTGTGTGCATGCACGTATGTACATGTGTGTGTGTACGTGCGTGTGTGCGTGCGTCTGTGTGTGGTCCCACCAACTACCCAGATACTGAAACGTTTTAAGAGTTACAAATATTGTCTTTCCATGTAGGAATGTAAACAGTTCACCTTTGATAAGTCCCTTATGACTTCTCTTTGCTGTTCACTTTTTCATACTTCTTCTCATTCTTGTGTTTGAAAGTCAAATTTTCTTTTCAGCTCTGGTCTTTTCATCAAGAATGCTTGAAAGTCCTCTGTTTCATTGAAAGACCATATTTTCCCCTGAAGTATTATACTCAGTTTTGCTGGGTAGGTGATTCTTGGTTTGAGTCCTAGTTCCTTTGACTTCTGGAATATCCTATTCCATGCCCTTTGATCCCTTAATGTAGAAGCTGCTAGATCTTGTGTTATCCTGATTGTATTTCCACCATACTTGAATTGTTTCTTTCTAGCTGCTTGCAATATTTTCTTCTTGACCTGGGAATTCTGGAATTTGGCCACAATGTTCCTAGGAGTTTCTCTTTTTGGATCTCTTTCAGGCGGTGATCGATGGATTCCTTCAATACTTATTTTGCCCTCTGGTTCTAGAATATCAGGGCAGTTTTCCTTGATAATTTCATGAAAGATGATGTCTAGGCTCTTTTTCTGATCATGGCTTTCAGGTAGTCCCATAATTTTTAAATTGTCTCTCCTGGATCTATTTTCCAGGTCAGTTGTTTTTCCAATGAGATACTTCACATTCTCTTCCATTTTTTCATTCTTTTGGTTTTGTTTTATGATTTCTTGGTTTCTCAGAAAGTCATTAGACTCCATCTGTTCCATTCTAATCTTCTTTTCATTCTTTAGATTTTGTTTGACTGATTCTTGCTGTCTCATTGAGTCGTTAGTTTCTACTTGCCCAATTCTAATCTTCATCAAATTGTTTTCTTCTGTTAACTTTTGTATCTCTTTTTCCATCTGCCCAATTTTTCCTTTTAAGAAGCTATTTTCTCCAGTTAATTTTTGTACTTCCTTTTCCATTTGGCCTTTCAGGAATTTATTTTCTCCAGTTAATTTTTGAACTTTTTCATTTGTTCAATTTTCCTTTTCAAGGAGATGTTCTCATCAGTGAATTCTTTCTTAATAATTTTAAAATCATTGGCCAGTTTATCTTCTATTTCCTTCTTCAGCTGTTCCAGGAGAGCTGCTTGTACTTGCAAGTAGTTCATAGTCCCTTCTGAAGTCTCAGATGGAAGTACAGTCTCAGCTGTGACTTCTTTGGGGTTTGTGTTTTTGTCCTTATCCCCATAGAAAGATTCTATGGTTCTTTCGGCCCTCTTCTTTTTCCTGTTCATGATTTTGATTTGTGTGTTGTGGCTTCTGGTTCCTTCAGTCAGAAGCTAGAGAACTTTTTGCTGAGATGATGTGTGAAAAAGCTAAAAGCAGGTTTTTGTTTGGTGTTTCCCTGATCAGCCCTGGGTTTAGCTTGTTAAGTGTGGGAGAGGAGTGGTCTGGTCCCAGGAGATCTCCTCAGCTGAATTGAGGCAAAGGCAAGCTCAGGAGCTGGTAATCCCAACTGCCCTATTGTCTTTCTGATTCCCCTGGACAGCTGAGGCACGCCTAGATGCTAATGCGTGTTCCCAACCCTCCTGGGTCTCCTCTCCTGGCTCTGAGGCTTGCCTGGGTCCTAGTGCAAATTTTCTCTGCCCTGGGTCCTCTGTCCTTCAGGTTTGCCTCTGCCACCATATGAGGAATCCCCCTTAGCTATTTTCCTTGTCTCAGGTGTTATGAGACTATTGGTCTCCTTCTTCTAATTCTACTGATCTGGGATTTTTCTGGGGAGATATTTTATGGTTCTTTCATGGTCATCAAGGGGGAAGGAGAGAGCATTTACTGATCACTCCGCCATCCTGGCTCCCGGAAGTTCAAGTAAGTGACTTACCGAAGTTTGATCTTCGGGTTGAAGGTCTCAGGAGCTGCTGCGCTGATATCTGGCGCTCCGCGGCTCTCACTGACTCGGTTTGGCTTGTCTCCCACCCCGGGTGCCGCTCCTCTGGTTCTGCCCGCCACTCAGGTTTCTCGGATCTCTTCTGCTCCGCTGCACTGGCCATGCTACGCTGGCCATGCTGCGCTGTGCGCTGTGGGTTCATCCCCCAGAACAGATCCTTCCTGTGGACCTTCCAGTCTCACCTGAGCTCCGAATCCGTCACCGTCTGTCTCCCACTCGATTCCGCACTGCCAAAATTTGGTCAGATTCTCCTTTCAGAGGTACCTGGAGGAGTTTGTCCCAGAGCTTAGGTGAGTCGCAGCTCTCACTCCTCCATCTTGGCTCCACACACCCCCCCCCGTTCCATTCTAATCTTGAGAGAACTATTTTCTTCAGTGAGCTTTTGAACCTCTTTTTCCATTTGGCTAATTCTGCTTTTGAAAGCATTCTTCTCCTCATTAGCTTTTTGAACCTCTTTTGCCAATTGAGTTAGCCTATTTTTCAAGGTGTTATTTTCTTCAGCATTTGTTTGGGTCTCCTTTAGCAAGGTATTGACCCGTTTTTCATGCTTTTCTTACATCTCTCTCATTTCTCTTCCCAGTTTTTCCTCCACCTGTCTAACTTGATTTTCAAAATCCTTTCTGAGCTCTTCCATGGCCTGAGCCCACCAGACATCCACCTCAGATGTCTGGGATACAGAGGCCCTGACCTCCACGTCTTTCCCTGATGGCAAGCATTGTACTTCCTCATCAGAAATGAAAAGAGGAAGGAACATCTCTTCCTTAATAAAGTAGCTCTCTATGGTCTTATTTTGCTTCCTTTTTTCTGGGCATTTTTCCAGCCAGTTACTTGACTTCTGAGATTCCTGTCCACCCCCGCCTAGATCTGCCCAGCCAGTGCTTGGGGACTGAGATTCAAATGCTGTTTCCCAGCCTCAGGGCTTTCCGTGGGGGGGAGCGGCTGCTATTCAATGTGAGCTTAAGTTCTGGTGCTTGGGTGGGGGCAGGGCTGCCTCCCAGGCTCAGTTCCCTCAGGGGGTTTATGCAGAGACTTTTGGTAATGGAGCTCCTGCATGCTCCGGGAGTCCCAGGCCGCTGCTGCCTCTGCTGCTGCCTCTGCTGCTGCCTCCTGAGGGGGGCCTGAGCCATGGAGACACCCTGCTCCCCTCTCGGCCAGCCCAGAAGTCTCTCTCACTGACCTGTAGTGCCTGTGGGTGGAGGGACCTTCGCGGCCACCAGAGGTTCCGTCCCTGAAGCCTGCTCAGATCTGCTCCTCTGGGGCTGCGTAGCCAGGGCAGCGCAGGGGTGAGCTCCATGTCCAGAATGCGACAGACCTCTGGGGACGGCTTTCCAGGCCTCTCTGGAATGGAAATCTCTTCCACTGTGTTTCTGTGCAGGTTCTACTGCTCCACAATTTGTGGGGAGTTCTTTTTACAGGAAATTTATGGGCTGTGGATTCGGAGCTAGTGTACGTGAGTGTTTCTACTCCACCATCTTGGCTCCTCCCCCTCAGCATCCTAATTTCTAGTCTGTCCTACTTCCAATCCATTATATATATATATATCATTGCCAATTCCTAATGCATAGGTCAGATTTCATCATTTTACTGCTCAAAAGCCTTCAACAGCCCCCCATCACATGCCAATTGAATTGTAAATTCAGCAGTTTATCATTCAAGGTTCACTACAATTTGATTCCAATTTACCAATTAATTACATGTACTGGACCTACAATTTCAAAGGTGTAGGGAACTTCCAGAGGTTGGAGAGTGTCATCTGGACAGAGCTGGCCTCTAACCTGTAGATGACCAGAGCCTAACAAAGCAGGCTAGAGACAGAAGAGTCAGGAATCAGAGAGAAGTTTAATTTTAAAGGGAGGGAAATGACTTGGAAGCAAGCATAAATGCGCCAGAGCCCTGCCCCCTAGTGCAAGGGACCCAAGGCAGTGTGAGGAGATCTCAGTACTTATACAATGGCTACCCAGTGAGCTGTCTCCCTGACAATCAGGGGTGACGATAGCAATGGGACAAGTTTGATTCATAGCAAGGCTTCATGACCAGAACATGGATACAGCAGGTGCTTGCCTGAGTTCAGAGAACACTTGGTGGTCAAAGTCATGCAATAATTATATGAAAGAGTTCTGCTATTTATCTGTGGCTGAGTTCATCCAGAGGGGGAGTACAAAGGATTTGTTATGTCAAGCTCAGGGCACAGCTTGCTTGCTGGGCCTTAGCTCTGGAGAATAGACTGTCGCCTGATATCTCAACAAGAGAAAATTCTCTCTATATCACTAAGGTGTTAAATGACTTGTCCAGGGTAACACAGTCAGTATATGTCATGGTAGGACTTGGATCCAGGTGTCCCAGGCTTCAAGATGAAGTCTCAGAGCATTGAAGTGGCATAGCAGATAGAGCATCAGTCCTAGAGTCAGGAGGACCTGAGTTCAAATCCAGCCTCAGATGTTTACTGGCTATGTGATGCTGGGCAAGTTACTTAACCTCAATTGCCTAAAAAAATACCCCAAAGTGACAAGGTCTCTATCTACTCTGCTATACCACAGCTAAAACATATTACTCTCTACCATTTGAATAGCTGCCTCAGCTTACCACCTTCCTGACTTTGCTCTTTCCTTTGTCTATATCTAGAATGCTCTTCCCTACCCCCACATTCAAGGCCCACCTCAAATGCACCTTCTCTCTGATGCCCTCATAAAGAAAAGAAACACTTTTTAAATCCTAAAATGCTATATGAATGTTGTTGTTATCCTTCCTTCAACTGGATGTGATACCTCCCTCTCTTAAAGTCATATCATACTTTATATAGTACTACATGGTTAAAGGTTTGTAAGCAGAGACTGAATGGTCATATGTTGAAAATATTGGAGAGGATGCAGCGACCTAAGGAATGGAGAGCTAGCTGCCTTCAGAGCAAGGAAGACTCAGGATCAGATCCCACCTGTGGCACACACTAGTTACATGACTGCAGGTAAAACTTTCAGGGTTGTAGGCAGCTTCCTACTACTATAACTTTCTGAGAAAGTGCTGATGCTTTTGTTAAGCACCTACCATGAGCCAACCATGATGCTAAGTTCTGAGGACACAAAGAAAGACAAAAGATAATGTCTGCCTTCAAGGATCCACAGTCTAATGGGAGAAACAATGTGCAAATAATTATGTAAAATTCTCTGGCTTTTGAAGCAATTCATAACCAGGCCCCCTTCCTACTGTTCCAATCTTCTTACACCTTATTGCTTTCCACGTAATCTATGAAGCAATGACTTTGGACTCCTTACTATTCCTTGTACTACATTCCATCTTCATACTCCATGAATTCTCATTGGCTGTTCCCCTGACCAGATATATTTGACCCTGCAGCAATAGGGAGCCACTGGAGTTTATTGAATAGGAGAGTAACTTGTGCTTTAGAAATATCATTTTGAGGATTAAGTAGAAGAAGATGCATTGGAGTAGGGAGAGACTTGAGGAAGGGAGATCAGACAAAAGGGTATTGCAATCGTTAACGCCTGAGGCAATAAAGGTCTGCATTAGGTGGATGGCAATGTCAGAGGCAAGATAAGAGCATGAATGAGATGTTACAAACAACAGACAATTGATGGGTCAAGGATACACTTAGGTTGTAATCTCAGGTGCCTTTGAGAGTAATTGGGAAATTAGAAGAGGAGTTTGAATAATCATTTAATAATAATAATAATAAAAATAATAAATTCAGTTTTGATCATATTGAGTTTAAGATGTTATATTGCCAATGCAGTACCCACAGCAATTGCTTTGAATATGCAGGTGTATTTCCAGAGTTGAATCACAAAATATAACAAACTCTCTTCCTCAGAGTTGAAACTAAGATATTTATGCAATTACTAGAAAGCCAATTCCACCATGATAACAAAGAAGTCTATAAACATCACCAATCCAGGGAGCACCAACATCCCCAAGCCTTCCCTCCATTAGGGTCTCCCCACAAACAAGCTCCCTAGGCAAAATTCCTTCTTCTCTCATTCATGCTAGCTGTTCTGCCTCAGCTCTGCCTTACTCTCACTTTCTGCTCCACCCATTCAGCAAACTTCTCCCACCATGGGCTCCATGTGATTCAGGCCCTGTCACAAGATCATTTGGACTTGAGCTCAAAGCAGGTCATATAGGCCTACTAACGGGTGGGAATATGACCCACTGTCACTTTGAATCTGCATTGGGGTTCCATAATATAGACTTAGGATATCTAGAGTAAAAAGGTGTTTTTCTGGGTCGCATTCTTCTAAGGACAAGCCACTAATACACCCGAATAGGTGCCAATACAAGTACTTATAAATTTGCATCCTTTATTTTGGGGTAGGGGTCCATCTTTATTACCTGCTAAAGCTGTGTTAATTCCTATGTTTCTTACTGCAAATTGGTATCTCCCCTCGGGTAAATTTAAAGTCATACCTCTCAATATATCAATTCCAATGGTGTATTCAGGAATGGGTACAATTACCATAGCATATTCTTTCTTAGGTAATTGTCTAATTTTCATTGTTAGTTTAACTTGTCTGACTGATATTTCAGTCCTTCCCAGTCTTGTGATGGTAATAGGCATTCCATATTTAAATTTATCAGGGTTTCCATGTATAAGAGAGGTTTCTGCCCCAGTATCTATTAATGCCCTAGTTATAGTAGTTGATCCATTTTATATGGTTAAACTGATATGGAGTCTGAAATCCCCTCTGTGTATTTTTTTAATCTGAGCTGGGTCTTGGCCAATTTCCTATTCTCCCTGAAGGTGTGACAAACTTGGATATAATGATTCAGGAGGATCTGTAGGGGCAGTTCTTACTTCCCTATTCCATCTAATGTTAAGTCCTTTTCTTGGTACATCTTAAATAGTTCATTAGTTGGAATACCATCTATTCTTCCAAAATCTATCTCTACTCTTAATAAAGCAATAAATAATTCCTTCCTTGTTAATCTGTTCTGACTTTGAATCCACTGGTTATTTGCTCTTCTCTCTTGAGGAAATTTATCTTTTCCCCTAAATCACCTATGAAATTTTATGCAGTACCTCCAAAAGAGGGTGCCCTATTTCCCCAATTAGTAGACTCAGAATTATGTGTTTATAAGCAGGAGAAGCAGTCTCCACTATTATATTTCTAGGAGGAACTGTTAAGGAAGTGCTGTGATAAGCATTGATGTCTTCGACAATTATTGCAGTTTTTATAACCTTTTCCTTTAACTTTCTCATATAGTCTATAAGTGAATATGAGGGCCTATCTCCACTAGGCCACATAGACTCAGCGGGATACTGTTTATCCCTCAGCAGCTAAAACTAATAAATTAGTCCCATCATTACCTTCTTGAATATGGTAATCCCTAAAAGCTTATTGTGCATAGGGATTCTGACTAATACCTATCAATTTCAAGCAATCTATGTTATCTATCCATACTCCTCCAGCCCCTTCATCACTGATTCTCACCATCCAAGCTACTAATGGTTCTCCCTTTTTAGCAGCATGAATTGACTTAAAATATTTGTGACTCCTGCTGAGTAAAATCCTTAGTTACGTACTTAAATACATTATGGCGCCCCCCCTGGTTTTCCTTTTTCCTTTGTAGTATTAGATGAGCACCCACATTTCTAGAAGCCTCCTCATCTGAATTTGCTTCATCTTCCTCCCCTGTATCTGTGTCCCTATTAGGCTCGACATATGCAAAGGTTGCATGCACCTTCCTTTTGTTAACTTTTCCTTTTCCTAACTACACTCACAACTGCCTTTTTCTTCTACCACCTGTTACTTTCTAGCTTGTTCTTCTAACGGAAAGTTCAAATGCTGTAGCACAGAAAGTTTTGCATGCAAATCAGCTAACTCCTTTTCCACCTGAACCTTTTCTTCCAGCAATTTGTCTCGCTTCGGTGGTAACTTGTTAGCAAGGCCCATTCTCTTCTATACACCCCTGCCATTTCTTTCTGTGGTTCTATTGATATTCCTTGCAAATATCTTTCTAAATCTCTGGGTTCTCCCTTCTATAGCCTGGGTTCCCAGTTTTCACCAAGTCCTGTGCTTTTAGCCCATTCTCTCACCGAGGAGGAATAAGGTAAATCTTCCTATGATGGAATACACATTTCCTTCCCTAGAGCATTCCTGTTTTCAAGTAGAGGTTTTATATTTTGTGATTTGATCCTCATTGACAAATATTTAAGATGCTATGTCGCCAATACAATACCCACAGTAACTGCTATGAATACGCAGACGTGTTTCTAGGGTTGAATCACAAAATATAACAAACTCTCTTCCTCAAAGATGAAACCAAGATATTTATTCAGATACCAGAAAGTCAATTCCACCGTGGTAACAAAGAAGTTTATACATGTCACCATTTCAGGGAGCACCAACATCCTCAAGTCTTCTCTTCATTAGGCCTCCCCACAAACAAGCTCCTCTAGCAAAATTCCTCCCTTTCTCCCTCATGCTAGCTACTCTTCTCTGCTCTGCCTGCTGCCTCTCTCCCTGCTCTGCCTCACTCTCCATTCTCACTCTCACTTCCTGCTCCACCCTTAATGCTCCACCCTGCTCCTCTCACCATGCTCCTCTCAGCATGGACTCCATGTGACTCAGGCTCCATCACAGCAGCCAGCTGGGCCTGAGTTCAAAGGAGGTCACATAGACCTATTAATGGGCAAGAAAGATCTTCTCATTCCCTTAACATTATAGATATATATAGGAAACCAGAGTGTATGAGTATTTAGGGGGCCTTTTCAAGCCTGCTTTCCATTTCTGGTGTCTACTTGAGTCACCCAGCTTTTGCCTGTGGCTCCAAGAAGCTGTAGCCTATGCAGCAACCACACTCTGGGAAGCCATTTTGACAGAAGGGTTAAACCAGGTTAAGGATGACTGACAGGTCTCAAACCCTTTGGTGAGTTAAGGGAATATCCATCCCCAGCACATGAGGATTTCCCTAGTGGAACTGACAAAGGTGAACAATTTGTTCCAATGGATCACAAAGGAAGCAGAAGCAGGCACTATGGAGTACTAAAGCTTGATTAGACATCAAAGATGCCAAGGTCATTTACTGTTTGTCTAGACTTTTGTCTTGCCACAGGACATTTATGATTCTGGAAAAGACAGTAAGGCCCATGATTTTGCATACCTTTTCCTCACTTAAATCCAATTTATAAACAAGTCAAAAAAATATCACCCATATCATTTTACCATTTTTACTACCTTAAAATCCTGTGGTGACAGACAAGTGTGATGTTTAAAAAGTTCAAGATAATTTCTGGGTAATTTAACTATTTTATTAATAAGGTCAGCATGTTTATTAATAAAAGGATGTCCATTTGGCTGTCACTTTTAGACCAAAGAACTTTCATGGCGATTAACTCACAGTTTATATACCCATGGAAGAGTACATGTTCCTGAGGGTGGTAATGAACTCTGGTTGGTTAAAAAATAATGAGAAAATGAATATTACAATGAAGGATTGAGCTTTATTAGCATGAGTGTCTTAGGTTATGTAACTGAATCACCCAAATCTTCATCAGAGACTTGTCAATTTCCATATCACCTGTCTGACAAAAGGGAGAATCAACATTTTCCCACACCTGTATGAGTAAACACAATGAGCAGGAATCCATCCCTTAACCTAAACTTAGAATTTCTTTTACTGTTTTGATTAGATCTCAGCCATCATGGATGGCTAAATCTTGGAGAGAAATTTACCACACTGGTTGATTTCTGGATGAGAAAGTAGGAAAGGGGAAAACTTTGATCCTAATTCAATATAGCTACTAATAAAAGAGAGAAATAACTCTGATGGGCTGACTATATTGTTTGAATGCCAAACATATGTTTGCCTAAAAGACTATTCTTTGGAGAACTCACATAAGGCAAGTGCTCACACAGAGGTCAGAAGAAGCAATATAAAGACACTGCCAAAATCTCTCTGAAGAATTTCGGAATCAATTGTGAGACATGGGAGACACAGGCACAGGACCATCCATCATGGCATACCCTCATCAAAGAAGGTGCTGTGCTCCATGAGCAAAGCCAAATAGCAGTCGCTGAAAAAAAACATGAGATGCATTTAGGTATATCTCTGAATATTTAGGGATACCTAGAGATACCTCCACTCCAAATGTTCACATGGACCGTTTGGGCACAACCTGTAGTAGAACCTTTCAAGCTTGTATTGATCTGATCAATCACAGTTGAACATATTGAACCTTAACTATGATGTAGTGGTTTCATTTTGGTCCTCTTCAAGCACCAAAGACAACAACCAACATAGGAAATCAAAGGTAAGGTATCCAAAAGGCAGCTGGAGATGTGAGACTCATATAGAAATGGTAATTGAATCCACCAGAAATAATCAGATAAGCTAGTAACAGTATAGGGGGAGAAAGGAAGAGGGCTAAGGACAGACCTTTGGGAGGCACCCCACTAGATGTGACCTAGATGAGAATCCAGCAAAGGAGACTGAGGAGAAATCAGAGAGGCAGGAGGAGAATCAAACACAACTGGGTCACAAAAGAAAAAAGAGAGTATCAAGAAGAAGAGAGAGGTTGACTATGTCAAAAGTTGTAAAGGAGTTCAAGAAGAGACCATTTATTTTGGGACTGAAGAGACCATTGGTAATTATGAGAGAGAGAAGTTTTCAGTTGAATCACTTGTTTGGAAGACAGATAGCAAAGTTAAGAAGAGTGTGAAGAGAACATAAGTAAAGACAACTATTGGAGAGAGCCTTCTCAAGACATTTAGCCACAAAGGGGAGGAGAGATACCAGATGGGTTTTTCGAGGATGGGGTAAATATGGACTTGTAGGGGAAGTAACTAGTAATCAGGTGAAGAATAAAGATAAATGAGAGAATGAAGGTGACTGAGAAGGTAATCTGCTAGAGTAGACACTATGGTATGGGATCACCTGTGCATACAAAGGTATTTGCTTTGGCAAGAAGGGCTATCTTTTCATCTGAGATAAGAATGAAGGTTCAGGTAATGTTGGAAGGCATCTGATGTGAGATGAGAGCAGAAGAGATAGTTTTCAAAAATGACTCCAATTTTTCTTTTTAGTGAAATATGAGGTAGCCAGAGTACTCCACTGGAACTTTCACAATGGCAGGGGAGATTGAGGAAATCCCCCAGTCAAGTTGAGTACACCCGCTGAAGCAAATATTGAAAGAAATAGACAAGAGTTGGGTGGTCATGAAAGAATTAAAACACACATCATTGGAGACTTCCTTTGTCAACAAGATCGCAAATCCATTAGAGTGTTTAGCTAATTCTATAAATAAATCATTTTTGATGATTTGATTACGGTCCAGAGATGAACATTGGATATACAGCCAATCATTTAGTCTCTTTTATCTATGTAAAAAATTGCTTTGTGGTTTTATTTATGTAAGCCTCATGTCTATTCTGACAGGTTAATTCCCAGATACATAATGTATTTTGTTATCTTAATGGTATTTTTCCTCCTAGAAACTTTCTTTTGAGTTTTGTTAATAAATATTCAGAAAAGATGATTTTTTTGTGAATTAATTTAAATACTGCTACTTTATTGAAACTATCAGTCAAATTTCATTTTTGCACTGATTCTCTAGGTGAGGGTACTGCTCAGGTGTACCATTCATTCCATGGAAGTGAGTCTGAATTCTAGAAGGTGATGAGCACAAGCCCTGGCAGCCCCTCCTAAGTTAAAGAGGCTTCATGTATGACCTGGTGATAAATTATGTGTCATTAGGTTACAGTACCACTACACAAAAAAATTTCTTAACCTCCTGCTCTATGCCCATTTACCAGGGCACAAGGGAAAAACCTTGGTCCTAATTCAATAATTAGCGATTAATAAAAGAGAGATATAACTCTGATGGGCTGACTATATTGTTTGAATGCCAAACATATGTTTGCCTAAAAGACTATTCTTTGGAGAACTCACACAAGACTAGTGTTTACACAGAGGTCAGAAGAAGCAATATAAGGACACTGTCAAGGTAGAATATTATGGGGCCATAAAAAATAATGAATATGAAGGATACAGTGGAGCATGGGGAGATTTATATGAGGCGATGCAAAATGAAGAAAGAAGAACAAGAAAAAAATCCTACACATATATACAAACACTGCAACAACAGAGATTAAAGAAATAGGAAAAGGTCATGGAGTCAGTTAAGACCTCAGTTTAAATCCTCCCTTAGACCCCTTACTAGCCGTTTGACCTGGGCAAATCCCTCCATCTTTCTCAGCCCTGGTTTCCTCTTCTCTAAAATGGAGATAATAATAGCATTCACCTCATAGGATTGTTGTGAGAATCAAACAAGATGATGTATTATAAACCTTGAAGTGGGCAGCTAGGTGGCACAGTAGATAAAGTGCCAGGCCTGGAGTCAGCAAAACCTGAGTTTAACTATGGCCTCAAACACTTACCTAACTTTGTGACCCTAGGCCAGTCACTTAACCCTTACAGATGAGGTTCCTGGAGAAGGAAATGGCAAACCGCTCCAGTATCTTTGCAACAAAACCCCAAATGAGATCATGAAGAGTCAGACATGAATGAAATGATTGGATAGCAACAAAACCTTAAAGTGTTTTATAAATGCTAGTTAATATGAACAACAAAAATCAAAACTAAATGCTGTGTAATTAAAATGATCTAGCCTGGCCTCAGGAAAGAGGTGAAAAAATGCACGTACGTACACCCTGCTTCTTTGCAGACAGGGAGGATGATGGTGTGGAAAAATACACATATCATCAGAATCAATGGATATACTGGTTTATTTTGTTAAGCATTCTTCTCTCTTTCTCTCTCTCTTTTTCTTTCCTTGCTCCAAAGCATGACTCTTTGAGAAGGGAAGAAAGAAGGAATATGTTTGGAATAATATTTGAAAAAAAAGGTATCCATAAAACTAATTTTTAAGCACCTATTATGTGAGGATCACTGCTCTGGGCACTGGGTAAGATACAAAGTTTAGATAAGAGGAAGTCTCTGCCCTCCAGGAATTTGGAAGCTAGGAAAAGAATAAAAGACCAACACAGATAGTTATAATACCCAACATAATAATATTGCCTCAGCCAGCAAATCCTTAATCTCTTTGGCAAAAGAGATAGCAGCCAAGAGAGATCCCAGTCTAGAATACAAGCTCATTTGAAAAAACATTCCTGAGGAAGATGGCAGCAATATTGTGTCATCAAAATTTCAATGCAGGAAAAAAACACAACTCTACAATAAATTATTGTATTTAAGATGCATCATTTTAAAAAAATTATAAATGAGGCAAACCTTTTAAAAAAAATCATTAAAAGATTAAAGAAAGTAGATTTCCTAGGGGGCAACGAGCAATTTTTAAAAAAGGGGGCAGTAAACCAAATAAGTTTGGGAACCTCCAATCAAATCTCATAGATGTCTACCTCCCACCATTCTCATCCACTAGAGGGCATCACAACAACCGCCCCCTCCCCCCCCCCCCCCAGGTTATATACATCATAGGAGAAGAGGTTGGTAGAATTAAATAACCATTTTATTAAATGCCAACTATGTGCCTTGCATGGTGGTAAATACTTACAAATATCTCATTTGTTCCTCACAACAACCCTGGAAGTTTAGGTGGCATTATTATGTCCATTTTATAATTAAGGAAGTGGAAGCAAAGTGACTTGGTCACAGTTCCATAGCAGGTAAATGTCTGAAGCTAGATTTGAACTTAGGTTTTTCTGACTCCAGAAAATTGCTTTGAAAAATGTAAAATTTAATACACACACACGTATATACACACACATATATATATATATACATATATGTGTATACATACACACATATACACACTTGTGTGTATTAAGCTTTACATTTTTCAAAGCAATTTTCTTAGAAACAAAAACCCAAAATTCATGAGATAAAAATTGCAAGTATTATCACCATTTTGCAGATAAAGACACTATAGACCACAGACCAAAAAGTAGCTTGTCCATGTTCACTTAATAGCAAATTCTGCTCCCATCGCTTAGATTTGGAGTGCTCTTGGGCAAGTCACTTAACTTCCCTGAGACTCAGTTTTCTCACCTGGAAAATGAGAAGGTTGGCTCCTCCCAATTTTAGATCCATGATCAAATGGTGTTCTCTACCCCAGGTGGAGACTTTGGTTATGACAATAACCATAACTTGTATGCAGAGCCTTCTGCTCCTTGGGAATCTGACCCTTTGCCATGAGGACTGCTTTTCTCAAAAACAGCCTTCTTTCTATGAAGGCTTGTTTTTGACCACCCTTTCTTCATGGGTGTTTTCTTCTGTCTCCTGGCTCAGAGTAACCCTAGTCAAGATGAAATAAATCTCTAACTCATTCTTGCCTTCTGTTTCAAAGTCTTGCTCTTGCTTCCTAGTAAACTTTTCTTTATTCATCCTCCACCTCAGACTCTATCCCATATCTCATTCTCCAGAGTCTTGAGATCATTTACTCATTTATTTATAGCAACTGGTGAGGCTTAAGGTGTCTCTTTTCAACACCTCTTACAACACTACTTACCTCTTAATAGCGGCCCTCGAAGACTGGAAAACCTTTAAGATACAAAGACATGAACCCCAAAAGGTGAAATTCTGGGCAGTGAAATTTTGATGCAATGACCCTCCTGGCTGCCTTTCATGTTACACCTCATAATCTGAAGCAAAGGTTCTTAAATTCTTTTTGTGTGTGTCACAGACCCCTTCAAGAGTCTGGCAAAGAGTAAAGACCTTTTCTCAGGGTAATGTTTTCAAATGCATAAAACAAAGTCTTTAGTATTACAAAGGAAGCCAATTATATTAAAAATGTATATATTACATATATATATATATATATATATAAATTTATATATTTTAAAAACCAAGTTCATGGACCCCAAGTATGCCTGGTTTAAAGGAAGAAAGAAAACAATTAGTAGCACCAGCAATCCTCACCAATATCTTTCTGATTGGTTCAATAATATTTTTCATTCTACCATTAGACATAAGGTTTTAAACACAAATATCCTTTGAAAAGGTGATATGTTAGTATCAATTTACCCTAAAATCTAAATGACTGATATCAGCTCCTTCCTTTAGAACATATTTTATAAGAGTATGAGGATGCCTTTTCTACAGGGCACTGGGAAAGGTACTGAAAAGGAAAGAGAAAGCAGGAAACGCCAGAGATAAACTTTAGACTATCAGAATTTTGCCTAGAGCCACCTCTGCTCAGACTGCTTTACCTAGATCAGTTATTGTTACAGTTAGTGGTCCTTCATTCTTGAAGAGAACCAATGATATCGCAAGGGCCAAGTCTTGACTTGCTCTAAAATTGGACTGAAGGGAGGCATTGCCCCTAAACAAGGAAGCTTCTTCAGGTGCACCAGAGGGCAGTCTGCCTTGGGGTCTGCTTTGGATCTCTTCCATCTACAATATTCTATATCAGTTTCAACCTAAAAGTCAGGACAAAGCGAGGAGGAGAGAGACCACCTGTGGGACATAAATCCATGTAGCTAAATTATTTATTTTTACACTCAGAGTGCTATCTCCCAGCTCTTGGCATTTGCATGATCATCATTCATTCCCAGAAGTACTATATCATCCTCCTCCTCCTCCCTCCCTTCTTCACTCTCTCCTCCTCCTCTTCCTCTTTGCATGCTCTGTGTAGTACTGCCCTGATTCCTCTAGATGAAAGTGTTTTCTCCTTCAATAAATAGTCTTAAAGCACTTTATGTGGACTTCTCTTTTGCTGTCATTCTTTCTCCCCTTGCATATATATGCACATACACACACACATTTTCGCACATATTTTGGCAAGGTCTTTTTTACAACTGTATAACCATGGGCAATTTACTTAACCATTCTTAGCCTCAGTTTCCTTAACTGTAAAATTGGAATAATACTCAATTTAGCACCTACTTCATCTGGTTGTTGTGACGCTCAAAGGAAAGAGTATATATAAAATGCTTTTATGAAAGCTTTTAAGAGCTTTCATGCTCTATAAAATGCCAGTCATTATTATCACCTGAGACCTTTCTCCAAGGTAATATTGAGTCATTAATGACTATTCTTTCAACTCAATCATCCAGTTAACTCTGAATCTTCTTGTCTACATTATCTCTAGTCTAACTTTAATTCAACAACATTATTAAGGCCCTACTGTGTGCAAGAGACAATTTCCTGCCTTGCCCTCAAGGATGGAATGAGAGACACTGTAAAATGCTTTGCTATAAGCTGTGGAGAACAACTTTTACCATATATATGCACAGCAGGAACTTAGCACTGGCAAACTCACAGAAAGAATACACCCTCTTCAGGTCACAGCAGAATTCCCCTAGTTTTCTACATTTTCTGGAAGTGAGATCTTCCTGTCTTCTCTTTCTTGTTAGTTGCTCTTCTGTCCAACACTTGTGGGGAAATCCTATGGCAAACTGCCTGTTGGCCATGCATTTTTATTTTCAAGGAGACCTGAACAGGGCTTTACTCTCCTTCTTGATTACTTATGCCAGTGTGATGCTGGGGCTCAGTTACCTCAATCCATCACTGTCCCACACTGATTTCCAATGTTATCTCAAAGCCAAGATTATTTTAGCATGTTGTCACATGTCTGGTATTAGCCTAAAACATTCTGATATTGAGGTTATTATCTGGATTGAAAATCCTGGGTACTGCTACTCTTGGTTTTATCTGATTCTTGAGCTTCATATCTATGTTTCTCATTTTGCTGGAAATGAATGATTCTAGACATTGAGAAAGGAAAGGAAAGGGTTTCAGGGGCATTTGTCAAGGAAAGAAGTGAGGTGAGAGGAAGAAAGGGATGGAGGGAAAAAGGAAGAAGGCAAGAAAGGAAGGAAGGCAAGAGAGGAAGGAAGGAAGGAAGGAAGGAAGGAAGGAAGGAAGGAAGGAAGGAAGGAAGAGAGGGAGGGAGGGAGGGAGGGAGGGAGGGAGGGAGGGAGGAAGGGAGGAAGGAAAAAAAGGAGAGAGGGAAGGAGGAAGGGAGAAAGGGAAAGAGAGGAAAGAAGAGGGAAGAAAGAAAGGAAAAGGAAGGAGAGTTTTATTAAGTGCTTACTGTGTGCCAGGCATTGTGCTAAATGCTGGGGATAGAAATACAAGCAAACAGAAGGAAAGTCTCTGTCCTCAAGTTTATGTTCTAACGAAGCAAAACAAAGGCAAGAATGAGCTGAAAAGTGGGTAGAAGGACAAGAGGGAGCATGCCATTCATGGCAGCATGGTTGTGAAATTTTTGAAGTCCAGAAGGTCAGAGACAGGGCTGGGAGGAGAAAGAAAGCAGATGGGCTTGGGTCCTTCCACAACATGGCTGCTCCAGGAAGAATGGGGTAGGAGAGTTGGAGGGTGGGGAAGGTCTTGCAGTGGAATGTTCCAGGTTGAGTGGCTTGTAGGGATGGTCGATTGTTTCAGTACAACGAAGCCCCAGGTGCTGAGGGAAGTTCCAGCAGCAGAGAAGGCACGGTTTGAGGTCCAAAAAGTCAAGGACAGGGTAGGGAGGAGAAAAGGGTGTGATAACTGCCTTGGAGTTAGAAGACCTGGAGTTAAGTCTTGGCTCTGACCAACTCTGTGTAAGCCTGGCCAAATAAGGAAACCTTAGTTTCCCTATATACATTGATATAATAATACCAATATTAATAATCTCACAGAGTTGCTGGGGGGTTGGGAAGAGGGGAAAGGGGAACACTTTTTAAACCATAAAGTGCTACAGAAATACAAATTGTTATTATCAATATTTTCTCGTGGACTGGGAAACTCAGCACCGGCAGTGGTGGTGCATCTAGACCATTCTGTTATAACCAAATGCAGCATTGGGGTTCCTCCATCAGTTAGCCCTCTCTTTGCCCTCTTTCATAGTTGACCCTCTATTTCCCACCTCTTGGTTCCTCGTTATTCTATCACAACCTTTCAACTCTTGGCAAGGCAATCTGTTTAACATATCCCACACAGTATGCTTGTTTCCATATGTGTACATTGACATTACCATTCTGAAATCTTTCTCTTTCCTTTCTGCTGTACCAAATTTCACAGATTCATAGATTGTTAAAGCTGGTCAGAAATCATCTATTATAACTCCCTCTTTTTAAAGATGAGAAAACCAAGGTTGCTGGAGGTTAGAGGACTTGCCCAATTTTCTAAGATAACTTCTTTTAGAGCCTAACTCAAAATTTACCTACTCTGATTTTTGGCAAGATGACTGAGTGAGAGGTTGTGTCTAAGCCAAACAACCTCCCATCACCTCAAAATGGCAAGAAACAGGTTAAAAAAAATAAGAGCAAAAAGAGGGAAAAGTAAAGAAATACAGGGAAATCCCACAGAAAAATCGACAGAGAAGCTAAAGCAATGAGTAAATTTCCATTCCCTACCATAGGGTTAACAATTGTTGGGGAGAAGTGTCAAGAGAATAACTCAGCAATAATTACATATAGAATCTCAGAAAACAGGTTATAAAGTCTGTCTGAAGTCCTTCATTCAAAACCTGCTTCTGACATTTAATACCTATGTGAGACCTTGAGAAAATCATAACCCTAATGGATCCCAATTTCCTCATTTGTAAAATGGTCTAGAAATCCCTTTATGATCTAGATCTATAATCCTCTAAAAAAACAATGACCCAGAGAACTATTAAGAGGCTGTATTAAAAAAACCAAAACTTGAAGAGCTTCAATGTGTCATAAAACAAATTTTAAAAGCTAAAGAGGAAAATCAGTGGACATGGCAGTGAAACAAATTTAGACCTGATATTAGATAATTTCCTAACAGAGTTTTCCAAAAGAGTGATAGGCTTTCTCCAGAGATGGTGGGTTTTCCCTCCTGGGAAGACTGCAAGCAAAGACTAAATGACCACTCTTTAAGTGTGTCATTACAATGAGGATGGCTTTTTAGTGTTTGGCCTGATCTAGATGGTCATTCAGGTCCCTTCCAACTTTTTAATTTTGTGATCCTGTGAGATTAGTGTAACCCTAGCTGATTCACACCCACAAAGGTGACATAAAGATTTTGGGGAAGGTCTTGAATCATTGCACAGACACCACTTAGATTTGTAAACTTCTAGTTCCCTAACCTCTGACACATAAACTTTTGATAAAAGGGCTTTTGGATAAGAGAACTAAGAAGCTAAGTAAAAGAGATGTGATGAGTTAGTTGGTGAGTATGGGCAGCAGGGGAGATGTCATTCTAGGCTAGGGCAGATCACTTCTGAAATTGGTTGCTGAGAACTGTGGAAATGTGGCAGATCTGTGCATTGCTGAGCCAGCCCCCCAATATGGTAACCCCTGGCTTCTGTATCTATTTTTTAATGATCAGATCAAATTTAAGTAGGTATACTATGACTGGCTTCCCAACACTACACCCCTCATGATTCTAAAGTATGACTCCAAACAGTGTGTGAGGCAAGATATCATCTCTCTTTTCTGCAAAGGAGAAATTATTTCCCCTGCTTTCTTTCTCAATACATGAGAACTAAGTAAAATGCAAAACCCAGTACTGTTTAGAGGCAGTAGAGAAGGAATCAGTGTATAGGGAGAGGTTGAAGATTATAGGGTAAGAAAGGATGACTGAGGGAGCAATCTACTGGAGCAGATGGAAAGAAAGCAAGCTCCTTCCTTCTGTCTAGGGACAGATAGGAAATATAGCAAATATATGGACTCCTGAATCCTTATTCCAATTCTTACTCACTAGTAGACAGTAGCTGTGTGACCCTGGACAAGTCATTTAACCCTGTTTACCTCAGTTTCTTCATCTGTAAAATGAGCTGGAAAAGAAAATAGCAAACCAGTGCCGAATGTTTGTCAAGAAAATACTAAATGGGGTCACAAAGAGTCAGACACAACTGAAAATGACCAAACAACAACACTCACTAATAGGTGGGGTCCCCAAAGTGAGGCTAACTACATCTTCTCCTCTGTGTTTTAGGGAAACCCCTGAAGAATTATGGAGTCCCACTGCTATCAGCTACCCCTACTCCAGTCTGTTCTCAATTCCCAGTTACAATTAGTACTTACTCTATTTATTTGATTGACCCAGTGATTACTATTCACTATCAATGTACCCAGTTAATATTAGCAAAGAAATTTTTACTGAGAAGATATAGCAAAAACGTAAGTACAAAAACCTTCTCCCAGACTGGGGGCACACTCTCCTGTCTATCACCTTAGTCAGTAGAGAATGTGAACTCAGACTTACAGAGGTTGCTACCAAGCATTTGGCCCCATCACATTCATTTCAAAAGTGGTTTAGCCAATGCATCCCTGCTTCAGGAGAGGTTGCCTCAGCTGCTGGGTTGAGCCCATGCCGGGCAGAATCTCACAACTCAAGGCTATGTTCTTCACCAGAGTTTTGTTATTGTTATTTACTTATTTTAGTCATGTCCAACTTTTCATGATCTCTTTTGGGGTTTTCTTGGCAAAGATACTGCAGTGGTGTGCCATTTTCTTCTCTAGTTCATTTTATAGAGAGGAAACTGAGGCAAACAAGATTAAGTGAATTGAGCAGGGTCACACAGCTATTGAGTGTCTGAGTCAGATTTAAACTTAGGTCTTCCTAACTCCAGATTCAGTGCTGTATTCACTTAGCTACCTAAATTTTGGTGTGGGATCCATTTCTTTGATTTTTCAACTCTTTGAAATACCATAGACCTTCTACCAAAGCAATGGAGACATGATCAAGAGGCAATTTCTGGGATGTCATGTGCCACCCTATTTCAAGGCAGTTCTGAGTAAGAAAAGATCCAATGCTCCTCCCCCACAGAAGACCACAGCAGTTCATCTTCCTGGATTAAACACAGAGGAGTGGGAGTGAGAGGTAGAGTCACTGGGGCCTTTTGTATGCACACTCACTCTGACTAAGCAGCCAATCCAAAGGTCCCTCTTTGACATACAGTAAGTGAATAGGAGACAGATAATCCCAAGCAGGGTTGCATCAAAGAGTGTAGTCTAATTACTTGACTAATGACTGAGGCCTTGTTGACCAATCTCATTACACAAAGAAATAAAACTGTAGGCCTTTAATGAAAAGTAATGCCAAACTATTAAGTAAAAATATTAACCAAGTGGCTATTGTAACATATTCAACATTTTTTTCACTATGACTATTAAATTTGTACTAGAAAACAAGAATAATTCAACATTAGGAAAAATAATAAGTACTAATAAGAAAAATTATCTTTAAAATCACATGATCCCATAACTTTTCTAGCTCAGTTCAGCCTGGGAAGACAGAGAAGTCTTTGGATGCTGGAGATAAGATCTGACCTGGGGCCCAGCCATGGAATCCTCTAGCACAGGGAAGGGTTGGGTGCCAGGGCAAGAGGAGGTCCCAGAACCATACAAAGCACCAGAGGATGCAGAAATAGGGGCCACTTGGCAGCTTCATCATTCACTGTCCAGTCCCAGTCCCAGATCCAGGGTAAAATGAGGAGGTTTTACCCAGAGGTAAAGCTATTCTCAATCCTGGGTAGTTCCAGAAATTCAGAAGTAAGCAGCAATAGTGTGGTTCAGACCCTAAGAGTGGAGTAGATTCTAACCCAATCTGAAGCTAAAAGAGGAATAACTAGGGAAGAAATCTCAGATCAAAGGGAAGAATAAAGTTCTGTTACTCAACCAGCAGAATTGTCCATATGCCTGGTAGGGGCATTCCAGCAGCAGTCTGCTGTTGGTTAGATCCAAACCCAGGACAGAAACTTGCAAAGGCAAGGTGAGGGGAGCAGCAATCAGACTTTTCCCTTTATCAGAACACTTAGAGAACATTGAAAACTTACAAATCCCTGGCCTGAACTGTCCCTGAGATCTTGCAATAATATAATACTCAATAATCTCAAGAAAGGAGCAAGATAACCATTCCAGACCTTCCAACATAACATCAAAAGTCAGAAAGGTTGAATTAGCAAACAAACAAAAACACCATTAAAAAACTATTAGGCTGGGGGCTGAGCCAAGATAGCAGAGTAACAGCACAGACTTTCTAGAGTGCTCCCGCCAAGCCCAGCCAAATCTCTGTAAAAAATGGTACTAAACAAATTCTGGAGCTGTAGAACCCACAGAATGATGGAGTGAAGCAAAGGAAGTGTCTATTGCACCATGCTGGGAACATTGTGCAATCCAGCATGGACCACACTGGCACAGAGGAGACCTAAGTAGGGCTCAGGGAGACTGAATCTCTCACATCTGTGGTGGTTTCCAGATTTCATGACCCCAAAATGTTGAGGATAAATTGGAAGGTCAGTGGGAAAAGCCTGTGGGGACAAGTGCAGGAGAGAGGAGTGGTCCGGCCCCAGCCCCAGAGTGTCTGAAGGGGGAGGGGACAGAGGAACCTACAGCAGTCACAGCAGCAGCAGGAACAGCTGTGGTCACTGTTTCTGGAACTCTAGGCCCACAGACTGTGGGGAAATCAAGCAGCTGACAGTATACCCCCACCCTCACTGGAAGCAGAGAAATCTCTTGACAAAGAGCTCAAAAGTCAAGTAAATGGCTGGGGAAATGAGCAAAAGCTGGAAAAAGAATCAGACTACAGAATCTTACTTTGGTGACAAGGAAGACCAAAGCATACAAACAGAAAAAAACAAAGTCAAAGCTCCTCCAGCTAAAGCCTCCAAGAAAAATATGAATTGGTCTCAGGCCTTGGAAGAGCTCAAAAAGGACTTTGAAAATCAAGTAAGAGAAGCACAGCAAAAATTGGGAAGAGAAATGAGTGGAATGCAAGAAAATCATGAAAAATGAGTCAACTGCTTGCTAAAGGAAATCCAAAAAAATGCTGATGAAAATAACACTTTAAAAAATGGACTAACCCAAATGGTATAAAAGAGATCCAAAAAGCCAGTGAGGAGAGGAATGCCCTAAAAAGCAGAGTTGGCCAGATGGAAAAGGAGATCCAAAGCTCAATTAAGAAAATAATTCCTTAAAGATGAGAAGGAAGCTAATGACTTTATGAAAAATCAAGAAATCATAAAACAAAACCAAAGGAATGAAAAAATAGCAGACAATGTGAAATGTCTCACTGGAAAAACAATTGATCTGGAAAATAGATTCAGGAAAGACAATTTAAAAAATTATGGTACTGTCTGAAAGATATGATAAAAAAAACAGCCTAGATATCATCTTTCATGAGATTATCAAGGAAAACTGCCCTGATATTGTAGAACTAGAGGGTAAAATAAATATTGAAAGAATCCACTGATCAAATCCTGAAAGAAATCAGAAAAGAAAAATTCCTAGGAATATTGTAGTCAAATTCCAGAAATCAAGAAGAAAATACTACAAGCAGCCAGAAAGAAACAATTTGAGTATTGTGAAATACAATCAGGATAACACAAGATCTAGTAGCTTATACATTAAGGGATCAAAGGGCTTGGAATATGATATTCCAGAAGTCAAAGGAACTAGGATTAAAATCAAGAATCACCTACCCAGCAAAACTGAGTATAATACTTCAGGGGAAAAAATGATAATTCAATGAAATAAAGGATTTTCAAGCATTCTTGATGAAAAGACCAGAGCTGAATTGAAAATTTGAGTTTCAAACACAAGAATCAAGAGAAGCATGAAAAGGTAAACAGGAAAGAAAAATCACAAGGGACTTAGTAAAGTTGAACTGTTTACATTTCTACATGGAAAGATAATATTTATAACTCTTGAGACTTTTCTCAGTATTTGGGTAGTTGGAGGTATTATATACATATACACAGAGGGTATAGGGGTAGTTGAATAGGAAGGGATGATATGTAAAAAAACTAAATTAAGGGGTGAGAGAGGAATATATTGGGAGGAGAAAGGGAGAAATGGAATGGAGTAAATTATTTCTCATAAAAGAGCAAGAAAAGACTTTCAGTGGAGGGGAAAGGGGGGAAGTAAGAGGGGAAAAATGAAGTGAAGTTTCCTCTCATCACATTTGGCTTAAGAAGGCATGCACACTCAATTTGGCATGAAAATCTATCTTACACTACTGAAAAGTAGGGGAGAAGGGGATAAGTGGTAGGGATGATAGAAAGGAGAGCAAATGGGAGGAGGGAGCCATTAGAAGTAAACATTTTAGAGGAGGGACAAGGTCAAAAGAGGGAATAGAATAAATGGGTGGCCAGAATAGGATGGAGGGCAATATAGTTTTAAAAGTCACAACATGATTTTTATGGAAGTCTTTTGCATAACTACACATGTATAACCTGTATTGAACTGCTTGTCTTCTCAGTGGGGATGGGTGGGGAGGGAGGAAGGGAGAGAAGTTGTAACTCAAAAATTTAAAAACGAATGTTAAAAATTGTTTTTACGTGCAACTGGTAAATAATAAATACAGGTAATGGGATATAGAAATCTATCTTGCTCTATAAGCAAATAGAGGAGATGGAGATAAGGGAAGGGAGGGGTGTGATAGAAGGGAGGGCAGATTGGAGGAAGGGATAGTCAGAAAGCATGGCATTTTGGTGAGGAGGGGAAAGATGGGGAGAAAATTTGGAACTTAAAATCTTGTGGAAATGAATTTTGAAAACTAAAAATAAATTAATTTAAAAAAAACTATCAGACTGATAGGGATATTCAAGATGCAAACCCAGAAGAAGAGAATGACTCTAAAACAACTATGGCAAAGCCACAAAGAAAAACATAGGTTGGACACAAATTCAACCAGAATTCCTGAAAAGTATGAAGCAAAAGTTTACTTTAATATATATGAGAGCACTAGCGGAAAAAAAGAAATGAGAGACACAAAAGAAAAAAAAACAGGAAAGAGAATTAAGAGCTTGGCATAAGAGTACAAAACCATCCTCAAATAGCAAACTCACTGAAAATTCAAATGGGCCAAATAGAGACAGCATTTTGACTTTGTCTAGGTAAATGGTGCAAGATATTGGTCTATACCCAGTTTCTGTCAGTTTGCCCACCAATTTTTTTTTTACCAAATAATGAATTCTTATCCCAAAATCTTGTCTTTACACTTGTCAAATACAAGATTATTATATTTATTTGCTACTATAAATTGTATGTCTAGTCTGTTCCATTACTCTAGCTTTCTACTTTTCAGTCAGGACCAGAAACACATACACATGCATATATGTGTATGTATGTATGTGTGTATAGATGTGCATAATCACACACATACATATATACATATGCATATGTATATGTGTGTTTATACACACATACGTATTTTTCCCAATTATATGCTAAAATAATTTTTTAACATTTGGGGATTTTTTAAGCTTTTTTTTAAAGCTTTGAGTTCCAAATTCTATCCCTCCCTCTCTTCCCCTTCCCCTCTCTGAAATGACAAACAATCAGATATAGATTATGCATGTGCAATCATGTAAAACATTTCCATATTAATCATTTTGCACAAGAAGACTTGAATAAAAGAAATAGAATAAAAGGAAGTGGAACAAAAGTAGAGTGCTTCAATCGTATTCAGTGTCAGCTCTTTCTCTGGGAGCACATAGTAAGCTTCATCATTAGGCCTTTTGGATTGTCTTGGATCATTGTATTGTAGAAAATAGCTAAGCTATTCATATTTCTTCATCCAACAATATTGCTGTTACTGTATACAATATTTCCCTGATTCTATTCACTTGGTATTCAGTTCATATTTTCCTGAAATCATCCTGCTTGTCATTTCTTATAGCACAACCCTATTACATCATAATTATGTCCCAGAGCTTGTTTAGCCATTCTCCAATTGATGGGCAACCCTTCAATTTCCAGTTCTCAGTCACCACAAAAAGAAGTGCTATAAATATTTTTGTACAAATAAGCTATTTTCCCTCTTTTTTTTCTGATATCTTTGGGATGTAAACCTAGCTGTGGTATTGCTGGATTAAAAGATATGCACAGTTTTATATCCCTTTGGGCAAGTATCAGATAGTTTTGATAACTACTGTCTTATAAAATAGTTTAAGATCTGGTACTTCAAAACCACCTTCTTTGACACCAAAGGACAACAGGAGATATGAAAACAAGGTCAAAGACTGAAAAAGTGGAAGAAAAATGTAAAATATATCTCTTGGCAAAAGCAATTGACCTGAAAAACAGATTGAGGTAAAAAATATTAAGAATTATTGAGCTATATGAAAACCATGACCAAAAAGAGGAGCCTAGACATTATATTTCAAGAAACCTTAAAAGAAAATTTTCCAGATCTCTTAGTATCAGAGGGCAAAGTAGAAATAGAAAGAATCCACCAGCCTCCTCCTGAAAGAAACCCACAAATGAAAACTCCCTAGAATAGTATAGCCAAAATCCAGAGCTATTAAGTCAAGGAAAAAATACTGCAAGTACTCAAAAAGAAAGAATTCAAGGACTGAGGAGGCACAATCAGAGTCACCTATCATTTATTAGCCACCACTGGAAAGGACTGGTGAACTTGGAATATGATATTTCAAAAACCACATTATATAGACTTAGAGTCAAGAATAACATACAAAAAAAACCACCCATTCAAGTATAATTCTATGGTGGGGGGAGGGAGGGGAGCAGAAGGGGAGGTGAAATAGAGGATTTCAAAAAATTCCTGATAAAAAGACCAAAATTGTCTAGAAGTTCAAATTTCGAGAATTAAGAGAAAAATAAAAAAGTAAACATGCATGAACAATGACAAAGGACAAAACAAGGATAAACTACTTATATTTTTATATGAGGAGATGATGCATGTGTCCCCTTTGAATTCTTTTGTAATCAAAGTTCATAGAGAGAGCTTAATTAGATAGAAGTCCTGGGACTGGTTCTGTTACGTATTCACAATCCTTAAAAAAGAATTGGAAGGGAGGTGAAAAGGATTACACTGGGAATGATGTGTGGGCAAGGAAAAAGAGAAAAGTATCTCCCATAACTGGGGTGAATAAGTCTATACAAACAAGGAGGAAGGGGTTCAGTAAGTAGATGATACTTGAACTACACTCTCATCTGAACTCAAGAAAGGAGGGAAGAATATATCTAAATGTGAGGGCAATTTAAATGAGAAAATCTTTCCCATTCATTAATAGTCACAGTGTAGGCTGAGTCACATGAGTCTACGGAGGGAGGAGTTTGCTGAAGGGATAGAGCAAGAAGAGGCAGAGCTACAGTAGAGCTGAGAGGAAAGTAAGTCATGAGAGCAGTTAGAGCTAGGAAAGATGCGGGAGTGCAGGCAGCTGATAGGCGTGAAAGAACTTGTTTGTGAAATTTGTTTAAGGGAGACTGCTTGTGATTTGTTTAATGGAGCTGGTTTGCGGGAAGCCTAGCTGGGGGAAGGCTTAGGGATGGTGTTGTCCTCTGCAGTGTTACTGTATATAGATTTTTGTTACTAAGATGGATTTGGCTTTCTGGTGTTTGAATAAATGTTTTGGTTCTGTCTTCCACGTGGAGAGTCTGTTGTATTTTGTGATTCAGAATTGCTCTGGGATGTTCATGGCCACGGCAGGCATTGTGAATCTCTCATGGGTGCTACACTAATTAGGTACAGAAGTACATGTCACACAACAGGGAAATAGAAGGAAAGGGAAGATGGAAAAAGAAGGAATCGGGGGGAGGGTAGATTAAGGGAGGAATTAGTCCTAGGCAAAACAAACTGCAGCTAAGGGACGTGCAAAAAATATTTATAGCTCTTTTTGAGGTGGCGAAGAATTGGAATTTGAGGGAGTGTCCATCAATTGGGTAATGGTTGAACAGGTTGGATGTCATATATACAAGACACGATGAAGCCGATGGTTTCAGAGGAATCTGGGGAGACTTGCATGAGTTGAAGCAGAGCGAATTAAGCAGAATCAGGAGAACCATTTGTACGGTAACAATGATATTGTAGAGCGCTTTGAAAGAATTAGGAGCTCTGGTCAACGCTGGAATTTTTTTTTGGAGGACAAATGATGAAACTCATCGCACACCTCCTTAGAAAGAGATGAGAGATTAGGAGTACAGAATGATTTACAAACATGTGTATAGACATATGTAAATATATCTATACATTATGTATACATGTGTTAAAACATGTTTATGTGGATATATACATGTATTTATGTGTATTTATTTTGTCTTTGGACATTATCAAATGAGGAAATTTGTTTTGCTTGACTATACATTTTTGTAAAAGGGGTTTTGTTTTTCTGTCATTCTTAACTGAAAGGGTGGTGGGATAGGAGGGGAAAAGGGCAGGTTTTTATTTATTAAAAAATAAAATTTAATTTAAAACAATTATCTTTAATTCTACAAAATGTCCTATGAAATAATGTTTTGTATAGCTTCTGTGCACATGATAAAGTCACTTCATCAACTCCTTTCCTTGTCTTTCCAAAGAGTGCTGTGAGCCATAATTCCATTTAATTGTGACTTTCTCTCTCTCTCTCTTCCTTTCTTTCTCCTGGTTTAATTTATAGCAATGACAAGATTGGTGTGATTTTACTCCCCTAGTAATATACTCACTTGTCAGACAGCAGACAATGGTCTTAAGTTTGGAGTACTAACAATCACATTAAAGCTTAATGATGGTCTAAAAATTGTGTGATTCTTGGTATTCCCTGCTTCATTTTCTGCCATCCTATCATCATCATTCCCAAAGCAGAGGCAACCATACAGGAATGAAGTCTATTTTAATTTTTTTTATGAGTTGCCATGGTCCCTCCCCAAAAAATGACATCACAAATGGTCAGCCTACTAGCGTTGTGTCTCTCTGTGACATACAGACCCACCCAGTCTATTGCCAGCACCATACTTGAAGTTTTTTTTGAACCTAGTAGAATCTTCCAGAGCTTAGATTCTGTGGACCTAGACTTTGAGAACCTAGGATCACTTCTAAGTCATGATAAGATACCCGAGTAAAATTTTGTGGAGGAATTAAACAAAATAATAACAAAACCTGTATGGATAAGTAAAAAGACTGTCAAGGGACACGATGAGCAAACTGAAAACAAGGATAAGCATGGCACTATCAGGTCTCAAATTACATCATAAAGAGCAATTATCAAAACTCTCGAGAATGGGTTAAAAAAAGAGATCATCGGAAAGATAAGTAAAATATAGCCAAAAAAAATTCAGAATAGCAGCCAAGTGTTTGATAAACTCACAAGGACAAATTATTGTTAAGAGTTCTTTGTTCAACAAGAACTACTGGGAAACTGGAAACCACTTTAGTGTAAAGTAAGTTTAGCTCATTATCTTATGCCATATACCAGCAATAAACAATTTAAGTATAAAAAGTCATATAAAAATTAAAAGAGAATAATACTATGAGTAGGAGGAAAACTCATAACCAGACATGGGATAGAAGACAGCATCAAAGACAAAATAAGTGATTGTGATTGTACAGAATTAAAAATTTTTTTGCATAAATCAAATGATTACAAGTAGAATCAGAAGAAAAGATAAGGATTGGGAGGAAATCGCATTAGATACTGCTGATAAAAGTCAGGCGGTCACAATCTATAGAAATTTGATACAAACTACAAGATATTAATTCAAGCAAGTCTTCTATCAATAACAGAGCACCAAACAGTTCTATTTTTACTACAAATCAATGGTTTCTTCTTATTTTCACAATCACAATCAAGTTTTAACAGCCTAACCTGAAAACAAGCTTGCTCTCCAAAAACAGATCACAGAGTGTAGAATGTCATAACTTGAGTCACTTGTTGATATTTTTTATGCCTCACAGAGAATGGAAATTTTTCATAATGATATTTACCTCTCATCTGGACTACCGTACTTCCCACTTTTATTCGTTTTCCTGTCCTCTATATCCTTCACACAGATATCAAATTAAGTTTTTTGGGAACAGGTATGACTTACTTCACTACTATGTTCAAAAACCTTCAGTGGCTCTTTTTAAATGCATAAATTATGATACATGGGATTGCATGTATATAAAGGAAACTAATAACAATGAAACACATTATTAAAAAAATGTTTAAGTTCAAGGCTCTAAGTTAAGAACTTTTGCCTTAATAGAATATAATTATGCTCCTTGAGGACACCTGTTTTCTATGTGTGTGTTTTTAAAAATTTGGTTTTCTTGGCTTTGTTTTTGTATCCTCAGCATCTAGCATAAATATCTTTGTACATTAAAGGCACTCAGTAATTGACTTTTTGTTTTGTTTTTAATTTGACAGGTCTCGAATTGAACTATAACATTAAAAAGTGGGGAAATCTTACTGAGAGTTACATTTATGCACTCCCAACTATCTCTCTTTGTAGAGATGAAGGACAATGAGTGTGGAACATGACTTCAAATGTCAGACTATGTCAAGCATTTGTAGTTTTGTTGAAATGGCTCTTCTCTTTCTACCAAGGG
The DNA here is from genome assembly GCA_023548195.1 of Bettongia penicillata ogilbyi. NCBI lineage: Eukaryota > Metazoa > Chordata > Mammalia > Diprotodontia > Potoroidae > Bettongia > Bettongia penicillata. The sequence goes on from JAJHZJ010000357.1 coordinate 2,591,724, forward strand.
GAAGAAGGAGGAATATACTGAGAAATGTAAGTGATATAAAAATGAAAGATATTAATAAAAATGTATTGAAAAATAAAGGTTATGCTCCCATTATAGGGACCAATGAAGCTGGGGAAAGGAGCCCAAAATTACTTCCTTTATCATTTTGGTTGGTCTGGGGGCCAGTAGGCAAGCATTCCAGCTGAATATGGGGTTGTGTTTGGGATATTTTAAAAATATCTTTAACAGAGTAATAACTTTTGGGTACTTAAATATTGTGCAATTTAATATTGATATATTTATTTTTCTCTAGAATTTTAAATATTTGAGTCTAGTGTTAGCTAGGGTTGACAGCTGGTTTCCCTGTTTATCTAGAAAACTGACAGACCAGTTTTTCTTAATGCTTTAGCATTTTAGAAGAATAACCTCAAATAGCTGTATGACCACTTCCTTTTCTACACTACAGCCACATTGACTAGAATGGTAATAACTTGATGAGTTGGATCATTTTAGCTACACATCATTATAATGACAGATATGGTGCAAGAATAACACAGGTCTTACACCTCTTGACAAATTATGAATGAGCTAGATTTGGAGTCGGAAGACCTGGGTTCAAATCTTACCTCGGATACTTACTAGCTGTATGACCCTGAGTAAGCCACTTAATTGACTCAGTTCTCTATACATTTAGAAATGAGACCTTTATCACAGATACTTGTCCCCAAAAAATTCCCCCAGTTTTCTGTTTTTCTTATAATTTTGGTGGCATTGGTTTTGTTTGTGCAAAACCTTTTAAATTTTATATAGTAAAAATTATCTATTTTACATTACATAGTGCTCTCTATATCTTTTGGGGTCATAAATTCTTCCCTTATCCATAAATCTGACAGATAATTCCATGATCTCATAATTTTCTATGGTGTCACTCTTCATTTGCAAATCATGTACCCATTTTGACCGAATCTTGGTATATAGTGTGAGATGTTGGTCTATACTGTACCTAGTTTCTCCCATGCTGTTTTCCAGTTTTCTCAGCAGTTTTTGCCAAATAATGAGTTTTTCTCCAAAAGGTTGAATCTTTGGGTTTATCATATATTATATTACTATGGTCATTTACTACAATGTAAATTTGTACCTAATCTCTTTCACTGATTCACCTCTCTATTTCTTAACCAGTAACAGATCGTTTTGCTAATTATCACTTTATAACATAATTTGAGATCTGGTATGGGTAGACTACCTTCTTTTGAATTTTTTTCATTGATTCCCTGGATATCATTGAACTGTTCTTCCAGGTGAATTTTATTATTTTTTTTCTAGCTCCATAAAATATTTTTGTAGTTTGGTTGATATGGCACTGAATAAATAGATATCATTTTTATTATTTTGGTTCAGCCTACCCATGAGTAATTGGTATTTTTTCCAGTTATTTAGATATGACTTGTTTTGTGCAAAAAGTGTTTTATAGTTGTGTTCCTATAGTCCCTGGCTTTATCTTGACAGGTAGACTCACAAGTATTTTATATTGGATACAGTTATTATAAATGGAATTTCTCTTTCTATCTCTTGCTGCTGATTTTTGTTGGTAATGCTGATGATTTATATGGTTTATTTTGCATTCTGCAACTTTGTTGAAGTTATTAATAATTTAAAATAGTTTCTCTAGGATTTTCTAAATATAACATCATATCATCTGCAAAAAGTGATAGTTTTCTTTCCTCATTGTTTAAAAATAGATTCATTGACTTTTAGAGCTAGATGGGATCTTGCAGAACATTTTATTCAATTCAAGAAACATATAAAGCAATTATTATGTGCCTGGTATCATACCAGGGCAACAAAACTCCCTGCTAGCAAGGAGGTTACATTTTACTGGATGATGTCACATTTTACACAGTTAAGTAAATCCAAAGTATATTCAAAGTCATTTCAAAAGGGAGTACATTAAGAAGCTCATCTAGCTGAAGGCCCCTAGGATGGTGATGGGACTGGAAACTATGCCATACAAGGATCTGGGGATATTTTGGAGAGAAAACTTAGCAGAGACACAATAGACATCTCCAAATAGAGGAAGCCTTCTCCTTCTCTTGGCACCAGCATCTCACCACTTCTGCAATATTTCAGAGGCATATGCAGGCTAGGACTCAAAATGTTCCTCCTTTAGTGTATGAGCTGCCCACCTGAGAAGGACTCAGGCTTTTCATGTTGGGTCCCATGTGGGAGTGTTCTTAGACTGTCTTCTGTGATGATTAACTTTTGCCACAAGTTAACTGATGGTGGAGGAATGTGGCCAGCAAGTCACTGACTACTGGATAATGTTTCTGCCAGGTCACTACCTGTTCAGAGTGCTACTGCCACTGAATAATGAAGAAAACAACTAGAATTTGTATAGCACTTTAAGGCTTATGAGGCAGGTAGGCAGTATGGAGAATAGAGCACTGGAATCAGGAATACTGTGGCTTGAGACAATCAACAGCTGTGTGACCCTGGGCAAGTCACTCAACCCAGTTTACCTCAGTTTCCTCATCTGTAAAATGAGCTGGAGAAGGAAATGGCCAACCACTCTAGGATCTGTGCCAAGAAAACCCCAAAAAGGGGTCACGGAGAGTCAAGTATGACCGAAATGAATATACAATCACAACAGCAAAGTAAGTATAGTAATAGCACCTACCTGCCCAGGTTGTTGTAAGGAAAAAATGAGCTTATATTTGTAAAACATTTTGCAAAATTTAAAGTGCTATATGTGTTAGCAAAATATAATTTTTATTTATTCCTCACAATAATATGTACTCTAGGATTTTCATCCCTATTTTATAGATGAGAAAACAGTCTCAGAGAAGTTGTGACTTTCTCACACAGTTATAAAACTGGTAAGTGGTAAAGGCAGAATTTGAACTAAGGTCCCTCCCAAGGGTCCTTTTTTTTTTTTTTTTTTTTTTTGCATTACATCACTCTGCCTTTCACTGAAATCTGAGCAGCTGAGGACGGTGCTCCCACTGAATCCTGAAATGTTAAGGTTGGCATTCCCCATCCCAGCAGGCCTCTTCATATAATCTTTAGGCACCTCTTCTCTTACTAGGAAGGCCTTACACTTCCTCATTATCTCTTGGTCAGCAGTAGAGAGTTAATTGACTGAAGAGTTTCCACACAAAATTATCACTTTGGAAATACTGGAATGTTGCACTATTTATATAAAGCAGCTATTGCTTCTCTTTCTTCCCTGTAGTCCATATTTTATATTCTCCCAAAGGATAAACAACATGGTAAAAAGCTTTTATAATGTCATCATCAGAGTAAACAAGAACCCTCAAAAACCAATAGTCTGTGATGAACATCCAGGCCTGTGAAGGAATCCGGATCTTCCAAGAGCTTCTTCAAAGTGACTGCTTAATCCAAGACGTAGTGTACAATTTAAAATGATAATTCAGCAATATCACTAGAGGATCGGACACCCCAAACTCAAATAGCTTTTTGACATACAGTAATATTGCTGTTACTTGAATCAACTTGTCTGGCATGTAAAACTTACTGGAAAACATTACTGTCATTCTGAAGTCTTTAAAAAATAAAAGGAAAAAAATGATAAATCTCAAATAGCTTTCCTGTAATACAAGAGTAGGTAGCCTAAACTCATCTGGTTAGTAATAGATCCTGGATGAGACCCCACAAAATGTAGCCCTTGGCCCAGAACCTTCACTCTGAGTTTACACAGACCAGATTCACTCTTCAGGGGGGTCTTGCACAACATTCTTTGCCTCATTTGTCCCCAGTCAGGTGCAGCCCTGCCAGACCATGCCAGAATGAGACACCTGAAATCATGGCCAAAAAAAAGACATTCGAATAAGACAAAATGCAAAGTAAATAGCAAGGAATTGAATTAAGCAGCAAAAGTCCTCTGCATCTATACCCAGATGGCTGCCCTCCCAGGCAGCCAAGGTAGATTGCATATCAAATTCCCATTTCCCCACTGTGTCCTCAATCTATTAGGGGAAGCATATAGTCCATTTAAACACATAGCAGAGTATTAGAGAGTAACAACTTCAAGTGGTCTCCAATGAATTTTTCAAGTTGCCATTTTGATGCATCAGCCAGTGGAACGCTCTTTCCATGTCAGCCTGGGTTTTACCACCCACATCTCCACTCTTATCACTGTCCAGACACTATCATTGTTCCTTTGCTTCTCCAGCTATCCCTTCTCTATCGCCCCCATCCTACACACACACATACACACACACGTACACACATACACGCACACACACATACACACACATGCACAAATACATGCATGAGACTGGTAATGTTATCTTTTCTTTAAACCACATGTGCTGGGAGTGCATATCACTCCTGCCAAAATATTTTTGGGTAGAGCCAGCCATGCAGCAAAGTTCATACACAGTTGTCTAGTACATGTAATCCAAAGAGAAATGGGGTCTATGCAGACATAGCCTCCACTATCTATTGTTCAGTCTTTCTCAGTCATGTCCTACTCTTTGTGACCCCCATTTGGGGTTTTCTTGGCAGCAGTTCTGGAGTGACTTGCCATTTCCTTCTCTTCTTCATTTTACAGATGATGAAACTGAGGCAAATGGGAGTAAGTGATTTGCCCAGGGTCACATAGCTAGTAAGTATCTGAGGCCAAATGTGAACTCATAAAGAGAAATATTCCAGACTTCAGGCCTGATACTGTCTACTGTGCCACCTAATTACCTATCCTCCACCATACCCTGCATAAATCACCTTGACCTCTGTCATTTCACATTAATATTCTTAATACATTAGAAACCAAATTCCATCATTGTCATCATAAAAATCGCTTATAAGGTCATAGTTGGTCTAGGAACCAGACAGAAGCATAACTCTCCTATTCTGCTTAACTCTTCTCTCCCTTCTTCTTATCTGAGGGTCATCCAAGGTCTCCTTTCTTCTGCAAAAGCATTCTCTCTACCTCTGACTACTCAGCCAGAACTCCTGTTCTAGCTTGGTTCTGCCCAACAAATATTTTAGAGGGTTCCTTAGATTATTTAGATTAATCCCAATTTCTTCAGCCTCATCCTTCATCCTGGGTTTAAAAAACAAAAAGCAGGTAGAGTTCTCAGTTTATCCAACCTTGGATTTTTCCCCTGACCCTCTCTTCCCCTTCTTTTGGCCATAGGACAATCCTAGTCACCTTCCAATGGGCCTGTCCATGGCACCTCATGTTCATTGCATTGTATTCCCTATAAAGGCCAACACGTTAACCCTATAATATTGTCTTTTTAAAATTTTATTTTATTCTCTCCCTCCTGCTTCCCTCTTCATCCCCAATGAGAAATGCAAGAAAAACAAAACTCCTCTTATAGGCATGTACAATCAAGTAAAATAAAATTTCTCATTGGCCACATCTAAAAAAATAATGTCTCACCCTGAACTCTAAGTCCAACGCCTCTTTGTCAGGGAGTGGACAGTATGCTTCATCAAGAGTCCGGCGGAATTGTGGATGGTCATTGTGTTGATCAGAGTTTCCAAGTTTTCAGGACAGCAGTGAAAGAGACAGACAGAGAGGGAGAGAGACGGAGACAGAGAAAGAGAGAGAGACGGAGTCTTAGTTTTAACCAGTCAAGATCCATCTTCTCACATTCCCACCCCACCTCTGGAAGAACACAAGAAATGAATCCCATTAACAACATGCATGGTCAATCAAAGCAATTTTCCATATTAGCTAAATTTTTTAAAATTGTCTCTTTCTTCATTTGGGGTCTTTCACCTCTCTATCAGCAAGTATGTTGCATTTTTCCTCATTAGTCCTCTGGAACCCTGGTTTGTTGCTATATTGATCAAAGTTCAGTTCAATAGTATTCTATTATATTTTTGTGCCATAACTCATTCATCTATTCTCCAACTTACGGGCAATCTCCCGTCAGATTCTCATTCTTTGTCACCTCAAAAAAGAGCTATAAATATTTTTTGTATATCCTTAGAATTTGTTTTACTAAGGTCTAATTCCTCCTTTAATTGATTTCTCTCCTATGTTCTCCTCCATTCCTTTCCCTTGTTTTTCTCTGTTGAGTAAAATGTGTTGGTGTCCAACTCTGGGTGTGTATTCTCCCTCTTTTTGCCAGTTCAGATGAGAATGAAGTTCAAATGTCAACTCCCACTCCCTTCTCCTTGTTTGTATAGACTTCTACTTGCTCACCTCAAGTAACTGAGATAATTGATCCTAACCTTCCTTTCCTTTCTCTCCCTCTACCTCTCTTTCCATTCTTCTTTTAATTTCTGAAACCTTTTTTTCCTCTTAAAGACTAGTCTCAACCCCAAATCTTTCTGGATCCAGATCAAGCCCCACTTGGTCATTGTTTGGGCCCTGATTGTCTCAGAATGAATGAAAATAACAATTGTTGAAACCTTGAGGGTCCAGAATTATTCTTTTTTTTTAAGAGGCTATTCTTTGCCTCTATCACTGAAAGGGTACTACCTGGAGACCTTTTAAAGACCTTAGATGGAAAAGGCCAAGGTCCCCCACTGAATCCTGGATCAGTTGTCCTGCTCCATGTCTGGCCACGGGACCCAGATGGCTCTAGAGGAGAAAGTAAGACTGGTGACTGCACAGCCCTCCCTCACAAAAATCCAATTCACTTGCACATCATAGCATCACCTCCCTAAGGCCATGGTCCTCTTCAAGAACAAAGGGCAACAGCAGTCACAGCAAGATCATGACATAACAGAGCAACTCCCATGTCTTCTGTCTAATGAGATTCCTTCTATGAACCTTGCTGATGGTAGGGATCAAAAAAAGACAAAAGTATCATTTCTACATTTGAATATAAGTAATTTATCTTTATTTAATTACTTATCATTGTTCACTCTTGTTTACCTTTTTGTGTTTCTTTTCACTCCTTTGTATTTCAAAGTTTCTTCGCAGTTCTGGTCTTTCCATCAGGAATGCTTGAAAGTCCTCTAGTTCATTAAAAACCCATTTTTACCCCGTGGCACTATATACTCAATTTTTCTGCATAAATTATTCTTGGCTTTGAGCCTACATTATTTGCCTTCTGAAATATCATTCCCAGTTCCCATTTCTTTAGAGTGGTGGCTGCTAAATCACATGTCATCCTGACTGTATCCTAAGTTTTTGATTTTTTTTTTCTTTCTGGCTGCTTGCATTTTTTTTAAACCGTTAAGCTCTGGGTTTTGGTTAAAATATTCCTGAGAGTTTTCATTTTTTTCCAGGAAGGGGCTTGTAGATTCTTTCCATTTCTGTTTTGCTCTCTGGTTCTAAAACATCTAGACATCTAGAGAGTCATTTAAGATTTCTTGAAATACGTCTAGTCTTGTTCTAGTCACGTCCTTTAGCTAATCCAATGATTCTTAATTTTTTTCTTGATCCATTTGCCAAATCAATCATTTCTGCCATGAAATATTGAACATTTCCTTCTATTTTTTTCAGTCTTTTGATTTTATTTTAATATTTCCTGTTGCCTCATGGAGTTATTGGTTTCTATTTGGTCCTTTTGAATTTTGGGGGAGTTTGTTGCTTGGGTAAGATTTTGTTTCTGTTCCATCCAGTCTGTTAATTTCCATTCTCATTCTTTCTTCAATAGTTCTCATTTCTTTTCAATTTTTTCCTCAAGGGCTTTCATTTCATTTATAAAAAAATTTTAAATTCTTTCTTTAACTCTTGCTTCATCTCTCCCAAGAATTCTAGTTGAATTTATATCCAAGCCGTGTTTTTCTTGGAGTCAATACTTTTGCTGTCATTCTCTTCTGGGTCTGTGTTTTCACTGTCCCTGCCACCGTGAAAATTCATTTTATTTGCCTTTCTTCCAGTCTCGACTTGATGTTAGGGTTGGGCTCTGTGGCATGATCTCAGGAATACACTGGGGACCTGCAAGTTTTCAGTGCTCCCAAAGTGATCTGATCCAGGGTAAAGTCTGATTGCTGACCCCCGATCTGACGTCTGCAAGTTCCTGACCTGAGTTTGGGTCTGAGCAACATTAGACTAAGCCCCTATCGACCAGCTAGAAAGCTCCGTTGGCTAGGAGAAGTTGAATTGTGGACTCCCCTTTGGTTCGGGATCCCTGACCTTGTTATTTCTCTGCAGGCTAAGATAGATGATGAAAGTAAGGTCCTGCTTTGTGCCTGAGGTTTGAGTCACATCTCTAATGTTGCTGCTGCTTCTGCTGCTGGCTTTTGCCTGTCTTGTTTCTTCCCAGTCACTTCCTTCCTCAGAATGTCACTGCCATGCCCCAGTCCTTTTCTTCCTCTGTCCTGGACCTTTGACTTGGAGGAGGGGAGTGGGAGACAAAGCTAGCAATTGGCAGCTTTTCTGGATTTCCCTTAAGAATTCAGTGTGCACTTAAAGTGATTTTCTAAATCTGTTAGGAGTTTGTGGAGGGGAACTCACCATATTGCTCCCCATAACTTGACTCTACCTCCAGTATTTTCTTATCTACTGCCAGGGTTTCATGAAAACAATTATCAGAACGAGGGAGGGTATACCTACATAGCCTCTTCCTTCCAGAAGTTTATAATCTGGTAGGAAGATAAGATATCTACACAAACAACTATTTAAAAACAAATTATAACTATATAAGGAAGGTTCAAACGGTGATATAAAAATTTAGACATCTATTCTGACTAGAGATAGTAAATACATCAGGAAAACTTCTTTCTGAGGTTGAGTGAGGCCTTGAAAGATAGATAGCATTTCAGTACACAGAGATGAAGGAAGGGATTGTGGCTTATGAGGAGGGCATTCCAGGCATAAGAAACAGCATCAGAAAAACACAGAGAGAGCACGTTGGTACCGTGTGAGGTGATAATAACACAGAGAAGAAATAGGCCTACCCTCAAGGAGCTTAAAGTCTAGTAGGAGGGATGACACATGCTTTTAATTATCATATAAAATATGTGAATTAGAGAGTTACACAGTGCCATATTAGTTAGAACAAGGAAAGATCACCTCCAGATACAGAATTGCTTATTGAATGGATTTTTTAAAATGTTCATAATCAACACATCCATTGTTTGTAAGTAAATGGGTGCTTGAATAGTTTGGACTATTATGTAGTTTAAATGGTAAGTTTACAAATCTTGTTTGTACAATTAATGTTATAAAATGAGCTTTGATCACTATTAAAAAGGGTATTTCAGCTCGAGTGTCCATCATTCCAAATCCCAAATTATTGGTTTTACGCCATAATTCTGTTCCTATCTTGTATTGTCTGCTGAAGTTCTTCCATTTGGAAAATTTGAAGGGGTTTTTTTCTTCTTCTTAGGTTATATCTTATTCATTTTTACATCCCTTCCTGTCCCTATTCTCAGCACCAAGTTAAACACCATTAAATATTGGTTGAAATGAATTAATTTTAATAGAATTTGTTTTTACATTTCTATAGAAATTTATTACTACTATTGTTGTTAAGCTGTTAAGATGTTTTTCAGTGATGACCAACTTTTCATCTCCTCATTTTGGGTTTTCTTGGATTTACTATTTCCTTTTCCAGCTCATTTTACAGATGAGGAAACTGAGGTAAACATTTAAATGGCTTGCCTAGAAATACATCCAGTGTCTGAGGCCAGATTTGTACTCAGGAAGAGGAGTCATCCTGACTCTAGACCTAGCACACTACCCACTGTGCCAACTAGCTGATTCATTACTATTATTAAAATAAATCAAATTAAGTGTCACCCTGTTCACCAGAATTCTTCATTAAACTAGAAAATTTTCCCTATAAAGAAATTTTTCTTAGTAAAAAGATGCAAATATTGAGAGAACAAGCAGCTGTCATTCATTTAGCAAATATCTGTTGAGTATCTACTATGTGCAAGGATTTAATTTCAGTAATTAGTTGATGTATGTTGGACTTCTTGAATTCAAGAAATAGCATTTTCTTCATATTCATGCTTCTAAAATAAATACCAGAATTTCATACTTTCTTTCTATCCCACACAGCACTTAGAATATTGTCTTATTCAAGCAGCCACTCCAGTCAAATGTAACTATTCATCATGCCCCAGACATATTCCATGCTTGCCCTGACCTACTGTAAGGTTTTATGGTATACCTAAATGTTATTGAAGCTATTTTTAAAAATAAAGATAAGTAAATGAAAATAAACTTATTAAATAATAGTTATACTTCTTACTTCCATGTTATTTTCCCTCAGGCATTAAAATGTTTTTGTTGATTCTGTTGATTTCTAAACAGCTCGTGAATCCTCAAAACAGCTAGGTGAATTAATTTGTTCTTTAGACTCAGACAATGTGGTTATTTTTTTTAATAGTCAAATCTAATTGAAATATATCCAAATAGTTGAAGCTAACACTCAAAAATGATATATTTTAATAAATTAATATGCAAATACATAAAAAAAATCAGGGACAGAATGTCCTAAGGCAATATTACACAGGATAGAGGCTAAGACCCTTGTATTAATTATGTCCAGGGCAAACACATACTAAATTATTCAATAAATTGCCTCTAATTATGTTTGTTCTTCATTAGCATAGAAAAAGAAACTAAGCTGAAGCTTAAAAGCAAAAATTGTGACTTTTCTAATTACTATAAAATATAATTATGAAATAATCATAAAAACTCAAATAGTTTTTTTTTCAGTTCCTTGTTTTTTAGACCACCAACTAAGGGCATGACAAATCATTGCAAAAGACTAAAGTACTAACTTGTTAGTGAAAAAAATCATTTATCTGAAATTCTTCCTGGGTATGAAACTGGGCAAAAACTTAAACTCTCTGGTCCTCAGTTTCCTTACCTGTAAAAGGAGAGAGTTACACTAAGAGCTTTTCCAACTCCACAAGTCTGTGGGTCTTTGCTGTCATGCTTAGGATATATAATAATCTGTGGTTTATGTAAATTATTATTTATAGACAAGATTAATAACCTTTGAAGTCTCAGGACATGGGATATATAATGATAGTAATTTAGGGGTGCTCTAATAACTATTTCTGGCTTATGTTGATTTTACATCTAAAGATATCGCAAAAGAGGAAGACAGATAAGTTACTTTAAAAACTTTAAATTCCTGACAATCTGATAATGGTACTTATATTTTTATTTGAGTTACTTGAATATGATATGATTTTGATGGGTTTTTTATTTGTAGGCTTATTTTTTTTAAAAAGATTTGAAACTTTATTCTCTATGTTGAATAAAATCATTTGCTACATGGAAATTTTAATTGGACACAAGCACCCTTCTGTGGTTGGGGACAAGATCCCAAGTTCTGTTCACCACTGACTTTTCCAGATGAACTGCACAATTTGAACTCATAACATGGAAGCCTACTACAATTAAAAAATAAATACTTCGCATAAAATGATTTTGGTTGAATCATTATAAACCATTTTAATTCAAAAGTTTGGCAATGAATTCTACAGCATCAATTTATTTTCTTTCTGCTTCATTCTCTGACATAAAATCCATTAAGTCTATTTTAAAAAACCAAACAAAATACATGAAAAGGATGTTTTTTCTTTTTCAGTTACTACGCTAACTTTTTTTTTTTTATCATTGTGATTGATAGAAACCACACTGGTTTCTTGATTCCACTGACCTTTCTTGGTCTTGCAAAAGAAGGCACCATGGTCAGCAATGACCCTGAGATGACCCTTAGTCATATTTAAAGAGGAAAACATGTGAAGCAAGGGAAGTACTGAGGATGTGTAGGTTTTCTTAACAGTATTTTCTTATCTCTTTGCAAGAGGAGGCCTGCAAAGCTATCACTTTGATCATTCAAGCTAAACACCCATTAACAGCTCTTGGTGAAGATCTTGACTCTACAGGCAGCAGCCACTTATTGACCTATTATTAATGCTTTCATCTCTCACTACTTAAAATACTTAAAAAATTCCTCATTCTAATTCACTATCATGTATTAAATCTTGGATTTTGGTTAAGTCACCAACTTTTCTGAATATTTGCTACAATGCAGTCCTTCTCTACTACAGGCTTCTTACTCTAATTCCTAAACTGTCCAACAGCAGAGGTAAGCAATGACCTTTCACACTTGCTTTGTTGTCCCCAGCTTCACCACGGCCTGATCTGATGCCAACTTCTTAGGCCCAGAATTAGCCAGAATTTAAGATTCGATCCAGACTGAAGCCTAGATCCAGACTGTGACTCTCCTCAATTAAAACCAGAGGTTTCCTATTGCCACTAGGATAAAATTATAAATTCTTCTGATTAGCTTTTAAAGTTGGGACTAAACACCTGGTCCCAACCTGTCTTTCCAGGCTCGCTGAGTATTCGTCTCCCTCCTCACTCTGTGATCCAGCCAAACTGGTCTCTTTGTACATGATGTTCTTCCTTTCTCTCCATTCCTTTGCATTGGCTGTCTCTTTCCTTACCTCCTCCTTACAGTCTTTTCCGTTAAGGTCCAGCTCAGGTACCATCTTCTGAATAAAGGCTTTTCTGATTACCGAAACCTCTTGTAGCTTCTTTCCCAATATACCTCATATTTAACTACTTTGTATACATTCATATCAATTGACTTTATATTTATGCTGTTGTTTATTCATTTCAGTCACATCCAACTCTTTGTGACCACATCTGGAGTTTTTTTGGCAAAGATAATGGAGTGGTTTGCTATTTCCTTCTCCAAGTGTCTGAAGCCAGGTTTGAACTCAGACCTTCCTGACTCCAGTCTGGCCGTTTATCCATTATGTCATCTAGTTGTCCTATAATTACGCTCTATATATTCACACATATACATATATATGTCTTCTGTTAGGAAGTAAGCTCTTTGTGAGCAGTTGTTTCATTCTTTGTGTTTGTATCCTCAGTCCCTACCACAATGCTTAACATGTAATCAGTACTCAATCATGTAGTGATTGACTGATGAATGGAATGGAAATAAAAAGGAGTCATTGGAAAGGAGCTGGAGAAAGCAGTGTCATAGAAAATGCTAAGAGAAGATAATAAGTCCCAGAGCCACTTTCAGGGTAATTAATAATACTAAAAGCTTCAAAAAAACCAGGGAGAGTAATTATTAAGAAAAAGCAATTGGATGTAGTGGCTAAAGGTCATTGGTCACCTCTGTAGAATAAGAAGGGACACGTAGGATTGAAGGTTATTTTGTAACTTTGTTTACTTCATGGATGGTCATGGCCAAAGAATGTGTGGCCAGGTAGTCAAGCTATGGGGCAATGAGCCTCTCTGTACTTAGAAGGGTCTTCAGAATACATACTTAGTGTTTTGATGGTAAATTTAAGATTCTAAGTCTTTCCAATGTGAAAGGGCCTTCTTATGCTTGTATTCTACTGACATAGGAAAGGGGAAAATAAGGGAAAGGAAGGGAATGAATGTTTGTATTGCACCTACTATGTGCCAGGTACTACTCTAAGCTCTTTTACAAATATTATCTCACAGCCTTTGAGAATCCAGGGTTATCCTCACACCATAATGAGAGATAGGAAAGTACCTTTTAGAGGAATGTTATGATATGGTAGCCTAAACCCAGAATGAGGAAAATGACTGTATATCTGTATTCTTCACTGGTCACAATACATTTGGAAGAGTTTACTGAGTTTGGTTCTAGGTGCCACATTTCAGGAAAGATATTGATAAATTGAGGAGAAGGCAGCAAAAGGTGACCAGGTGATCAAGTGCCTCAAAATGATGTAACATGAGGATTGATTGAAGGAATTAAAGATGTTTAAATTGGAGAAGATTTAGGCAGGACTGATAGTTGCCTTCAATTATCTTAAAGAGCTGTCACAGTAGAGATGGATTTAATTTATTATCCTGATAATCCAGAGCTAAAAATAATGGGTGAAAAGAGAAGCAAAATGAGCAGAACCAGGAGAATGTTGTATACAGTAAGAGCAATTTTGTTTTCACAACTACATAGGACTTATGAAGGAAGACACCATTTGCAACCAGAGAAAGAACTGATAAGTAGATGTTTAGAAAGGTTTTACATGTATATATATATGTGTGTGTATGTGTATGTGTATATATATATACATATATATATATATATGCATATTTGTGTCTAATGGTAGCCATCTCTTGGGGCAGGGAGAAAAAAAGACATAAATTCACATGATAACTTTAATATATATTTAAAAGGAACAGCAAGTTGTACATAATAGATCTGCAGTTTCATGTGCAATCATTTTTTATTATGCTATGTTATGAAAATACATGTTTTTTCCCCACATTTATTTTCAGTTTTCAACATTCAATTTTATAAGGTTTTGAATTCCAAAAGTTTTCCCTCCCTCTCTCCCTTCCCCCTTCCCCCTTCCCTAGCACAGCAAGCAATCTGATGTAAGCTATACATATACAATCATAAAAAAATATTTCCATATTACTGTAAAAGTAAGCACCTCAACATAAGCAGGAGGGTCTGCTATCAAAGGTTCTTAGATCTGCATTTCTAAAAGGAAAGCAACTTTTGAGAGGTCAACAATCATTTTAATCAAGCACATATATATCATTCACTTAGCTCAGGAGAAAAAGTCAGCACCCTGAACTTCAGAGAAAATACAGAAAAATAGAGATCAACAGATAGGGCTTCTAACTGTCTGACCATAAGCAACACATACATCACAGATCAACAGAGAGATCCAACTATCTGACCATACATACATAGTTACCAGAGAGAGAAGCACCAACATCTGGGTTTTCAAAGCTGTTACTATGTGTGAGGGGGGACTGCTAAGTGGTTTTCCAGAGTCTCATCTGGTACACAAACCTTCTTCCAAAAACTAAGCCCCAAAGTAAAACCTCACCTCAGAGTATTTATACACTTTTCAGAGCCTGAGCACATCACAATCCTTGAGTACCAGTGCCTCATTAGAAAATTAACAAAAGGTGTGGGCCTCCCCTAATCAATCTTCCCCTTAATGGACAGCCCCATTAATGTGTGAGAAAGATCTTTAGTCTCATTAGCATTATAATTGTTCATGTTGCGAAAGAACAATCAGAAGGAAAAGGGAGAAACCAAGGGAAAGAAAAATTAAAAAAGTGAAAATAGTGTGCTTTGATCTGCATTCAGACTCTATAGTTCTTTCTCTGAATGTGGGTATAATTTTCCAGCATGAGTCTTTTGGAACTATCTTAGATCATTGTCCTGCTGAGAAGCGCTAAGTCTATCAAGGCTGGTCATCGCACAATGTTGCTGTTACTATGTGTGGTCCTGGTTCTGCTCACTTCATTCAACCTCAGTTCATGTAAGTCTTTCCAGGTTATTCTAAATCCTCCTGCTCATCAGGAAATATTTGTTGTATTCCATAAATTAAAAAGAAAAGAAATAAATAAAAAATAAATAGAAGGAAAGCAGATTTGGGCTTGATGAAAGAAAAACTTTCCAATAAGAAAAGTTGTCAAGAAAGGAAATAGACCTCCTTGGGAAGTAGTGGATTGCTCTCACTAGATGACTTCAACTGAAGGCTGGCTCACTTTCTAGGCGGAATATTCCTAAAGAGATTTTTATTCAGCTTCTAGTTGGAACTGTTCTACCTTGCTCTTTTTTAAGTCAAGGTCTTTGTTTTCCCACCCAGAAGAAAACTATTATTTTCAGCTTATCTCCAGCATCAAACACAGTATCATGCATAAAATAAGCACTTGATAAATATTTACTGAATATTTTCAAATTGATTTGAAGAAGTTTTTGCATGAAAGCCTACATATTATAGAAATCTGGATGGGACTTATGTTTACTGTGTACCTATTGATTTTCTTACCCATGACCAACACTGACATTTACTAGGCTTATGAATCTCCAGTTGATTATAGTAATCAAAAATTTTGATGTTTTACACTGAATCTCAATGATTTTGGGGGTGTCTCTCTTTGGTCAGTCAACTTCTTCTGAGTATAGGTCAAGTCAAGTTTCACAAGAGTCCAGCTTTATATGGGTCCTTTTTCACCTACACAATATCTTGTAAAGGACCGAAGTCAGTGAAGGTTTCCTTACTCTTCGAAGGGCCTGTTACATGTCTTTATACATATCTATATATCCCTCAAGCCAGTGTAGCATTTTCCTGCTTCTGTCTGTTGGCTTTATAAAACATGAGCCCAAAAAGTAGTTCTCCCAACAGGAAGCATAGCTAGCTGCCAGCACAAGGATTTGTCCCTAAAAGTAGGTCTTGCTGATACTAATATGCTACATACAGTAGTTTTCTTAATTACTTTTGGCCCTATCCCTTTGATTCTTGTGGATCTCCGGAGTTTTATTAACATGCCTGGCCTTTGAACCCTCAGTTTTGCCTCATCTTCTGGAACTGGCCTCTCTCATCCTCCATGTTCTCTCTTACCTTATTCCTTACTGATCCTCTGCTTGCCCTTTATATCTATTCTGGCATTTGTTTACCTGATCATTTTCCACCTCACTTCTCCAACTTGAACCTCAATTCATGTATGCCTCCAAACTTCTGACTACTCCCCTAATTGAGGACCCACCATCTAGCCTTCCAAGCCTTAGCAGATTCCTGGGGCTCTTGGTTCTGGCATCTTGCCTGGTCTACATATTCCTTTCCTCTCCCTACAATCCTGTTACTGACATTCAAGTGTCAGAGTGAAGTTGGGTTTAGTGGTTCAAAATTTATTGTCAAGATCACTCATTAAATAGCCCTTACTCATACTGTCCCCTCTGTCTGAAGTCTGATCCCTCAACTTTGACCCCAAATGCTTATAGAAATCTCATCCATTCTTCAAGGTCCAGTTCAAATAGTACTTCCTCAATGAAACCTTCCCCAATTTTCCCCTAACCACTATTAAATGTTAATTCTCTATCTGAATCCTTATAAAATTTTGTACCTTTCTTATTGTTTTTATGTATTTTGCTTCCCACTACAATTATTTATATGTTATATATTTCCCATTACTATACTGTAAACTCTTTGAGGGCCAGAACCGATTTGAACTCATGCTTGTATGAGTATACCTAAAATAACACAATGTACATGATGAATGAGCAATCAATATTTGTTGGACCGAATCTAATTTGTTGTCACTTTGGTTGATTAGTTGTGTAGTTGTGTCCAACTCCTCATGACCCCATTTGTTGTTTGATTGGCAAAGTGGAGAGGCTTGCCATTTCCTTCTCCCGCTCATTTTATGGATGACACAAATTAGAACAATGAAAAGCAACTCCCAATGCTGGCTAAAAAGTATTTTCTCTTTTCAGTCATTTTTCAGTCATGTCCAACTCTTTCCGAGTTTTTTTTAGGGTCTTCTTGACAAAGATACTAAAATGACTTGCTATTTCTTTCTCCAACTTATTTTACAGATGGGGAATTGAGGCAAGTGGATTAAGTAACTTGCCCAAACACAGCTATATTTGAGACTGGATTTGAACTCATGGGGATGAGTCTTCCTGATTCTAAGTACAGTATGCCACCTGACTACCCATGGCTAAAAACACTAAAGATGAATTCTGGGAATAAAGTTATTTCAATTCTTGAAATTTAGCAGTATCAAAGAATTAAGGAAGCAAAGTATCAGCGTTCCAGTGTCATTGAGATGGTTTGGGTTTGAGAAAGGTTCAAGAACATTTCTAAAATGAGTCAAATGCCAAAAGGAAAAAGATGATTAGTTCCACATCCCCATCATTCAACATCTGGAACTTTTCCTGCTCTAAATCCCAGGTGTGTATGCTCTCATTAAGAACTACTAGATCCTATATGATGATAATGATTCAGTCCTTATTGCTTTCAAATACTGACCTTCAGATCACTCTTCCATCTTTCTCAATGGCTTTAACATGTGGTTTACCATCTTCCTTTTCACCCTACGCCCTGCCATCACTCCTTGGTAATTTTAGTTTTCACACTGATGGCTCTTTAATCTTCCTAGTCCAGGGGTGGGGAACAAATCTAAACAAATCCTTTTCTGTGAAGCTTGGATTCAGTCAAAGGGCTGCACTTGAGGACCTAGAGGGCCACATGTGGCCTCAAGGCTGCAGGTTCCCCACCCTTGTACCTGTCAGTTCATTAACTTCTTCATCTCCCATGACATCCACTATCAGTCTCCCTTAGCCTGTTCTCTTACTGTGTCTCTCCTCTTAAACCTCTTCTTTCCCTGCTCATCCAGTCATAACTCCTGTTCTGTGTTCAGAGAGGCAGCATGGTATTAGACTTGAAGTTAGGACAGACTTGGTTTTGGTCTATCACCAATCCTAACTGTGACCATGGGGAAACTGCTTCACTTCTGTCTTAATTTCCTCATCTGTAAAACTGGGATTATAATGAGGCAGTTAGATGGATCAGTGGATAGAGCACTGGGCCTAGATTCAGGAAGACCTGATTTCGTATTTGACCTCAGGTGATCACTAGCTAGGGCAAATCATTTAACTTCTGCCTTAATCCACTGGAGAAGGAAATGGCAAACCACTTTATTTTGGTGTATTTGGTGTATTTATTTGGTGTATCTTGAACAAGAGCCCAAAGAATCCTTTTCAGGGTTGCCCATCCCCCTTTGGTGTCCACCTGTCACCCAACTCTCATCTATGGCTCCAAGAAGCGGTAGTGTACATAGCAATCACACCCTAGCAAAACCATTTCATCAGATGGGCTAAACCAAGTTGAGAATAACTGACAGACTTCACACCTGTTGATGAGTTAGAGTAATGTCTGCCTCAAGCATGTGTAAACTTTCCCCAGCGGAATAGGCAGATAAGAATAGTTCATTCCATGAGTCACAAAGTTGGCTAAAGCAGGCTCTGTGGAGTGCTTTGAACTTGGTCAGACACAGAAGACACCAAGGTCATCCGCTGCATCCTTGGTCATTCCCAGATGTCTTGACTTCTGTCCTTCTACTGGACTTCAATAACTAGAAGAGAGAGTGAGGCTGACAACTCTGCCACACTTAAATCCAATTCATGCCAAAGTCAAGACATCACTCTTTGAAAATGAAGGACGAACAATCTGTGTTCTTATGCAGGCTAAATTAGGGAATGTATGTAATCCTCCTAACCCTTAACTTAATTATTAGTTAATACTGCTGGCCACCAACCTGATCCTATTTGATAGGAAGGAAAATGTTCAGAGCAAGTCCCATTCACACTTTGGCAGTCATGTACTTCTTCCTGCTAAGTGAAAATGGTAAGGAAAGTATTAAGTGGTTCTCAGAGAGTGGGCAATCTTCTCTCCTTGTACCTCCTTGGTATTAAATATGTGTTTAGTGTAGATTTTCCCAATCACCATCAGCTTTAAGCTCCCACACTTTCTCTCTAAATATGACCCTGTTCACTGAGCTCTAATTACATGATTTTGGCAAACTGGAGTCATATCTCCACTGAACCTTGGTTGGTTGGTTTATTGCTGTCCTTCGTTCTCAAAGAGAACCAAAATGACATCATCTTGAGAAGGTGGACCGCTCAGCATGGGGTGCCAACATCAGAAAAGGTGCTGTGCACTACGAGCAAAACAGAATGAAACAGCAGAATGAAAACATAGGATGCACAAATTTGGAGCACCCACCCCAAATATTCACATGGACTATCTGTGCCCAATCTGTGATAGAGCATTCCGAGCACATATTGGTCTGATCAGCCACAGTTGTACACTGGAATATATAGAGCATGCTCAATTGTAGGTAGTGTTTTACTCTTGTTGGGGGAACAATAAGAAATACATCATAAGATATCTATCACACAACTGTGCACCAGCAATTTAGACCTAAACTACCCCCTTTCATTTGCCAACAATATATATACACTAGAAACCCAAGGAAAGACACAGTTCATCTCATACCCACTTCAATGGCCACCCTCTTAGAAGCAAGATAAAGAGTGCAGACAATATAACACAACTCTCCACTGATTTTTGACTCCTGTTACACAGTAGAGTAGATCATTAAGTAGTCATAAAACTTGGGAACTTTGGACCTGAGTCTTAGCCCCTCACATTTGTGATGGACCTTGGGAACTATTGGAGGCTGAAACTCCTGATGACCAAGATTTCTCCCTTCAATCTTTGCTGGCAGAGACCAAATACCAATCGTGTTTTTCAATACAATTAGCGGGCATATAGGCAAAGGTAGATCAGACAAGCAAAGAAATTCTCTGTATCCAATGTCCTACTCTTTGTCTTCTCTATTTTCTTTTTTCTCTGACCTTGACCTCTTCAATTCAAATTTCTGTAACTGAGAAGCATGATCCATTCCTTTCAGTTTCTAAGTCCTTGACTTCATCAACACCACCTCTTAGTTGGGATCTTGACTCATCACTTCCTTCCTTACCACCAAGCAGTCAAACCACTGCCATTCTCACAGAGGAAGAAGGGCCAGAGAACAAGAGGACCACTATGTCAAAATACCATCTAAATGCCAGCTGTCATTATTATCCACTTCCCTCTTTTCACACTCTTGACTCTTGTCAGCTATTTCATTTTTTAAAATGTGTCTTATTGGCATCTTGTTTTTATATCATAGTCATTTCCTGGGGGAACTGCCTTCCCCTCTCCAAAATGAATCCTCCTTTATGACAAAGACAATTAAGTAAAATATTGTAAGCAAATCTGGCAATTCATATAATGCCCTAGTAATTCCCTGACTTCCCCAGCTATGTCATCCTCTACCTGTTCTCCAGGCCCTTCACTGGTTTTTCAAATAACTCCTTTAAATGACCTTTTTATTGACATTGACTGTTATAGTTGATGTGTATATTGTTCTTTTCATTCTATTTATTTCACTCACTGTGGTTTAATAAAAATATTCCCATTTTTTTTCTGAATTGCACAGATTATCCTTTCTTACTGCACAATTAATGCTCCATCCCATTCATGTATCATAGCTTCTTCAGGTATTCCCCAATTGATGGGCATCCACTTTATCTCTAGTTCTTTGCTGCCACAACAAACTATATTTAGACATCTATTTCAACAGTGCATCATCCTTCTGCAATTTCTAAATGGTCAAGTGATATGAACAGGCAGTTTTCAGAAGAAAGCAAATCTATTTATAGTAATACAAAAAAATGCTCTTAATCACAATTGATAAGAGAAAGGACAATTTAAGCCCCTCTGAGGTACCACCTCACACCTATCAGAAATGACAAATGCTAGAGGGGACTTAGGAAATAGGTACATTAATGTTGGTGGAGTAGTGAACTAGTTCATCCATCCTGGAGAACAATCTGGAACTATGCCCAAAGGGCTGTAAGACTGCATACTCTTCGTTCCAGCAAGACCATGACTAGGTCTGTACCTCAGAGAGTTCAAAGGAAAAGGAAAAATATTTACAGCTGCTCTTTTTGTGGTGGCAAAGAATTGGAAATCAAGCAATTGGGGAATGGCTGAACAAGTGGCATATGATTGTAATGGAACACTATTGTGTTATAAGAAATAACAAGGGGTAGTTTCAGAAAAACATGTAAGACCTATATGAACTGATACAAAGTCGAGTGAGAAGAACCAGGAGATCAGTCATTGTACACAGCAATAGCAATGTTGTAATGATGATCAACTATGAAAGACTTAGCTACTCTGATCAATATGATGATCCAGGACCATTTCAAAGGTTTCATGATGAAAAAAAATGTTATCTACCTCCAGAAAGAAGACTGATGAACTCTGAGTGCAAATTGAAGTGTAATTTTCTCATTTTCTTTATTTTTTTTGCTTTGTTTTGCAATATGGCTAATATGGAACTGTTTTGCATGATTTCATATGTATAATTGATATCATATTGTTTGCCTTTTCAGGGGATGGGGAAGGGTTGGGGCAGAGGAAGAGAATCTGGAACTTAAAATTTTAAATGAAAAAAATGTTTAAAATAAACAAATAATAATTTTTTCAAAATAAAGATTAAAAAAAATCTTACTCTCTTCTGTCTCTCACAAAAAGGCCCAGAAATTACCTTTTTTAAAAATTATGTTCAAAGTAGTTCCAACTATATAGAAAATATATTCAGTTTTGGGGACTTTTTGTGATTCTTTATTTGTATAGGATTTTCTCCTTTGTGGATGCAATTTGAATTTTTTGCCATTCATTAGTGTTATTTTCATTATAAACATGACTATGTCAAATATACTGGATTCAAAAGGATGTGAATGTGTATGTTTCAGAACCTAAAAAATACAACTAATGTTCAATCTTATCACTTAAAAAAAGAAAATAGATTTTAAAAACATATATATATATATATTTAAAAATGCATCATCTTCCACTCTTTAATCTCTTTCCCTCTTAGAATA
This sequence comes from Bettongia penicillata ogilbyi, assembly GCA_023548195.1. Classification (NCBI taxonomy): domain Eukaryota; kingdom Metazoa; phylum Chordata; class Mammalia; order Diprotodontia; family Potoroidae; genus Bettongia; species Bettongia penicillata. Next base: position 2,613,842 of record JAJHZJ010000357.1, read on the forward strand.
ATAATAGCTAGCATTTATATAGCATTTTCCAGATCAAAAACACTTGACATATGCTAATTTACTTTATTTTCACAACAACCCTTTCAGGGAGATGCTGTTATTGTTCCCATTTTACAGATGAGGAAACTGAGACACAAAGCATCTAACTGACTTGACCAGGGTCACACAGCTAGTGACTGAAACAGGATTCAGACTCAGATCTTCCTAACTCTAAGCTCCACTCTTTATTCACTGCCCAACCACCATTGCTGCACAGTATTGTGAATAATACCTACCATCTAAGAACTCTTTAGAGGAAAGAATTTGAGGTTTAGTTGACTGATTCCCCTCAACATCCAGGAACCCCAGAATTCCTAGTATCTTGTGGCAGTATAAATTTCTCAATAAAGCAAGTTCCTTAAGAAGCAAATATTGAGCAGAATGCAAATGATAACAGCAAGTGAATTGGAGAAGTATTTTTGGTTCCATAAAAATATGGAAATATATAAAAAATGACTTCTATCAGTTAAGAGCATAATTCTTAACAATAACCCTATAGGTACAGAGAAAGTAAGACAGTGGAATGAGCACTGGACTTAGAGCCAGAAGACCTGAGCTCAAGTGTCTGTCATTTATTAGCTGTGTGACATTAGGCAAGCTTCAGGCATCTCGATAATGCAGCAGAAAGAATGTTCAATTTGGAGACAAGAAAATTGGAGTTCGAATCCTGCCTCAGACATATATCAGCTGTGTGACCCTGGACAAGTCACAACCTCTCAGCCTCAGTAAAATAGAGATTAATCATAGCACCTATCTCCCAGTATTCTTTTTAGGATCAAACAAGATGACATGTAAAATGCTTTGCAAATACTAAAAGCACTCTGTGAATGCCACTGATGTGTCTTTATTTCTTTGAATCTCCCTCAGTTTCTTTAACTGCAAAATAAAAGTGTTGCATTAAATTACCTTTAAGTTCCTTTCAGGTCTAGCATTCTATGATTCTTTGAAGATAGAATTATAAAACAAATTAGGACTTCCAAGACCTCTCTATATTTATCTGGCAGGAGGTAATGGAGATATATCAGCTCTAGGCCAAGTGGGGAGTTGGAGAGGGAAGCTACAACTGATCTTGGCTGGAATTCAGAAAGAAAAGAGAAGGGAGGTGCTGCATCTGGGTGCTGATCTTCCTGCCAAAAAGAAGAACATGGAGGGGGAGCGGAGGTCAGAAGTCATGGGGAAGAAGGCTGCCTCTGAGTCACTAATCTGTCTACCACAATGAGCAGTCCCTGATGTGGACACAAAAAAAGAGATTTGAAAACCAATGGAAAGTGGAAATCCTTTACGCATCTTCCCCGCATGGTAAGGTAGATAGGACTCTGGTCTTTGGAGTTGGAAATACCTGGATTTAAATGCTGCCGTAGACACATTAGCTGTGTGATCCTGGGCAAGTCCATCATCTTTCTATACCTCAGTTTCCTCATCTGTAAAATGAGGAGGCTGAACTTTATGGCCTCTACAATCCTTCTGTCTTTGACGCTCTGTCTTTTCTACTGTTTGCACAAAATCATTTCATTCCTTGTTGTTAGAGGTATTTAATAGTTTACTCCTTAGTCCCCTCTGAGGGTTGGAAGCAAAATTATACTTTTTGTGTTCCAAGGTGTATGACACACATGGGGACAATGCGGGGCTATCCCTTTTTAAGGGACAGGTCATTTTTAAAATTTTGACCCCTCTCTGGGGCTCAGTTTCCTCAAAGGAAATAGTGTATGAAAGAGTTGGACTAGGAATTAAGCGTGTTGTGCTTAATCCCAGAAGACTGAACTCTGATCAATGGATAGAAATCATAAAAGGGTAGATTTTGTCTTATCATAAGGAAAAACTTCCTGACATTTAAACTAACCAAAAGTGGAACTGACTTCATTAGAAGGCAGTGAGTTTGCCCTGAATAGAGCTTTTCAGATGAGGCGATAATCATTTGTCATTTAAGTTGTAGAGGAGATTTCTATGCAATTACAGATTAGACTAGAGTGCTCTAAGATTTCCTCAAACCCTGAGATTTTATAATGTAGATTATCTGCCTGCCTAAATTTTTCTATTCTAATGTCTGTCAGACTACCCTGGTTCCATGAGCTGCTCACTTCCCATGAACACCCCCTATTAACCACCATGATATTCCTCATGATCACCACCTACTTGATGTTCGCTATTGGATGGAATTCCTCTGAGCTCCTGACAATCAGAAACAGAGAAATTAAATAAGCTATAACAGACTACTGAGAGTAATAATGTTATCAGGAATTCAATTCTCAAAAATACACATTTTATTCATAATCATAGAATTTTAGAGCTGGAAGAGATCTTGAGGACCCTCTAATCCAAGTTCTCACTTTTTTCAGGGGAGGAAACAAAGTCACAAGAGGTTCAGTGAGTAACCTAAAGTCATGTCTATAAAACAAAAATTTTCAACATTTCACAAGTATAGAAAAGTGCTCAAAATATATGATCACAGGCAAGGAAAACAGTTCATCTGTGGCTGATTAATCTTCCAAAGAATAGCCTTAGATTCTTTGAATAACTTATCCCTTTCTTCGTTTCAGTATAACTTAGATATTAAGAGTCTATAAAACTCCAATTGAAGTTTGTGTGTATGTGTGTATTTAAGCCGTGTGGTCTACCACAAACTAAAACATATTTGTAGTAGGCCTCTCCTTGAAGGATTGCCATTTTCCAATAATTTGGGGGGACTCAGAAAGACTTTCTTATTGAGAGAAAGTCCTGAACTGAAAATCCCAGGGAACTGTAAATGAGTACGGCATGGGGACAACTCCCTGAGTAGAAGAGTTGTGGGGGTTTGTTTGTTTTGTTGGTTTTTTTAAGAGCACTGGCAGATGTCAGAAGTATGAATTCAAGAGAATGAGAAACAGGGAGAAATAGTAATGGCGTTTAAACAAGAATGAACGTTTGGAGATTATTGGAAACAGAAGCATGAACAACAGAGAGAAAATGCCTGCACCTGCTAGGTAATATACCCTACACAGCCATGTGGCGCTCTAGGTCCTCAAGGGTGGCCCTTTGATTGAATCCAAACTTCACAGAACAAATCCCCTTAATAAAAGGATTTGTTCTGTTAAACTTGGAGTCAGTCAAAAGGCTGCAAAGGCCCAAGGTCCCAGAAGGCCACACGTGGCCTTGAGGCAGCAGGTTCCTCACCCCTGTTAACAGCTGCTAGACCTTCCCAAGCAGCTGCATGAGGTGGGGCCATAAAAGACTGGAGCCAGTGTGATGAATTTGATGACTGTGTCCAACCCTGCTAGGTGGTGGATAAATTCACTGGTAACTGATTAACGCCTCTGGGACAGCTATTATTCAGTGACACTCCTTGATATTTGTCAAACAAGACACTTCATTTCCCAACTGTGGGTGTTTTTACTGGTTGTCTCCCATGCCTGGAATGCTCTCACTCATCATCTCCACCTCCTGGCTTCCTAGCTAAAATTGCACCTTCTGCAAGAAGTCTTTCCTGATCCCCCTTGATGTTAATGCTTTCCCAGCTGTGATTATCTCCAATTTATGCTCTATGTACCTTGTATGTACATAATCATTGCATGTTATCTCCGCCATTAGACCATGACCTCCTTGAAGGCAAGAACTGCTCTCTATCTTTCTTTGTATCCATGGCGTTAGGCCCAATACCTGACACAGTAGGTGATTAATAAATGTTTTTTGACTTGACTAAAGAGAACTGAGATTATTTCTTCTTAAGACGCATATATACCATGACTAAGGGCAGATGCCATGAGAATCCTTTCTCTCTCAAGTTAGAGTATGATCCATATTATTTTCTTCTGTCCCATGTAAATATCCAATGCTTGAATCTTAACATTCTGTAACTTATTCTGAAAATCTGAGTTCCTTCTCTGAGCTTTTGACTGAAAATAATAAAATTAGGCCTGATTTGCAGTACCTAACCTTGGTTTTGTTTAAGTGTGAATTTAAATTGAATATTTATTTCTTTTTGGAAAAATAGCATTTTACCTGAGTTTGAACTGGTCAAATAAAGTAGAGAGACTTGAGGTAATTATACAGATAATTGAAGCTGCTTTTCCATCCCCCAAAAAAGTTTTTGTTCTTGTCAAAAAAAGCACTCATTTTCTGGCCTGAACTATCTAGACTGTCTGTCCACAGTGGTTGAACTTACTGGATAATGCATTGCTTGGCTGTTTACTTCCTTTTGCCTATGAGGACACAGCCAGACTGTGGTCTGGGCTCTTTCCATCCAGATATCCAATGTGACAAGATGTCCCTAAATTATAACCACAGGGAGAAAACAAGACCTTGGAAGGAGTGCCTAAGAAGCCACACTATTTACTATGGGGAGACAGCATTGTACAGAGAAAGAGTATTGATTCTGGAGTCAGATCCTAGGTTCAAATCCTGACTCTGACATTTATTGATCATGTGATCTTGGATGACTCTTTCAACTTCCCTGGGGTCTCCAGCTCCTCATTTGGAAAATGAAGGAGTTGAACTATGTCTTCTGAGGTCCCTTCCAGGGTTAAATCTATTTTCCTGTAATTAAAAATAGATGGCTTCTGTAGCTTAGGCAGAAATGGTCTGGGCCTTTGAGGTGTTAATGTCTGCCCAGAGAAGATCATTTTGGGTATTTTTAGGACAGAATGGTGCGGGTTCTCTGATGTGTGCTACCTGTTCCATTCCCGTACCTTTTTTCTCCTCAGCACTGCCTTCCCCAATACATAGTTTCAGGATGAACAATTCTTTCACTTTATTGAAAAGATTAAATGAAGCCAAGCATCATGCCATGCATAGAATTATGAAATGTTTAAGTCAGAAAGGGCCTTTGAGTTCATCCACTTCAACCTTCTCATCTTACAAATTAAAAAAATCAAGAGCTAGAGAGGTTGTGATTGGCCCAGGGTCACATAGTTAATTGCAAATGAGGGACTAAATCATGGATTCCAGTCTCAAAATCTGGTTCAAATAACACTACTGGTATCAAGACAGGTTCAAGAACTTGTAAGGTACCAGATTTTCCTTCATAGGTCAGTCACTTTTGTATATTAAGCCTATTTTCACAAAATGATAAACAATCTCTGATCATTCTTAGTATTAAAACAGAGGAGAAGAAGTATGACCTAGTGGATAGAGTTCTTGACTTCTAATCAGAAATACCTAAGTTCAAATCCTTTCCCTAACTCTTACTGTATGAACATGGGGATATTACTCACCCTCTCTGTGCCTCAGTTTTCACATCTGTAAAATGAGAATACCTGTAATTGGCTAGCTCCAACCAGTCAATTGTTAAATTTTCAGCATATGCATTTGCATCTTGGAAATTGTCAAATGCTATAAATCAGGGCTTGATTTATTGTTTTGTTGATTGTCTGGACTTAAGAAAGTGTTAGAGAAACGTTAATAATTCAGATTTAAGTTAAAAGTGTATTGCATATGCATTTTTTTGATGATGGATTTGTTCACCACCACTTCTGCTATTTTTCAGTCGTTTTTCGGTCGTGTCCATGACTCCATTGAGCAAAGATACTGGGGTGATTTACCATTTCCTTCTCCAGCTCATTTTATAGATGAGAAAACTGAGGCAAACAAGGTTAAGTGATTTGCCCAGAGTTACAGCTAACAAGTGTCTGAGGCCAGATTTGAACTCAGGAAGAGGAGTCTTCCTGATTCCAGGCTTGGCACTCTACCCACTGTATCCCCTAGCTGCCCATTTACCAGCACACCATTACTGATAATACCCCCCCAAAATGAACTAATGTAAGAAAAGCATTTGGCAAACTTTAAAGCATTATGTAAATATCAACATTCTTTTAAATGAACCAGATCAGCATAATGAAATATTTCACCAAAATGTTTGCTGTTAGGAAGTTGAGTTTGTAAGTTCTGTACCATGTCTTTATACTCTCAAGTCCTCCTATTAACACCCTGACTTAAAACCTTGGTATCTAATGCCTTTGTATCTTTAGCTTCTTTTTTTAAAAGACCTCGCATGGAGGTATCATCAGATATATTTTAGGACAGAAACAGGTACAGGAAGAAAAAGGTGACGAGGTCAAAGTCAGTGGATGCCCACACCGAGCACAGATGATGCTTTGGGTCCTTTCCTTTAAGAGTGGATCCACGTCTACCCTGAACCTAGTCACAGCATGTTATAGTGACTGCTACGCAGTAACCTGATATTCAAACTGTAGAGATACAACAACGGAATTAAATATGCCAAAAAAGTAAAATAGGAACTGCTCTTCGTAGGAACTTGCTTTTACACAAATGTTCCATTTTTTGAAAATGCTTTGTCCTGTCTTGTATATATTTTGTTTGCCCAGAGTTATTTTCATCTTGTCTCCTTTATTATAATGTGTTCTCCTTGAGGAAAGGAATTGTCTCTTGTCTTTTTTTTATATCCCCAATGAGTGGCACAGTGCCTGGCGCAAAGTAAGTACTTAATAAATGCTTGCTGACTGACCAACCATTACTGGCTATTTATTCTTGTGCAGGAATATATTTTGTCTTTTTTGTCTACTTCCACAGTTTCAGATTTGGAAAGAGTCTCACAAGCCTCGTAATCCCTCTGTTGCCTGAGCAAGCAGGGGAGATACCTCTGGGAACATACCTGACAAGTAATGATCCAGGCTTTTCTTGAAGAATTCCATGAAATGGGAAGCTGCTTTCTCCTGAGGGTGAACATTCCACTTTTTGAGAGCCATATGTCAGGATGGATTTAGGTTTGCATCAAACCTAAATCTCTCTGCCTGCATTTTCCCCGAGTCTGCCCTCTGGGGCCAATCACCAGTCTAATCTCTTCCAGTGGTGGCCCTTCAAATGCCTGAAAACTGTTAACATGTCTTCCTTGGTTTCCATTCTCCAGGCTATGTCCCTCCCTCTCCCCTTCCTTTCCTTCAACCTATCCTCATTGGGCACCAGCTCCAGGCTCTTGGTTCTGGTGGCTCTCTCAGCATCTTAATGTCTTTCCTAAGGTGTGATACCTAGGACTGAACACAGCACTCCAGATGTGGTAAAAATAGCACAAAGTACAGTGGGACTCTTAGCAGCCTACTCTTAGACACCATCGCCTCTCTCTTAAGGCAACTTAAGATCGTACTAGCTTTTATGGCTAACGTATGACATCGTCAACTCATATTGAGCTTACAGTCTACCAACACCCCTCAGATCAATTGCTGTTGAGCCATGTCTCCCTTTCCTTTTACTTGCAAAGTTGATTTGTTAGACTGTCTTACTTTTAAGATTAAATATCTCTTGTGAGTGGAAATATGATCAGCTCACCTAAATTTGTATCCCACCATTTTATTTTAAAAGCCTTAGGAAAGTTAAAACTCCATTTCTTAAAAATGCACTCTACATCTTTTTTTCCCCTATTACAGTGAATGAAAATCCCTTAGAAATCATTATTTGCATTTCTTTCTTAGATTTGGACCACTCATTAATATTGGTTAAAAGCACAAATCCAGATGGCTTAACTTTAAGTCAATGCAAGCCTCATTTTCCACAGTGACTAATAAAAATGGATATATGAAGCAAAAGAAAAACATATTTCAGAGAGGGAAAATAAGTTATTTGATGAGACACGCAAAGTTATTGAACCAATAAATAAAACTGCTTTATAGGATTTCTTAATTATTGTTGTAATTATTCCTTAGCATGCTTTCTATGCAATGAACCTCAGCAGTTCTGGTAGATGGTAAATATTACAGAATTTGGAAGCTTGTGAAAGGTAGTAAGCAGGGGATCTGCCCACTCTACTCCTAATGTATCAGAACTGAAAAAGTACTTTTACCAATGAGGGGATCTTAGGCAGAAGGGAATGAATGAAAGCTAGCCTTCTCACCTAAAGGTGAGAAGTAAAAATAAATAGTTAACATTTATATAATGCTTACTTTGTGCTATGTACTGGTCTAAGGGCTTTACAGTCATTATCTCATTTGATCCCCACAATAATCCTGTGAGGTAAGTGCTATTATTATCCCATTGTACAGATGGACAGACAATAACAAATGAGGCAAACTGGTTGAGTGACTACTAGTAAGTGTCTAAGCCTAGATTTGAACTCAGATCTTCCTGATTCCTGGCTGGGCACTCTATGCACTGCACTGCCTACTTACTGTCTGCTCTATGTAGTGTGATATAAAGGGCACTCTACAACCCACCACCTCAAATCCTTCACTCCACTCTTTCAGAATGTATAAAACTGTACATATTAGAAGATTCCTTTTTAACAAATATCTTTCTAAAATTTGTCTTCTTCCACTCCCATCCAGGGCTATCAGTCATCCACACCTTAGTGTAAAGTTTGCCTTCCTCTTAACAGAGAGAGGCTGCATTGAAAGAATAGGAGATTGTTTTCTATTGGGGAAGAAGGTTTGAGGGAGGAATAAAGATAATTTCTTAAGGATCTACCTAGAACCCAAGAGCTGGTAGAGGAGAGAGAGCGTAAGTTTTCTCGTAAGGGTAAACATTCAAATTTTTTGAGATCCATGTGTTAGGATGGATTTAGGTCAAACCTAAATCTGCCTGCCTGCATTAGGAGAAGGAAGAAGAAAGGGTAATCAGAAAGTGTTTATTTCTCATTTTTTATTAAGGCTGATCCTTGTTTGGGGATACAAGGTAGGCCAGTGAGAGGACTGTCGCTATGGCAACATTTTGAGGGTGATCAGTGGCTTTCAAAGCATCAGCAAACAAAAAACTTAGTATAAATGGATTTTTTAAAAATTGAATTGACCAACCATGAAAGTAGAGAGTGAGAAATAAAGAGTAATACCCTTCATTCAAACAGGGTATGGGAACACTCATATCATTGGAATGGAATTTCTAAAACATAGTGATAATGAGAATAGGAGAGTTCTTAGGTTTGATAAATAGGTGTTACTATGACATTGACTTTCCATGCAAGCTTTTGAGAAAAGAAGATGAAGTGTTTAGATTTCCATGGCAATGATCAGATGAAAAAGCAGTTGTGTTTTATTTTAACATGCTGCTATGCTTTACATATTAGACTTATTAGCATCATTTTAAAAAATCCGATTGTTGAGTCTCACACAACCCTCCTCATTTAAGTGCTAATTGATGGGTTATTGTTCAGTTATGTCTGATTCTTTGTGTCCCCATGGACCACAGAACTCCCATACCATCCATGGGGTTTTCTTGGCAAAGATACTGGAGTGGTTTTCCATATCCTTCTCCAGTGGATTATGGCAAACAGAGGTTAAGTGACTTGCCCAGGGTCACACAGCTAGTAGCAAGTGTCTGAGGCCAGATTTGAACTCAGATCTTCCTGACTCCAATACCAGCCTTCTACCTGCTGAGCCATCTAGCTGCCCCCAAATGTTGGGCAGTAATTTTTAAAAGTGAGGATGGGAAAGAAAGATGGTTTGAGTGAAAAGCCAAGGTGTGAAAACAGGAAATCATAATAGAGCAGTTCAAAGGACAGAGAACAATCCCATTTGGTTAGAGCAGAGTTTCCCAGGGGAAACAGAATAAAATAAGGCTGATGTTAGGGTGGTACCAGATTATAGAGGGATTTGAATGTTAAGCAAAGGAGTCTGGCAGGCACTGACTTTTTTTTTCAACAGAGTAGAGGTATGTCATGATCTATGTAGAAGGAAGATTAGTATAGATGAGGAATGAGTTGGGAGAGGAGGGTAAGGAAAATAAAGTGGACACAGAAAAACTTGTTAAGCAGTACTGAAATCCCTTATTTGCTGATGATGTGATGGTTTACTTAAAAATTCCTAGAGAATCAGCTAAGAAACTAAGGCAATAACTTCAGCAAAATTCCACTTTACAGAATTTCTATATGATAACAACCAAACACAAGAAGTAATAATAGAAAGGGAAGTCTTATTCAAAATAACTACAATATTTGGTATAAATATAATATTTGGGAGCCAATCTACTAAAGCCACATCTCATACTTATATAGATTCAATTATAAAATGGTCCTTAAGGAAATAGACAATCTAAATTGTTGGAAGAATATTCCATGCTCATGACTGGGTTGTGCCAAGAAAATAAAAATGACAATACTACCAAAGTTAATTTACAGTCTTCATGCTATACCAAACTAATTATCAAAGGGATATTTTATAAAATGACTTGATAAAATAACAAAATTTATTTGGAGGAATAAAAGATATAGAATATCAAGGGAAATAATGAAAAGGGGTAGAAATGAAGGGGGAATATCACTTCCAGACCTCAAACTATATTATAAAACAGCAATCATAAAAACCATTTGGTATTAGTTGAAAAATAGAAAATTAGATCAATGGAACAGACTCGCCAAGGGAGAAGCAAAAGTAATGAAACTCAATAACCCAGTGTTCAATAAACCTCAAAACATAAATTACTTAGGGAAAAAACCTCCCTATTTGATTTAAACTGCTGGAAAAAATGAAAAAGCAGCCTGGTCAAAATTAGGCTTAGATCAATATGTTGTAACATATCCCACAATAAACTCAAAATGGATATGTAACTTTAATATTAAAGATCATACATGAAAAAAAGAGAATTAGATTGGATACCTTTCCCTGCTATGTGTAGGGGATGGATTCTTTGCCAAAGTGGAGAGGCAAATTAAAAGATAAGAAAGATAATTTTGATAATATGAAATTAAAAAGCTTATGTACATATAAAATGAAAGTCTATGAGAAGAAGGAAAGAAGTCTACTGAAGGGGAAAAAACAACCTTGTATCAACGTTCTTGGATAAAGGTTTGATATACAAAATATTTTGACAAGTAACAGAAATATTTAAGACCAAAGGTCATTCTCCAAAAGATAACTGATCAAAGGATATGAACAGCTATTGAAAGAATTGCAAACTATTAATAACCATAGAAAAGAATGCTCTGGATCACTTATAATGAGAGAAATGCAAACCAAAACAACCCTGATGTTTCACCTCATGCCAAGCAAATTAGAAAATATGACAAAAGATGAGAATACTTAGTAGTGGAGGGATTGTGGAAAGATAGATGCAATGGTGCATTGTTGGTGGAGCTGTGACTTAATTCAGCCATTTGGGAAAGCCATTTGGAATTGTGAAAATAAAGTGACTAAATCATAGCCTGTGTCCCAAAGACTCCACTGTTAGGTCTACATCCCCAAGGAGATAATTGACAAAAAGGAAGATTCTAATGCACCAAAACATTTATAACAGAAATTTTGTGGTAGCAAAAACTAGAAACAAACTAGATATCCATTGATTTGGGGAATAGCTCATGAAATTGTGGTACATGAATGTAATAGTATGCTACTGTCCTATAAGGAATGCCAAATATCATGAAGTATCGAAAGACTGAAACAAACTGATGCAAAGTAACATGAGCTGAACTAGAAATATACATGACGATGACATTAATTCAAGTGAAAAGAAGAATCATAAAACAGTAGAAAATGGATGTATCAAAATTATATAGAATATTCTTAGTCTTAAAGAAGGGATTTGAGAAAATACCTTCTTTTCTTTTGCACAAATGAGAGATTTGTAACTGTGAAACATTGTGTATAATATCAAATTTTTTTTCCCACATATTGATAGGTTTTGCTAAATTTTTTCTCTTTTAAAAATCTTTGTTATAAGAAATAGCTCTCTAGGTGGGGAAAAGGGAAGGACAATAGGAGAAAATTAAGATGAAATGTAAAAACAAAAGATCTTATAAAAATGGCTTTTACAATACAGTGACCATTTATGATTAAAGAGGACTGAATCATGTGCAAAATGAGACACATATACACACATATATGTATATGTATACAGCCATTGGGGGAATTTATTTTATTTGACTGTGCATAATTGTTACAAGAACTGGGGGGAGGAAAGGAGAGAAAACAGATTTCTATTAATTTCTTAAATAGAGGACTAGGGATGGTATAGATGTGAAATATAGCATGCACTTTCACTGTATTATTAGTTTTACTTTACTATTTTACTTTGTTATAAGAGAACTCTCATGAAGTAGAAGTAATCCACAAATTACTCTGTAAAATGAAATCCATAAATATGTAATGTAAAAATGAAACACATCAATAAACCTTTTATTTGAAAGGTACTGAAATTGTCTGGACAATGGTAATGAAAGTCTGAATACCATAGTGGTATTGAGAATAGAGGAAGATCATCCAGAGAAAGAACTATGGAGTCTGAATGTAGATCGAAGTATACATTTTCTCTTTTTTGTTTTTTCTTTCTCATAGATTTTCCCTTTTGTTAGATTCTTCTTTCACAACATGACTAATGTGGAAATACATTTAATATGATATGTGTTTATAGGCCATATCAGATTGAATATCACCTTGAGAAGGGGAGAGTGGAGGGAGAGAAGAATATTTAAAAGTCAAAATCTTATTAAAATTAATGTTGAAGACCAAAATAAATTTTAAAAGAATAGAGGAAGAGAAAAAGAGGAAAGATAATGTGGAGGGATAGTGCACAGGATTCAATAGCAAATTATATACAAACATGCCTCATTTTATTATGCATCACTTTATTACATTTCATAGATATTATGGGGTTTTTTGTTTTGTTTTGTTTTTACAATTTAAAAGTTTGCAGTAACCCTGCATCATGCACCATTTTTCCAACAGCCACGTGCTCACATCATATCTCTCTGTCACATTTCAGTAATTCTCCTAATATTTCAAAGTTTTTCCTTGTAACTATATCTGTCTAGTGGTCTGTGATCAGTGATCTTTGATATTCTTATTATAATTGCTTTGAGGCACTACAAACTGCACTCACAGGAGATGGAGAACTTAATGCTTGAATGTTGTGTGTGTTTTGACTGCTCCACCAACTGGTCGTTCAGCTCTCTCCTTCTCTTCTGGTCTATTTCCTGTGACACAGCAATATTAAAAAATATCACATAAACTTAGTTGATAAAGTGGTGGCAGAGTTTGATAGAAATCACTCCAATTTTGAAAGTTCTACTATGAACAAAATGCTGTCAAATAGACTCTCATGCTCCAGAGAAATCTTTCTTGAAAGGAAGAATCAGTCAACGTGGTTAACTTCCTTGTGTCTTATTTGAAGAAACTGCCACAGCCACCCCAGCCTTCAACAACCACTACCCTGATCAGTCAGCAGCCATCAACAACGAGGCAAGACCCTTAACCAGAAAAAAAAATTTAGGACTGGCTGAAGGCTCAGATGATGGTTAGCATTTTTTTTAGCAAGTATTTTTAAATTAAGTTATATACATTGCTTTATTAGATAAAATACTATTATACACTTAATAAACTATAGTATAGTGTAAACATAACTTTCATATGTACTAAAAAAACCAAAAACCTTGTGACTTGCTTTATTGGAATATTTGTTTTATTATAGTGATCTGGAACTGAATCCCTAATATCTCCAAGGTACTTTTATATGAAAAGTAAGAAAGAGGGCAAAGAACAAAATTACACCTAAATTGCTAACACTGGAGACCAAGATGCTTGGTGGTATCACTGGTAAAAATACCAAAGTGAGAAGCAAGCATGAGGCAAAGATAGCGTAAGCCAAGATAGGTCATGTTAAGTTTGAGGTGCCAGTAGAACACTTGGTAGATAGATTCTTTCAGCATCTAGGGATGTGTAAAGGAAAAGCTTGGAAGAGATGTCAAGGGTGGAGATAGATTTGGGGATGATCTGCAAAGAGTAGTCCACTGAAGTCATAGGAGGAAATGAGATTTCGAAAATAAAGTGTAGAGAGAATCAGAATATCAGCAATAGGATCTCAGTGAACATTTGCTTAAAGAGTTGAGAAAATGCAGAGTTAGCAAAGACAACTCAGTCATAAAGGTAGCAAGAAAATCCGATGAGTGTGGTTTTCCGAAGCCAAGGGGGAAGACAGTGGTCCTTAGGGCTAAAAGCTAAAAAGAAAGGACAAAAACTAACAAACCCAACGCTACCAAATTAGGAGGGAAGCGGAAAACTGGGAAAGAATTTTTGCCCCTAGTGTCTCTGAAAAAGGCCTCATTTCTAAAATATTTAGAGAACTGAGTCAAATGTACAAGAATACAAGTCATTCCCCAATTGATAAAGGGTCAAAGGATATGAACAGGCAGTTTTCAGAGGAAGAAATTAAAGCTATCTATAGTCATATGAAAAATGTTCTAAATCACTATTGATTAGAGAGATGCAAATCAAAACAACTCTGAGGTACCACATCTCACCTATCAGATTGGCTAACGTGACAAAACAGGAAGATGACAAATGTTAGAGAAGATGTGGGGAGAGTCAGAACACTAATTCATTGTTGGTGGAGCTGTGGGCTGATCCAATCATTCGGGAGAGCAATTTGGAACTATGCCCAAAGGGCTACAAAAATATGCATACCTTTTGACCCAGCAGTATCACTTCTAGGACTGTATCCTCAAGAGATCATAAAAATGGGAAAGGGTCTCACATGTATAAAAATATTTACAGCAGTACTCTTTGCAGTGGACAAAAACTGGAAATCAAGGGGATTCCCATTAATTGGGGAATGACTGAATAAATTGTGGTATATGAATGTAATGGAGTACTACTGTGCAATAAGAAATGATGAATAGGAAGACTTCAGAGGGGCCTGGAAAGACTTATATGAACTGATGCTGAGTAAAAGGAGCAAAACCAGTAGAACTTTGTATACAGCAACAACTACAGTGTGTGAGGAACTTTTCTGGTAGATTTATTCTTTCATAGCAATGCAAGGACCTAAAAAATTCTCAATGAACTTTTGAAGCAAACGCTTTCCACAACCAGAGAAAGAACTATGGAATTCAATCACAGAATGTAGCAGACCATTTTCTTTTGTATTAAGGAAGGAAGGAAGGAAGGAAGGAAGGAAGGAAAGAAGGAAGGAAGGAAGGAAGGACAAAAACGAAAAAAGGTCATTGAATTTGCAATTAAGAGGTCATTGGAGACATTGGGGAGAAAATGTTGTTAAGAATGATAGGAGTAGAAATCAAATTTGCAAGAGGTGAGGGAAAAGTTTGTATTAAGAAAGTGAAAGCATCAGAGTAGACATATTTTTCAAGAAGCTTAGCAATGAAGAGAGGGATAGAAGAGTAGTTGTGTAGGGTATACATCAAAACCACACATATATGTCTTTATGTGTTGTTGTTTAGCTGTTCTCAGTAGTGTCCTACTTTTGGGGTTTTCTTGGCAAAGATACTGGAATGGTTTACCATTTCCTTCTCCAGCTCATTTTACAGATGAGGAAACTGAGGTAAATTAGGTTAAGTGACTTGCCTAGGGTCATCTAGATAGTAAGTTTCTGAGACTGGATTTGAACCCAGGCTTTTTTGTCTCCATGCCTGACACTCTATCCACTGCACCACTTAGCTACCTTGTATTCACATATATATGTATGTACATACATATGTATGTTAATTGCTTATATATCTTAGATAGCAAATCTTTATCAGAGAAATGTGATAAAAAGATTTTTCCCATTCAACTGCTTTCCTTCTTATCCTAAGTATATTAATTTTGTTTGTGTAAAAGTTTTTCAGTTTAATCAAAATGATCTATTTTTATATTCTGCAATTACCTCTATCCCTTGTTAGGTTAAGAATGCATCTTCTACCCATAACTGAAAGAGGTATATGATCTGCTTCTCTTCTAATGTTTTATAGTCTGAACATTGTTTGAGCTTGTCCTTCGTTGCCGAAGAAGACCATGCTATCCGAGAAATGATGACATAACTTGCACTTGATTTTGTTTTGAGGGAGGGAGGGCTCTGCAGGTTATCAGCCTCACTTGTCCCTCAGAGTCATTTGAATTCAGTGACTAGATAGATATTCATTATATTAAGGTCAAGTATCCTTTTAGAATGGATTGTGAAGTAAGTGTTAGAATAAGACAAATGGGTTGGTCTAAGCCTAATTCTTGTGAAACTTTTCAAGTTTTTCCAGCAGTTTTTATCAAATAGTTTGTTTTTTCCTAAGTATTTTATGTTTTTTTTAATTTATTGAACACTGAGTATTGAGTTCCATTGTTTCCAATTCTCCCTTTTCTAGTCTGTCTCTTTGACCTACTTCTCTGTTTTTTAATTAATACCAGATGGTTTTGATGACCACTGCTTTATAATAGTTTGAGTCCTTGAAGTACTTCCCTGGAAGTATGGAACCTGGAAATCCGATTCCCTCTTTGTCCCTTCCTCTTTTCATAATTTTCCTGGATATTCTAGAACCAAATGAATATTGTAATCATTTTATTGAAGCCTATAAAGTATCCCCTTGATAATTTGATTGATATTGTATTAAAAGTGCAAATTAACTTAGGAAATATTTTCATTTTTATTATATTGGCATGGCCTAGCCATGAGCACTGAATATTTCTCCAATTATTTAAGTTCTTCTTAATTTCTTTCAGAATATTTCATAACTGAATCTATACAAATATTTTATGTGTTTTAGTAGATTGATCCCTAGATATTTTGTGCTTATTATAATTATTTGGAATGAGATTTTCCTTTTTATTACTGCCTCTTGGATTTTGTTATTATTATATAGTAATGCTGTTGCATTTTGAGGCTTCAGTTTCTTATTAGTCACATTTACTCTCTTTTCCACCTGAAAGCCCATTCTTCCTTCCTCCCCCCTCCAAAAACCACAAGGAAAATAGAAATAATGTAATTCTTTCTATTCTCTCAAAGTTAAAATGTCTACCTCAAGCAATGCTGATTTTTATACTTTTCTTGTTTTTCTGACCATAGCCTTCCAGGGATGTGGATCTCAGGAATGCGTAAAGTCATCACATAGGCAAAACCAACATCCATAAGTATTGAAGATGTTTACAAAAAATTCCATAGGTATAAATGGGTGGCAGGAAAATTCAAGATAGAGTCCCCTGCGAAAGGGAAAAGACTACTCTTTATTCTCCAGTTGTGAACATCTGTAGAGTAATTGACCTACATAATTACCTTCTATTAAGCAAATACATAGATACAAAGAGATACCTTTTCTGGTTTTATGTACAAAGTTAACAAGTTACCAATGTGAAGAAATGTCTACTTCATTTTTTTCCCTCTACCGTAATCTATCCCCACCAGCAGGCAAGGCAGTCTTGCTGAAGCGGCAGGATCCTCTGAGGGAATGACAATAGGCAGCATATTCTAGGCAACTTGGGCCACTGCGTTCACCCTCATTATCATCTCCCTTCAGACCTTGATGGAAATAGCGTGGGGTTCTGGGACCAATAACAGTGCCTCGCAAGCCACCAGACCTGCTTCCAGTCCAGTCCCAGCAACCATCATTGAGAGGAGAGATCACTGTGGAGAAGGGACCTACCTTCCTCATCACCAGCAGCAACAAATGCTAATCAATTGCCACCAGCAGGCAGGTGTGTACAGGAGCCCTGGGGGGGGGGGGCAGCACCCAACAAACCCCTGGTCCTATTTCTAGGCCAGTTCTCACATCCATTATCTAGGGAAATAGAACTTGTGAAGAAGGGGACAGCTATTCTCACTACCATCAACCAAATGCTACCCACAAGACAGGCAAGCCAACCTTTCTGAGGGAGTAAGTTACAGAGAAAGAGACAGACAGAGACAGAGAGACAGACAAGAGATAGAGAGACAATATGAGCCAGAAAAGTCAAACCACTACCATCACCTTTGCTATCCTCTCCCTTAAGATCCTGATGGAGACAGCCCAGGACCCTGAACTCAGGAGTCTTGGGAACAGCAGTGCTTCCCAACAAGTTGGGAAGAAAGCCCGGTAGAGATGCAGCCTGGCAACTGCTCCCACAGATACTACAACCATATCTTTTGAAGACTCAGAAAATGAAGCTTTTGTTGCCAAAGTCCTTGGCACTGCCAAATGGTTCTACATCAGAAACTGATAAACCTTTATCAGTGGGAATGAGAGTAAAGAAGAGGTATTAGCATCCGCGTTGGCACTTGCCCATCAGGTCTGTTGGACCCTTCCATTGTACTTGCAGCTGGAACCTTCCACTTGTGTTCCCTCCCCTATTAGAATGTGAGTTTCTTAGCTTTTCTTGAGCAATGCAACAATCTAAGATTTGACTTGTGATGGAAAATGCTATCCACATCCAGAGAAAGAACTATGGAGTCTTAATATAGATCAAAGCATACTATTTTCTCTTTTTTTTTTCTCTCTAGTGGTTTTCCCCTTTTGTTCTGATTCTTCTTTCACAACATGATTAATGTGGAAATATGTTTAGTATGACTGTACAAAGGTGGAAAAAAGGAACTTACATATTCAAGGAGAAGCTGATTGATCAGTTGTCACAGATATTATAAAAGGAATTACGGCATCAAGCATGGGGTTAGAACAGATAACCCTGAAGATCCTTTCTAAATCTTAAGACATTATGTACAAAGAACAGAATCCTTTTGGACCAAATCCTAGAGAGGGCTCGGTGGAGATAGAGCTACCATCCAAAAAGGGGAAGAAAGTAATTCCCTTAGCCTTAGCAGGATGCCTAGAGAAGAAAGCTGAGTTCTCCATGCTTCCTTTTAAAAAGGATGTGGAGAAAGTGTTGGAATACAATCAAAAGCTTTTTGAAGTTTAAAAAAATAGAAGTGAGAAGTAGAGACCAGCAAATGTTGAAGAAATGTATTCACTATGTAAAGGTGGCTTTCTGTATTGGGCTTAGACTGAGCTGGGATCTGCATGCTTATCAGTGTTTTGACAGGAAATAAATTCATGCAAATGGATTTGGTTGTTCAGAGGAACTAGGTACTCTCAAAGAAATATTTTCGTGGCGATTTTTCACTTACAAGCTCCACAGAACACAATAATATACCCCCAAGCACTGAGAAGATAAGAAAGCCCTCTCTCCACCCACTCCTGATTCTACCCAACAAGCACTTCGTGTGGCCTCACAATTTTCTTCACCAGCCTATGTACTCCCCATCCTTCCCACCCACTCACCCACAAATAGAGTTTTTGTAGATCATGCAGAAATGGACAGAACATGATGGGCATGAAAGAAATGGTGATAATTCTGCAGAGAGTTGACTTTGCTTGGTCTAAAAACACCTCCTTCTGCCTAAACCCTTTGGTCAAAAATACTCTTAAAAAAAACTGCTGGCAAAGATTTTTGACTGGGTGAAATGTCAGCTGAGGGTTTGGTAGCTCGGGATCAAGTTGTAGACATGGTAGATTGGGAGAGGTGGTAACTGAGGCAGAAATGAATAATAAATCTTTAGTATGCCTCACTCTCCCAAATGTTAAGTAGCCCATTTGCCCCATCGCATTCTATCTTACTCAATGATGAAACAAAAATACCAAATTTGGGATCAGAAAACCTAGGTTAAAATCTCAGCTCTGCTAATTATACCTGTGTGACTTCGGACAAGTCATTTAATCTCTCTGACCCTCAGTTTCCTTAACTATAAAGTGAGCAGGCTCAACAAAATGATCTAAAATTCTTATTACTCTCATTGTTCATATGTGTCTGACTTTTTGTGACCCCATTTGGGGTTTTTTTGGCAAACACACTGGAGTGGTTTACCATTTCCTTTTCCAGCTCATTTTACAGATAAGGAAGCTGAGGCAAACAAGGCTAAGTGACTTGCCCTTACATGGCTAGAAAGTGTCTTGAGGCCATATTTGAACTGAAGTCTTCCTGATTCCAGCCTCAGTGCTCTATCCACTGCTCCATCTAGCTGCCCCAGCTCTAAATCCTCTAATTCTATGCAAATAATTTTTTTGTTCTTTGTTCCCATCTAATCGGAGTACAGTATTTACAGTCATCTTGTCTCTGTGCTATAGCCTGAAATGTATTAAATGTCTTGGATACCAGTGAGTGCAGAGGGGCTGCTGAGGTAAAAAAAAAAAAAAAAAAAAAAAAGCAGGGAGTAAGTAACATTAAGCAAATGCAACTTTGCCTTGGGATCCTGAAATACAAAGGTTGAAATTCATCCCCAGAAGGTTTGCTTCTTCCCTGTGTAAAATATCATATTCACAGTTCATTTAACCTTCTCTACTAGCCCTCCATACATACCATGTGGAATGTCAGCATTACCAGGGTCCCATCACAGTGTATCAATCTCCTGGGCTTCCCCTTCCCCTTAATCTCCACAAGGGCAAAGAACTGAATCTCTAGGAGATGGACCTCCCAGGCAAAACTGTCTTGTAATCAGATCTGTCTCCTGTAGTACCAATATCCCAGTCTTTTCTATTGTTTTTGTGCCATGTGAAAGAATTCTGGGTTACTGCTCTGGTAGGAAGGCTAATTTTTTATGTGTCCTGTTGCCAAGAATTGGAGGAATACAGGACAAGAGGTAGGGAATCAGTCAGGAGAAGACAAAAAAGAGTCCTTTGGGGGTGAGAATGGGGATGGGGCAGGAAAGAGTAAGCTTTTGGAGAGAAGTACCCATCAACCATGAACCATGAGAAGGAAACACAGGAAGACAAGAAGGGCTAATATTCAGGGATTGGGAAAATCAGCTACAGAGCATTTGAGGGTGGTGGGCCAAGGCAGCTGACACAGATTCAAGGGCAAGTTTTTGGCTTTAGTCAATGGGGAAAAGGGAAGTGTGAGCAGAAAAGTTGGATAGGAAACAGACTTTAATTTCAAACTTTTGAGAGGTTATTATAAACAATTGTGAGAAAAGGTTGTTTTAAAATGTGTTTAATGTAACTATTCACTCATTGGCAATACTCAGGATTTCCTATAAATATCACTTACATCTTATGGAATGGAACTGTAATGTGTAATGTGTAGAGGCAAAGAGCAAGGAGGAAAACTTGGAAAGCGAAAACTTGGCGTGATGAATTCTGGGAATCTGAACTCTCTATTCTTTTTGGAACTAATGGTGAACAATTGCCTTTTGAATGGATATGATCTTAATAATGTACATTTTTGCTTTGGTTTTTTGGCTATTGAATGTGCTCTCTGGAGTGCTGTTCAAAGCACTTTAAAAAAGCAGCTGCCAATTTCTTCTTTTTCTAATTAGCATAAAGCCATCTCACTCTGGCCAAAGCCTTAGGCTATATCTACACTAGCAAAGGGAAGGGAAGAGTTGAGGCAATTATCTCCTGTAAGGAAAAAAATAGGTGGCTTATCCTCAAAATTATTGGTGTTAGTATGTACATTAATCAAATCATTAGGAAATTTTCCTGTTCTTTTATTTTGTCCCTGGAGATGTTGCTTAAGTTCAGCATTCTTCTCTGTGTCCCTTTCCATGCCTAAAAAATATGTCTAAATCCTCACTCATTTTTCTTTTCCTTTCCTCCTGTTTTGAAGAAGTGGTCCATCTCTTTGCCCAAGGCCCTCCACTTATGCCATAGATCCCATCCTTTCCTATTCTCTTTAACAGTTCATGCCCATCAATCACCTCCTTTAATTTATCTTCAAGAGTTCCCTCTCTATAGATTTCTTATCTCCTTTCCTACAAACACAGTGAGATTTCCCTATCCTTAAAATACTTTCCTTGACCTTATCACCAACCCAAGCTATCCTGCTTTCAAAGGATGACAAATCAAGAGCTAGATGGGATCCCAGAGGTCATCTAACCCAAACCCCTTACTTTACGTATGAGGAAGCTGAGATCCCCTTCAGAGTGTGAGTAACTCGTTCAAGGTCAAATATATAGCAAACATCATTAGTATGGTTTGAACTAAGGTCCTCTGATTGCAGAACCACTGGTATTTCTGCTACACCACATTTCTTCTCTTTTCTTGCCAATTCTCAAGAAAGTAGAACCTCAATTCCTCGAGATCTGGCTTTCAGCTCCACTAAAACAGCCCTTTTTAAAGTCCCCTATAGCTTTTAACTACTATATCCAATAGCCTTTTCTCAGTTCTCATTCTCTCTGGTCTTCCCAAAGCTTTTGACACTATTAATCGCCCAGAAGGTGGTTCTGGATATACATTTTTTTCCTCTGTAACATTGCTCTCCTCTGCTCCTTATGACCTCCCTAACCTCTCCTTTTAACCTTTTATTCAACTAATACACATTTATTAAGTGTCTACTGTGTGCCAGGTGGACAGTTAGGTGGCATAGGTGGATGGAGCACTGGCCCTAGAATCAGGAGGACATGAGTTCAACTCTGGCCTCAGACTCTTACTAGCTGTGTGACCCTGGGTAAATCACTTAATCCTGTTTGCTTCACTATTCTCAGCTGTAAAATGAACTGGAGAAAGACACAGCAAAACCCTGCAGCATCTTTGCCAAGAAAACCTCAAATGGGGTCACAAAGAGTCAGACATGACTGATTGACTAAAAAACAAAAACTGTTCCAAGCACTGAGGATACAAAGAATGAAACAATCTCATTCAGAAAGAGCTTAGATTATAAGAGGGGAGCCAATAAATACATTTATAATCTATACAGGCCTTCCTGAATCATTGCCTTGTCACGGTGGTGGGGCTTGTATAGCTCAATGAAACTGTGAGCTATGCTATTCAACATTACCCAAGACAGGTCATACTGGAGAGTTCTGACAAAAGGTGATCCACTGGAGAAGAAAATGACAAACCACTCCAATATCTTTGCCAAGAAAACCTGAATGCTGTGGTTCACAGGGTCACAAAGAGACATGACTGAATGACAGAAACAAGTACATACAAATTAGATAAATACAAGGTGGTTTGGGAGGTAGGGTACTAACAGTTGGGATAATCAACGAAGATTTCAAGCAGAAGATAGTACTTGAACTGCATCTTAAAGAGAGGAGCTCTATGGGGAGGAGGTAAGGAGGGAACGTAGTCCAAGCATATGGGATGATCAGTGCACAGGAGTAGAGACTAAAGATGAAGTATCATGTGTGAGGAATAGAGAAAAAGTTAGTTTAGCTGAGTTGCAGAGCATGAAATGGAAGAGGGGCATGATATTCATTGGGATTGGAAAGACAGCTTGGACCAGGTTGTAAAAGCAAACAAAGAAGTTTATATTTTATCCTTGAGGCAATAGGAAGCTACTATTGTTGTTTGAGTAGGGCAGTAACACAGTCAGATGTGTCCTCAAGTAAATTATTTTGATAGAAATATGTAGGATAGACTGGAGTAGGAAGAGATTGAAAGCAAGAAGCCCAGACAGGAGGTTGTTGCAGTAATCTAAGTGAAACACAATGAGAATCTGAACTAAGGTGTTAAGTGAATGAACAGGAAAGGCTGGATATGAGACTTTTGTGAAGACAGAAATAGTAACATTTGGAAATCAGTTGCATATGTAAGTTGAAGGAAAATGGGGGTGATTGAAGGGGGCTGAGGATAATATGAAGGTTACAAACTTGAAAGACTAGAAAGATGGTGGTGACCTTGACATTCAATTTGAAATGTCTGGTAGCTAATTATTATGAGCTTAACTGTACAGAAAATACTGTGTTAAGCACTGTGAGATACAGACAGAAAAGTAAAACACACCCTTAAAGAGGGAAGACCTCTCAAGAAGCTCATATTCTAAATGACTTATCCATGGTCACAGAAGTTGTCAATAGTGGAACCAGAAGTTGAACCCAGGTCCTTGGACTCCAGATCCATGTTGGCATCAGTCAAGGGAAGTTGGGAATCATATGCATGGAGATGATAGTTAAACTCATGAAAGCTGATGAGGTTACCAACAGAGAGTAGAGAAGGAGAAAAGAAGAATGCTTAGGACAGACATTTAAGGACCTCCTACCATAAGGGGATGTGATATGGTTACGAACTAGCAAAAGTGATTGAGAAGGAGGGGCCAGACAGGTAGGAGATGACGGAGCAAAGAGTAGTGTAATTAAAACTCATAGAGTAAAGACATCCAGGAGGAAGGAGTAGTCAATAGTGTCAGATGTAGTAGACAGGTTAAAAAAAATGAGGAATGAGAAGAGACCCTCAGATTTGGCAATTAAGCCATTGTTGGTTACTTTGGAGAGAGTAATTTTGGTTGAGTGATGAGGTCAGAAGCCATACTGTGAAAGGCTGAGGACTGAGTGAAAGGAAAGGAAGTAGAGGCATCAAGTATAGACAGTTTTTTCAGAGTTTGGTTGATAAATTTTTTTCTGAGGACTTGTGACCCAGATATCCATTTAGCTATAATTTTCTTTTATTTCTTGATTTTCTTTTTCATGAAAATTTAATAATTTATTTTATTCAGCACCTCCATTTGTATTTCTACTTATTGATCTCACATTTGGAGTCCCAATAGCTAAGTTAATGTTTTTCTTTTTTAAAATTTAACTTTTAATTTAATTTAAAATAACTCTTAATTTAAAGTTAATATAGACAGTGTAAAGTTAATGATGGTCTAAAAATTGTATGATTCTGAATACTCTTACCCCATTTTCTGTCACTGTACCACCATTACTGTAGAAGAGGAAGGCAAAGTATCAAAGGCCATTTCATATCATTTTATATTTTTCTTTGCTTCATAGGTGATTCATCACTAAGTAGTCATCCTAATGGGGAGATGTGTCTATCCTAATGTAAGATATGTCTATCAACATGGATTTTCTAAGTGTATAGATATGGCTTTAGTATAGCCAAAGATATATGTATAGATTTAAGATATTAGATGCATAGATAAATAACTCGAATCTGACTCACCTTTCTCCAAAGGAGACTATGATTTCTGCCTTGAGGGGAACAGAAGGACCATGGATGGGTCCTTGCTCCTTCCCTCATCTCTCTCCAACAGGTTAGTTTGGGTTTAGCACAGCTATTTACCTCTTCAAATATCATTGGTCTGAGAATGAAAACTCAATTCAGTATTAGAAAAACCACAAACATAATTGCCCATACTATTAACAAAAACACGATTATATCAATAGATACGGGAAAAAGCTTTTAACAAAATAAAACACCTACTCCCATTAAAAACACTAAAAAGCATAGGAACAAATAGAACTTTTCTTAAAGTGATAAGTAGTATCTATCTAAAACCAAGTTCAAGGATTATCTGTAACAGGGAGAAACAAGAACTTTTTCTAATTAGATCGAGATGAAACAAGGATATCCACTCTCATCACCATTACTCAGTATCATCCAAGAAATGCTAATTCAATATCATCCAAGAAAGACACGAAAAGAAAATTAAAGGCATAAGAATAGAAAGAAAAAACCAAACTACCATTTTTTGCAGATGACATGATGGCATAACTTATAGACTCCTAGATAATCAACTAAAAACTATTTGAAACAACTACATTAGCAAAGTTTCAAGATATAAAATAAATTTACATAAATCATTAGCATTTCAACATATTACCAATAAAACCAAGCAGGAAGAAGTCGAAAGAGAAATTTTATCTAAAACAAATGCAGAAATATAAAATCCTTGGAAGTCTACCTGCAAAGACACATATAGGAACTACATGAACACAGTTTAAAAACATCCTTCAGATGTTTTCAGAGCTAAACAACTGGAAGAATATTACTTTCTCATGGACAATTGCTATTATATTGTTTGAGTCAATATAATAGAAATCACAATACTACCTATTAAATTGCTTATTTGGTGCCATACCAATCAAACCTCCAAAGAATTAGATTAGAGAGCTAGAAAAAAAATAACAAAATTTATCTGGAGATAACAAGAACAAAAGGTCAAGAAAATGAAGGGAACCACTGGAAAAAAAAAAGTGAAGGAAGGTGGCCTAGTAGTACCTGATTTCAAACTATCCTACAAAACAGTAATCATTAAAACGATGTACTACTGGATAAAGAGTAGAGTGGTTGATCAAGAGAATTGATTAAGTACACAACAGTCAGAAGTAAATAATCACAGCAACCTAGTGTTTGATAAATCCAAAGGTCTAAACTTTGGGGGCAAGAACACACACTATTTGACAAAATTTTCCAGGAAAACTGGAAAGCAGCTTATCGGAAACTAAGCACCGACAAATATCTCATGCTGCATATCAAGATAAGGTCAAAATGAGTACATGATTTAGACATAAAGTATGATACGTAAGCAAATTAGGGAAGCATGAAAGAAATTGAGTTATCAGCTCTATGAGTAGGGGAAGAGTTTTTATGATCAAAAAGAGATAGAGAAGATCTCAGGAGGGAAAAATGTATAATATTTGATTGCATAAAATTAAAAAAAACTTTTACACACACAAAAAAACAATGTAGCCAAAATAAGAAGAAAAGCAGGAAACTGGGGAAAATATGTACAGGTTTCTCTGTTAAAGATTTAGCTTCTCAAATATATAAAGAACTGATTCAAATTTACAAAAATGAATGCCAATCCCAATTTACAGTCAAAGAATATGAACAGGCAGCTTTCAGAAGAAGAAATGAAAGCTCTAAATCACTATTAGAGAAATGTACATTAAAACAACTCTGAGGCACTACCTCACACCTATCAGACTGATTAACATGACAGAAAAGGAAAATGACATATGCTGGAGAAGTGAAAAAATAGGTGCACTAATGCACTGTTAGTGAAGTTGTGAACTGGTCCACCCATTCTGGAGAACAATTTGGAACTATCCCTAAAGGGTTATAAAACTGTGTATACCCTTTGACTGAACAACACTGCTTCTAGGTCTGTACTCCAAAGAAATCAAAGAAAAAGGCAAAGGGTTCATGTTTACAAAATTATTTATAGCATCTCTTTCTGTAGTGGCAAAAAACTAGAAACTGAGGAAATTTACATGAACCAGTTGTGGTATATGCTTGCGACAACATACTATTTTACTTTAAGCAATGTTGGACCGTATTGACATTTTGCTGAGTCAATCTAAGTAACTTCATTTTTAAAACCTCATTTAGATTTTGAGTGCATGGCAGCTAGCTTAATATGAGGTGATGATGTATGTGCTCACTTACCCCATCTTCTCATTGAAACATGTACCAACCAAAATACTTAGGGAGTAGCTGAGGCAGTGCCAACTCCATCTCCTCATTGAAATGTAGAAGAATTAGTATTATCTTTCTTCTATGTGAGAGTTGTTTATTCCTGTCTATGAATCAGTATGCAATTTGAATCATGGTCAGTCACACTCCTACTCCTAATTGCCTTGGTGTGCTGAAAAAACTCCTTTTCAACTTCTTTCCCTGAGTTTTCTTTTTTAATCAGGGTGAGGCCCATATAAAGAAATCATTTTAGCAATTTGGCAAGCCAGTGAGAAGGGGCCCTTCACTCACATGACTATCACAGAGTGAGCTCCTCCATCCTTCCAGCTGGCACTCAGGTCTTTGTCCAATCATGAGTTGGAGTGGACTCCCCCAGCAGTTAGTCAACCATGAAGTGGTTGGAGAATTAAGCTCCCCAAACTCAGGAAGGATAAGGAGAAATAGGTCTTGAGCTCAAAACTGATTCTTTCTCATTTGTGCATGAAGAAAGGAAAGGGAGTATGGGAAATGAGGTAGGGATAAGTAACGGTGTTTGTCCAATATTAGACTGCCAAGGAATCAAATGACAAAGAGATATATGATCAATATGGGATTGGCACAGAGGGAGCCTCCTGCCGTCTCCCCACTAGGTAAATGTTAAATGTTTGGAATAAGGTAAGGCTGCCCATGCAGTCAAGAATGTTCATAGCTCAAGCAACAGAACTTAGCTCATACTGAAATCAGCACTTAAATAATATTGGGAAACAAATTTGGCCAGATAAATATGGGACCTTTGATTATGGTCAGTTTTGCATGCTAAAAACTGAAAAACAAGAGCCTAGGAAAATGGTGCAATGGGGCAGGATTTTCTAATTGAGACTGCTCCTCAAAAAAAATCTGGGTTTCTCAAGAGAGGGAGAGAGAGAGAGAGACCGTGGCACTCCTAAGAAACCACTTTGTAGGGAATAATGAGAGAAAGAGGAACTTTAAAAAGGAAAAGGGACAAAGAATTGGAAAGGGAGATTTAGACAATAGGGAGAAGGGGACCAGTGTACTTTAGTTTAATAGGAGGCACTTGAGAGGGACTGTAGGAAACACAAGCGAGAGGAAACCTCCAGCAAAGGTCAACAGCTCCCAAGTTATCCAAAGGGAGCCCTGATGAGGAATCATATGTCACATAGAACCCCTCCTTTGCTTTGAATCTTACTTTTGCTTTGGCACCCATAATCCCTGAAAACTTCAAATCAGGTTGTTAGTAACATTGAACTGGGATTTGCTCTGACTTTTGATTAGACTTTCAGTGGAAGATGAGGAGGAAAACTGGTAGTTTCTCTATGCCTTCACAACTCTGGTCAGGTTGAAGACAGCAAAGGTAAAGACAGATAAAAAGAAGGTAAAATTTTTTCTTTCCCTTCTTCCCCGATTTGAAGAAATTTATGGCCTTATAAATTAGTTAGAAACAAAACTTTGTAAATGAAATGTAATCCTTAATGGAAATTTCCAAATTATGGTTTAAAGATTTTCTAACTGCTGAAAAAGCATAGCAGTTAATTGGTATGGTACAAAGATAATTGTAGAAAATCAAAATTTAATGTGAAATAAATTTGCTAATTGGCATTAAGGCAATATGCTTAGGAAAATGCATACATCAGAAAATTCTGAGTTCAAATCCAGTCTCAGAATATCATTAACTGTGTGACCTTAAGCAAGTAACTTCACTTCTCATGTTTCCCCATCTATAAAATATATAATGATGGCACCTACCTCCCAGAGTTGTTAGATCAAATGACATAATAATTGTAAAGTGCTTAGCATAGTGCCTGGCACATAATAAACACTATATATAAAATCTTAGCAATTATTATTTTCATACTCTATAGTGGGTTTTAAATATGACTAAAATAGAATATCAAATTTATATATGATGACTTTCGATATGCCAAGAATGGCACTCAAATGAATGGATATTATCTGACTGGCAAAAAATAAAGTCTGTTATAGTTTTTAAATCCCTTATATTGTTTATGTTATTGTGAGACTTCTAAATTTTCTTGTATTGTGAATTTGGGGAAACTATTATACAAGAATTGATGTTAACTTGAAAAACGAAATGTTGAAATTATATCATTAAGAGAATAACTTCTGTTTTAATCTAGATACTGTAGAATGTGGTCACACTATGTGAAAAACCATTAAATATTTAATTGAAAATTTTCTGCTTTAAAATGAATAAAGTTTTGAGACTTTCTAATTGGAAAGATTCGTAAGATCTTATCAACCCTGCTGACTGCATGTTGTCACATTCTACAGTAATAAATTTGAGAAATTAGACCCACTCGCAGCCAAAACTGGGGAGGGACTGACAAGTTTGCTTATAGTAAAGAGTGGATTAATCTGATAGACTATTTGGCTATTACTAATGGAAATAATGAAATTATACCTGTTACTAAATAGTACGTATTGAAGGTATACTTTTGAGCCAACTCAGTAAAAATAGACCTTAGCTTAAAAGATTTCATTTTTGCTTTATAGTTAATAGGCAGTGCAGATTAGGAGTTTACTATAGTCAGCATTTTATATGGTTTTAAGTCAACTATCATGTATTCACTGTATGAGTGAAACTCCAGAATGTGATCATTTTTAATTTATAAATGAAGGATAAATAAGATACCCTTATTGTGTTCATTGTTAACCACTATTGAAGTATGAGAGAAATAACAACTTATCCCTAGGCTGGGATTAGCACATTTTTGCTATTTGAGATAACATCCTATGGATTGTAATTTGATATTGTTCTAAGTTTTTATTTCAGGTATGAGTGTACATACACACACATACATATACATACATATATGTATGCATACATGTATATAAATATATATACATACACAAACGCACACACATATGATTGACTTCCCTTGAGTGTGTTTTAGTAATAAGTTCTCAAAATAGGATTAAAGATTTTACATATAAAATTGCATTATTATTGTAAAGAATTTAAAAATCATTTTTCCTTTTTTGAAGCATCTGTGTGATATCATTAAGAGAGAGAAGGGCTCATTTTACAAGTCAGGCACTCATAGATCTATTTTCTTTTTTAAAAGATTCTTCCAGCAGTCTCTTGATGGCATTATTCATATCAGGTACAGGGTTTGGGTAAAAATAGAAAGAGTAAGCCATATATGAAAACTGAAAATCTCTTTTGTTTCAGGTGAATTTGGGGTTCTTAATTTGTGATTCTTATAGCTCTGGTGTTGATAGAGTTAGATCCATAAAGGTTTGAGTTAGTTTTCTACTGACAAAGCAGATTAAGAGTTTGTGTTAAATTGTGTTGTCTTATTATTGGCAGATTTTAGCAGAATTACTTAGGAATCCCTGCAAGTGATTTGGAACCAAAGAATCAGATCCCCTCAGAGGAGCCCCTTTCAGAACTGCACTGAAACAAGGTCTGTTCCAGAATGGCCAGGGAAAGATGTTTCCAAGGACCAGACAGTTACACGGACTATCTGGAACTCAAGATGTAATATGATTAAGTGGACATTGGGGTATGTTATCAGACTACAAAGAAACGTAACGTGGTGTTATTTAATATAAATATTATTGTATTGCTTTAGCTTTCTGTTTCATGGTATTTATGCTTGCCTAGAAGAAAGGTATGCCCTAATTCTTTGTATTCATTGTTTGGGATCAGAGCCATTCCTCCCACAACTTTTTGGTTAACTGAAAGTTTCCTGTTTATATTAACCTCACCTGACCGAAATTTGATTATGGAATAATAATATTACATTCCTCAGGTAGAGCCAAAGGGAAGTTTGAAGCTCCCCAAAATGATTTTACTACTTTTAGTTAACTACATAAGAAAGAATCTCCCTGACACTGAGTTTTCTTGGTGTAGTTAAATATATGGAAAGAAATATAGATATATCTGACACACATGTATGTATATACACATATGTGTGTATGCATACATATATATATGGATGTATATATGTATGCATACATGTGTGGGTATCATAGCTTCAGAACAAAAGCTGCTTCCCTGATCACTGTTAAGGGAGAGTAGTCCTTGGTTTACACTTGCCAGCTTAGATCCTTCTCACCAAACACTGTTTACAAAACTATTATAGTGAGTAGATGAATGTATCCAAAGAAATGGAAAGCAAAAAGTAGAGAAGTTATACAGATTATAAAAGCATACAAGAAAATACAAAGGAGTAAATGAAATCTTTAGATTTGAGTGGGATAAGGTATCAACTGAAACCAAGAAAGAAATCCCAATCTCACCCAAGAAGTTATGTCTCTGAAGTCTTTAGGAAGGCAAACTAGAAATCAGGGATATATTGAGTAGCTGGAGTATCCTGCTATCTGCAGCTTCCAAAGTCTTCCCCTCTCCACTGCCTGCAATGTCCTCTGTCCACATCTCTCTCTCTCTCTCTCTCTCTCTCTCTCTCTCTCTCTCTCTCTCTCTCTCTCTCTCTCTCTCTCTCTCTCTCTCTGTTTTTGAAACCAGATATATCTTTCTAACAGAAATTCTTTTCTCAACTAAATCTCTTAAATGAGAGCACAGTGTTGCCTCAACATTCTCACAATCAGTCTAGAGTCATGTTTTCTTCTGCATGATAAATGTCCTAGACTTGGTTGAAGCTCAGTTACAAAGGCATAACCTGTTTCTGGGACCATATAGTCCTAGCATACAGGTTTTAACAGATATTTTTATGCTATAAACAACTAACATAGTTCATTCCAAGAATTTGTCCTGAGGCTTGAGTCCTTAAGGCAGGCAGTAAATTGATTTCTGAGAACTAATTCACAGTGTCCAAACTCATGAGATTTTTTTTTTATCATAAATAAGAAGTCAATTTATAATAAGATATATACATGCCATGAGGACTCACAGCTCCTAGCTGAGGATCCCAAGGAAACCTCATTCATAAGCAGAAGGTAGTTTGATAAACATGAAATATAAAGCAAAGGTGGTAGATGATTTTAAGGGATATTTTTCAATCAGCTACAGTAGCTTAGTAAATCACCCCTCCTCACTATAGGAACATGTGAGCACCTGGAGAGATTTGTGTCTACTATCCAGACCATTATACTATGCTGAAAACCCTCAGACACATCTCTAGACTCCATGCTTGTACATAATTCCCCTTCTATTGGCTCTTATCATTGTGTCATTCTCTATCCACCATTCAACTTTTATCTGCCCCCCTACCTTGGGGATAGGTCTTATATCATTATCACGTCACCTTGCCAACCTTTTTCAAGATTCTCTCTTGCCTTAAATCTTGTATTTCCTCTTGCTGTCTCACTATTCCCCTTTTGTTAGCACTATAATACTAACTTCCTTCCTTCAAATTTCACCTACAAGGGGTGGAACCAAGATGATGGAGTAGAAAGACACATATGCCCTAGGACTTCCCCCACAGCCCACAAAATACCTGCAAAAAAATGACAAATTCTAGAGCAGCAGAAGCCACAGAACAACAGAGTGAAAGAAGTTACCAGTCAAAGGTAACCTGGAAGGCCAAAAAGAAAGGTCTATCTCACAGGATGCTGAGTGGAGGAGAGCCCAGCCCTGGCCACAAGGCACTGTGAGGAACAGGACTTGAACAGACCTCCAGGGCAGAGTTCCCAGCAGGGAGGGGTCCAGATACCTCGATCCACAAGTAACAAAGAAATCTCCAAAGGTCAGTGTGGGAAGACTTTCCCAGGTGGTTGAGAGGGGAATGGGGTTCCTCCAGCAATAGCCCCAGGCAAAGGCAGAGGTTGAGGTAGCAGACTACAGTGGCCAGGAAGCAACCTGGGTCCATTGTCCAAGCAGCTCAGCTTAAAGCCTCTGCTGGTAGGGAGCAGCTGATCTAAACCTCAGCACTGAATGATGGCCCTGCCCCCACCCAAAGCCCTGGGGAATCGAGCAGCTGAGTCGAATCTCAGCCTTGAACATTATACTGGCGAGGCAATAAGACCATCCTCTTGACAAAGGATTCAGAAAAGTAACTGGCTGGGAAAATGCTCAAAAAAGTGAAGAAAAATAAGACCATAGAAGGTTACTTTCTCGGGGAACAGGTATCTCCCCCCATCCTTTCTGATGAGGAAGAGCAAGGCATACTATCACAGTAAGTCAAGGCCCTTGCCTCCAGCGCCTCCAAAGGGAAGTTAAACTGCACTCAGGCAATAGAAGATCTTGAAAAGCAAATTAGCAGCTTGCTAAAGAAGAACCAAAAAAGTGCTGAGGAAAATAACACCTTTAAAAAGAGGCTAACTCAATTGGAAAAAGAGGTCCAAAAAGCCAATGAGGAGGAGGAGGTTTTAAAAAGCAGAATTATCCAAATGAAGGAGAAGGTTCAAAAGCTCACTGAACAAAATAGTTCTTTGAAAGAGAGAATTGAGTTCAGGGAAATGAATGACTTTGAGATAAACCAAGCAGTTAAAAAACAAAACCAATAATTTGAAAAAATAAAAGATAATGTGAAACATCTCACTGTAAAAACAACTGACCTGGAAAATAGATCCAGGAGAGATAATTTAAAAATTATGGGACTACCGGAAAGCCATCATCAAAAAAAAGAGTCTAGACATTATCTTCCATGAAATTATTAAGAAAAACTGCCCTGATATTGTAGAACCAGAGGGCAAAATAAATATTGAAAGAATCCACCTATCACCTCCCAAAAGAGACTCAAAAAGAGAAACGTCTAGAAATATTGTGGCCAAATTTCAGAGTTCCCAGATCAAATACTACAAGCAGCTAGAAAGAAACAATTCTAGTATTGTGGAAATACAATCAGGATAACATAGGACCTGGCAGCTTCAACATTAAGGTATCAAAGGGTTTAGAATAGGATATTCCAAAAATCAAAGGAACTAGGACTACAACCAAGAATCATCTACCCAGCAAAATTGAGCATAATACTTCAAGGGAGTAAATGGTCATTCAGTGACATAGAGGATTTTCAAGCATTCATGATGAAAAGACTAGAACTGAAGAGAAAATCTGACTAGAAACAAATGCTGAGAATTATCATTGTATATAACCAAGAAATAAGAAACACAGGTAATGAAGTATAGAAATTTATCTTGCCCTACAAGAAAAGAGAGAAGATAGGATAAGGGAAGGGTGGGGTGTGATAGAAGGGAGGGTACATTGAGAAAAGGGGTAATCAGAATGCAAGGTATGAGGGGGTGGGGGGAGGGAAAAAATGGGGAGAAAAATTGGAAATACTACAAAGTGATGCAAAAGTAATTAGTATTAAATAATTGACTGACTTAATTACTGAGACTAAATCAGAGACAACTTTAGTTTGGGGAAAAGAATTTTAGTCTAAATTTCCTAGAGGCAGGTAACCTCAGGTAAAATTTGGCATTGATAGAAAAGCTAAGGTCTTAATGGTAAATTTGATTTTATGATTGTATTTAATCAGGAACTAGAACATGTATGGAAAAGTATGTAAGTCTCTTAAGACTTGCCTCAAAAGATGTTCCTTAGCCAATGTGAAATTATAGTCATATCTGAATCCTGGTTATTGGAACTTGCTATTTTAAGATGCTATGGGACTATTAATTGACTGTTCTTCTGAGTCTAACTCCAGGTATGGACAGCAAGAAAGGTGGTCTAAGCCTCCAATCCATGATGCCAGTAAGCCTGTGAGATGCTGGTATGAACCGAAAAAGGTGATCTCATGGGAAGGGTGGGAGAGGAGCTGTTCAGTCTGGGCTGAGGTACGATTCTCCTGACTGACACTGATTTCCCACTGACACCTGGCAGACTTTAAGCCTGACTGAATGCAAGTTGATAATCTACTCCTGCCTGGAATTTACATGAAATTGGGGAGATACTGTTTCCCTGCAACATCCCTACTCTTTGTGGCAATTTCCTATAGTCAAAAAGTTTGCAAGTTTAATACCAGATCTATGAAATTATAGATTATTGGTAGGGGAACATTTGAGGTTAAGTCTAAAATTAAGCTATTAGGCTTAGGACTTTAGACCAACAACAATAAGTTAGGGTCCTTTAATTTTTAGTAATAATGTGGAGACAATTAGGTCAAGAGCTTGTGAAGTTAGCACACATAGTTATTATTTGTGTCTCAGTTGGTTAATGTTAAAAAAAAAAATTGGTTTGTGGTCTATAGTGCAAATGCATTAAAAGAAATATCACCTGACCAAAAGTTGGAATTGTTTTACGTGATATGAACTGTGTTAAAAATGAAAAAAAAATCTCATCTACAGTGTATAGATCCTTGTTGGATTCAGTCTCTAAGGAGGGTACTTCTCCGATCTGGGTGTGGTGTTATCTTACTGACTTTTAAATTTGGTTCTCTCTTGCCCTAAATTATGTACTTCTTAGACTAGACCTATAACCCAATGAGTATGGCCTTGTCCACTGTAGTCTGCAGGCAAAGCCACATTCATATTTGTTATAAGTTTTTATGCTTCTGTTCCCATCCTCCAGCAGACATTCTGATTGACTGAAATCTGCTTCTAAGTTTTTCTGCCCATCTATTTCCTGTGGAAGCAAAACCAGTCCTCTTATACCCACACAAAAATACAAACATTTCCTTATGTGACCCAATTAATCATCCTTTCCTAACCTTTGAGGGATTTTGTCTTTCTGAGTCAGAATAGGAACTCAAATAAATAAATATTACATTGTTAGCCTTCTCTTCATGAGAGGATCTTCAGGACAAAGACTTAAATCTTTGTGGAAAGTAAAAATTAAAAGCTGTCTCCCTCCTTGGTAGATGTCACCTCTTTGGTTTGAAGGTTTTGACCAAGAAAGAAGAAAAACTACAGAAATAACAAATTTCACTATCAAGAGACTTGTTTGGCAAGAGGAATGCTTTTAATTATTCAAATACTTTCACAGCAAGAGATCCCGATGATTAAAGTTGCTTCCAGCATTGCTAGAGTCCCACTCTAGGTAACTACGTGATTGTGTTAAAGGCATTAATGATATTTTTCTCCATCTCAGCAAGCAATGGAATGTCAGCTCATGGCAGGGGTGAGTGGCAGTGATTATATCACAGAGGACTATACTGTGAAGACTATTAGCTGCTACTCACTTGCTATGTCCCTGGGGAAGTGAGTTGGAATTGGGATATTACCAAAAACTCCCCTAATTTGAATTTCTAGGCTTACCCAGTAGGGGGAAATTCCCTATCAGGGCTCCTGTTGGTTTTTCATCTTCTACCAAGACAGCCAAGCAAGGTCAAAGAAAGAGATATACTCTAGCCCACAGGCAATAAAGGATAACCTTGAAACAGTGTGCAAATAGAATGCTGCTCTCCTTTGTCCCCCTGGAAAAGATTTCTATAAACAAAAGGAAAATTGAAATAATGAAGCCAAAGAAACTTGAGTCTGGTAATTGTTTAGATTACCTTATTTAAATATAAGTCCTTGTGAAGTGTTTGCTAATGAACAGAAAAATAGCCAAAGGTGGGCAAGTACTCCTATTAGCTTAGAAACTTAGGTAAGAAGAAATATATAAATAAACTCAAATGTTAGCCCAGGTAAAGAAAAGAGCTCTCCTCAGGCACCTTAGAATTTAAGTGACTGTCAATTCCATTTGGGTTAAAATCAACAAAGGCTCATAGGCACAGCTCCAATCTAATTCAACAAATATTTGTTAAGCACCTGTTGTGTAGGAGGCACTGTGCTGGGTTCAGGGGATATAAATATTGAAAAAGATACAATCCCTTCTTTCCTCAGGGAACTAAAATATATTTATGTGATTTAACTATGCTTATTTGTTCAAAAGGAGGGTGCCAATATAGGAGAGAATTTATGAGTTAGTAGGAAAAGAGAGAGAGGGAATGAACATGTAAAATACATACCACAGAAGGAAACAAAATATAAATATGTACTTTTAAAAAATGTACTTAGCAGAAGTTATGTCTTTTTGCGGGGGGTGGATATTTGGAATTTTTGTATCTCTTGATGATGTTAAATTCAGAATTTTTTTTTAAGTTTGAGGGAAAAAATAGAGAAAAACTGCCATTTATTGCCTGACTAAAATCCCTTTTTAAAATCTTGCTTCCAGCGTCCCAACTGGCTCAAAACTCTGGCACTTAAGTTATAAATCCCCTTCTGCCCCTACTTTTGTCTAATTGGGCATGCTTCTGACTCAGAAACTTTTCTCCCCCTAACATTGTTTCATTTTCCAACTCTAAATTTTTTACATTTTCCTCCCACACACTCTTCTGACAGTCTCCACCATGGAAACTAGGCTAGGTCTGTACAAAGGTTGTATATATGCTTCTTTTGCCCATTTTTCTCTTCTTCTGAGCTAAATGAACAGCCTTTTCTTCTACCGCCTGAGCTTGTTCTTTTAAAAGAGAGCCTGAATACTGAGAATTCCCACACAAAGTAGCTAACATTTTCCATCTGAATTTTTTCCTTCAGCAGCTCATCTCTGCTTTTACACATAATACTTGTTAATAAAATTCAGCCTCTCCTATACACCTCTGCCAGATCTTTCCCTGGTTTTATTGGTATTCCTTTCAAACACCTTTCCAGATCTCTAGGTTCCCCCTCCTGTAACCTAGGTTCCCAGTTTTCACAGGGTTCAGTGCTTTTAGCCCATTCCCTTGGTAGGGAGGAATAAGGTAAATCCTCCCATCATGGGATACCCATTTCTTCCTCTAAAGCTTTTCTCCCTTCAAATAGAGATTTTATACCCTGAAAGCCTGTTCCTGATACCAAATGTATCACCAAGGCAATATTCACAGCACTGATGGTGATGCAAAATATAACAGGCTCTGCATATGGAAGGCAGAAGAAAAACATTTATTCAGGCACCAGAAAGCCAAATCTCAATACCAAAAAACCAAATCCAACATAGCAACAAAGAAATCCGTCACAGTAACCAAAAATTCTGTACACATTATCAGGCCTTCCCACAAATGAACACCCTCAAGCAAAATGCCCTTCTTCCACCCACAACCAGCTGCCTGCTTTCTCTTCTCTCTTTCTCAGCTCTGACTGCTCTGCCTCACTTCCTCTCAGCTCTGCTCCACCCTTCCTTCTCTACTCCTTCCTGTTCCACCCATTCAGCAAACTCCTCCCACCACAGGCTCCATGAGGCTCAGACTTCCATGTGACCCAGGCAGGTCACATGGGCCTATTAATGAATGGGAAAAATCTTCCCATTTAAATTACCATTACACTATGAACAAGAAAGCAATTATTCAGTGCCTACTACATGCAAGGTACTGTGCTTGAGAGATAAAAATAGAAAAATGTAGACATCCTGTGCTCTCAGGGAGCGCACATTTTATTCCAAATTCACATTTATTCATTCCAAATGTTTTGTTTCAAGTCAAACGGAAAGTCCCATGGTCCATATGGTTCAATGGCAAAACATGTGCATATCCTTTGATATCATTTCCACTAAGAAAGCCGTATCCATTCTTGACATGGAGCCATTTGACAGTAAGGACTTTGGTATGGAGCATTTCCCTCCTGTCTTCTGTAGTTGTAGCTGCTGAGGAAGGGAAGATTCAGCACCTAAAGAAGGAGTTGGCAGGTTGCATCCTCACAGGGGAGTACTTTCCTTGGTAATAACTGCAAGGGTGGTCCTGAAACTGGACCAGCAAATTGTAGGTGAGGGGACTGAGGCACCATGCTATTACCAGGGAGTCTAGGATGAAAATTCCAGTTTTTCCGTCAGGGTCTGAGTGAAGGTTGTGGTCAAGGTGTAGGTGATGTTTTGATGCTTTTTCTATCTCTACTTCTCATTATACCTTGACGTTTCAGCTAAGGTGGCTTTCCTGCCCAAGAGGACAGCTGATGGGGATAGCTGACCCCTTCACAGATGGAGTTGCTCTCTGGATAATGGTTATGGGGCCAAGTGAGATAGTGACCCAATGATTTTGGAGGGATATCATTCTTGGGGACCCTGGGCTCACTTGCCCATAGGTGGCAGTTGGTTAATAGTTAGTTTTCATAGTAGCAAGGGTGATGGGGGAATTGGACTCCTCAATCATGTTAAGGCCTCTGGAATCAGGACTAGAAGCCAGCTGTTGTTCTGGAGGTGCTGCTATACCCGGGGCTTTGGGGCTTACAGTCCCCTCCAGATCTGAGGGGGAGTGTTTGCAGTTATTGGACTCGTCTAACACATAATACCTCCTGGATGTCTTTCCCGCCGGTTGTGCCTTTAGCACAATGTAAATGGAAAGAACTATAACATCATGATCAAAACTAAATGTTGCAAAATTATAATGATTGGACTTAAATAAAGAAGAGATATGAGAAGCTACCTCTGCCCTCTGCTTTTGTATGGGTGTGGAATACCACACATAATGCCATACATTTTCAACTGTAACATTTTTTAGTAAAATTGTTTTTCCCCTCTTTTTATTGTTATAAAGGATAGCTCTCTATGAGAGGGGTAAGTAAGGTGGGAAAGGTTAGGAAAGGTAGATAAGATAAAGACAAAAGATAATAAAAATTCATTTTAAAAAAGAAAGAAAAATAACTTCCTCCAGTAGGTAAAGAAGACTAAGGCAGAATGGTATATACCTTATGAGATGAGGTCCCTTAATTGAGTGCTATTGTTAAATTGGTTTTCTTTATTATAAGAGAGAGTTTCAATGGTGGGTGAGGGAACAAGAGAGAAGGAGTAATTCCAAAAATTGTTGTGATAGAAAAGCAAAAAAACGTTTTTTTAAATTTTATTTTAAAAACATTTTAATGAGAATAAATAACACAAAAGAAAAATAAAACCTTCAGTTTAAGAAATGAGTTTGAAATTGAAATGATCATGTGAAGCAAAATCTAGTTTGAACTAAACAAGTCCTCCCTTCCCATTATCAAACTCTCATGCGTATTAATTCTAGAAAGACTAAATTAGCTGCGTCTGGACCTGGCAACTCTAAGCAGTTCAGTTGTCTCTATGGTATCTGTTTTTATTTAGCAACATTATGTATTTTTGTCCAGCACTGCTTTTTTTCTAACATGACATTTTCGTACATGTGCAATGCTTTGGATCATATATACTGTACAGAGGTCAATCACTTTAATTTATGGAGGGTCCCAGTTGCTGCTTCCCCTAAATAGCAATGGAATTTTTCAATATCCTCAAAATAAATCCCCCTTCCAGAGCAGTAAACATCATATGACAGTATGTCAGGCATGGATTTGTTTCTAGATTATTTACTTACAATTAAA
Organism: Bettongia penicillata ogilbyi; assembly: GCA_023548195.1. Classification (NCBI taxonomy): domain Eukaryota; kingdom Metazoa; phylum Chordata; class Mammalia; order Diprotodontia; family Potoroidae; genus Bettongia; species Bettongia penicillata. The sequence continues at coordinate 2,653,737 of JAJHZJ010000357.1, forward strand.
CAACACGGCTGGCTCACAGAGTGCATTATCAGCAAAACCAATATTATTTGAAGTAGCAGGGGAAACGACAAGGGTTCCAGAATCCCAAGAATGCAGTTTTCCCAAATACCTCAGGATTACAAGATGCTATAGCACCAATAAATTTGTTCCGTAAAATAGGCCAGAAGGAATCTTTAACTCTTCTTACTTGTTTGAAAGTTTATGTTATTGATGGGGAGAGAGAATGTGACTTTCTCTTTTTGGCTCACATAATGAATATTTCAGGGCGACCTCTTTTTTTCTCTTTCTCCTTCTGGTTTCAAAAAAGCAACAAGAACCAAAAAAAAGTTAGAGCTAGCTTACCTTTGGAATAATCAGGAAATAAATGTGAAATAGATATGAATCCCTGTGGTGCCACCATTTGACCATATATCAAAGATAGTGGTCACATTTATAGGGTACAAGTAACTGCGTGACCTGTAGTCAGTTGGATCACATCCAGAGAACAACCATTGATTTAGAAGTGGCAGGGATCTTAGGGGTCATCTAATCCAACCCCCTCATTTTACAGATGAGGAAACTGAGGATTAGAAGGCTTGCTCAAGGTCCCACAAGTTGTCAGTAATAGAGCTAGGTTTTGAACCCAGGATTTATGATTCCAAATCCAGTACTTTCTTCCACTGTCTCTGTAAATCCACAGAACTAACTTGATTGTTTTGGTGTCACATTTAAAAAAATGTATAACTCTATAAGAAAATAAAAATCACAACATAAGTAAAAATTGAAATAGCCCATCCAACTCTAAAGCTTAAATTAGCCAAAATATTTTCTCAGTGTCCCAGATCTGGTTTGTCTAAAACCTGAGTGTTACTTATCACCAGGTGCTTAGTGCCATGAATGAGGTTTAAACCTCATTTATCTTCCCAGCAGCAAAAGCAGCAGCAATAGCAGCTTCCCATATAACTGTACACATATTGGAGAAGCCTAGACAGATGTTGCTGTTAGTGATGCTAATTAATAAAAAAGGACTTTTATATTCAGATGTAGCCGAAAATCAAAGCTATATGGTGCAACCCAGTGAATATTTTGCCCTTCTGTGCTACAGTCTTATCTTGCTAGCACTCAGACCTCTGTGCCCCTTCCCAGAATCTACATACCATGCCTTCTGCTCTCAGGCCATCTTCCAATCAGGACTTTGGGGGCCCCCTCATTTTATGTTGCCAGGGTTCATGACACTTCCTTGCCATCATCTCACCATAACCATTACAACCTTCCCTTCTCCAGCACCTTTTTATGGTTAGTCTTCTCTCATTGGAAAGGAAACTTCTTGATGGAAAAAGACTGTCTTGCTTCCTTGTCTTTGTATCCCCAGAGTTTAGCATAGAAATATATGCTTACATATGCCTGGCACAAAAAATGTTTTATCATATATATATTTATATATCTGTAAATAATATATGTATATATATACATATACACACATGTAGACATATATACACTATATATACATAAATACATATATACACATATGTAATACATAGATATATAAAAAACTTGTCAGAACATTCAATAAGAATATTTCATGTTCTGATCCTCTACTTAATTGAAGTTCACTAACCTATGTTACACAAAAGAACCATTAATGCTTTAATGAATTGGTATGTACTAAAGAATAGAATTGCACAAATTTAGAATAGTGATAGCTCACTTACATGGACACCCCACTCAAAGGTTTACAAATCATTATTTTTAACAATAAAACTCTATGAGGTCATTGGTGTAGATGCTATTATTTGCATTTCACAGATAAGGAAACTGAGGCTCAAAGGCATGAAATGACCTGCTGAAGTTCACACAGCTGGTAAGTAGTAGAGCTTCAATTTGAACCTGAGTTCCTGACTCCAAATTCAGGGATTTTTCCATTACAACACATTCACTCCCCAAGGTGTCAAAAACTACAGTAGTTGGTTTTAATCTCTGAAGATGGTCAATGGAATTATAGCATCTGGCCAGTTTTGATGAACATCCAGACTCAAATAACCCTTGATTTTGCAGTTTCTCATGAAAAGAAAGAACTCTTTGCTGAAGATTTACTTCATATTTAACCAAATGTAAATGATGTCTTCAAACCCAGCGCAGTCCCTGAGTCCCCCATGATTTCTCTACCTCTATGACTTGATGGGTATAGCCTCCTTCTCCTCCAGTTGGTGACTTCCTCCTCAGAAACTCCATCTCAGCCATGACAGCCATGCTCACTTCAAACCTAGCTGAACCCATGGCTAAGGCAGCACTTAGCTTTCCAGCTCTCTTTTATGTATTGTCTTCCCCCTGTAAGTTCCTCAAGGGCAGGAATTGTCTTCCTTTTTGCTTATATTCCTATTCCCATTACTTATTCATCCATCCATCTATCTATCCATCCATCCATCCATCCATCCATCCATCCACCTATCTGTCTATCTAATCTATGATCTCTCTCAGTCTACCTGCCCCTCTCTCTCTGTCTCTGTCTGTCTCTCTGTCTTTCTATGTCCTCTTACAATTTTTCTTATACTAGTGATTTAGACTTTTTTTGACTGACTTATAATTTCATTAGTATTGAGAATTCCTAATGAAGAAACACCTTCCACCAAGAGTTCCTGATCTAAACCTTTCAATCTGAGAGAATGGTCTGATGTACTGAGAAGTTAAGTGACTTGCCTGGAGTTTCAATAGTCACCATGTTTCAGAGATTGAATTCAAGTCTTCTTAATTCTGAGGCCCGTTTTCTATCTCCTCTACCATTTTCCCAGTAAACAATCTCTGTCACAATTCCATTCTGGTAAATTCCTAGAGGGTCTCCCTAGACATTCCCTTTTTCATATTCTCATGTAACCACTGTCCCAGGGCTCATTGATATGGGGTTTGTTCCTTATTAGTGGAGATGAAGACTCCACCCTGTGTGAAGGGTGGGGCTGAGTTGGGAGAGGTGAGAAAACTCAACCTTTTGCCAATCCCCTTTTCTGCCCACTCTGAGGACTCTCAAGCATCTTCGTAGAATCAGTTCCAGAGCTTCTGGCTTCCAAATTCAAGAGAGAAGATGGAAGAGGTCAAGCCTACTTAAGGTCACTGAAGAAAAAGACTCAAGGAGAGCATGTGAAGAGCCACCAGTCTCTATCATGTCCCTATTCCCAGCTTCCTACACTATAAATTTTTGAGTTTCCCATTAGTGAGATCCAGGACTTTTCTTCTTGGTTGAGCTGGGTTATTTCACTCTCAATGGGAGAGCTTCTTCACTCTATATTGTCTGGTATATATTCTCCTTTGTATACCTTCTCTGATTTCTGTTTTTCTATAATTTGCATTAATGGGTTTCTTTGCTATTCTCTATGAATGTTCATTATGGAACTCAAAAGAGTTAGAAAAGGGGTCAAGTTTTGAATATAAAAGGATCCCCCCTACATCCCAAAATGACAAAGTGATTAGAAGTTAGATGGAACCCGATCATATCCTATTAACAATGTTGAAGTGAGCAGATAGACATACTTCTAGCCCTCCAAGGACAGCAGAGTAGTTTCAAGTCCCACCTGCCTGTTTCCCTTTGTGGAAGGAATAAGACTTTCCCTTGGAAGAGGGTGGAGGGGAAAAAGACTAGAGATGTTTATACTGCTTCACTCAGAGTCACACAACAGACCTTGTCACATGTGGGCCTCTCTATATATATGGAGCCCTCCGCAATTTTGCTACACTAAATTTGCTGCTTCTTAATTCTCACCCAGGTCCTCATTTTGGGGAAATGTATGAGTATGCAGAGTATAATTGATGTTTTCACCATCTCCAAAATGTTCACTGCCTGTCAGAGTCACAGCAAGCATAAGACACATGGTCATCTGCCCCAGGGTACTTACTTCAGGACAACAACCATACTCCCTCCCTAAAGCAATTGTCATCCCTTTGTTTTACATCATGATCCACCCTAGAAGTGGCACTCAGTTGTCTCTCTGGGGAACAGATTGCCTCCTCAACCTTTGTCAGCTCCCTCCCCTCATCAATCTGTCTTCTGTACAACCTTGTGATCCCATCCTTACTCACAGACCGGATGAAATTATCCAATTGCAGTTTCTTCTAATTAAAGTTCTGCTGGATTTTCAAAATGGAAAAGGGGGCTTTGTTGTGGACTGTCAAAGCTATTGTGCTACTCCTCGCAAAACTTATGTCTGTCAACATTCCTATTTTTGTTCAGTCAAGTTTTTAAATTCAAAAATTTGCATGAGATGCTTAGGTTTATTCCAGAGATCCTGGAAATTGAAACAAAGATTTAGCAACCTGATATTGACTTTCTTTTATTGTTTTCAGTCTTAGGGAGACCTAAGTTGAGATGCTGTCCCAGACACTAGCTGTGTGACCCTGGACAAGTCACATGATCTCTGTCTGCCTCAGTTTTTTCAACTATAAAATGATGATAATAACAGCACCTACTTTCCAAGATGGTTGTGAGAAAATCAAATCTCATTTTCACCTGCATGGTATAATAGATAAAGAGCTATCCTCAAAGCCAGGGAACCCTAGGCTTAAGTCCCACATCTGATCCATATTGACTGTGTGACCCTGAGCATGTCCTTTAAACTCCTAGTGATCTAGACAATTCTGAGACTATAAATTGCAAAGAATTTCCTCACCTGGGAGTTTCATATACAAAGGAAATCACAGCTCCAGTCCCTCTTCCAGTCCTTTTATGCGAAATATTGCTTCAAGTGGTTTCTGACAACATGAAAACCTTTATGCCATATGGATATGGGCCAGTGCAGGGAGAAATGGGGCATGAAGTCACATGGGAACCAAGGCATCTCCCATGAAGAATGTAACTAGAGAAGGAAAAATCACCTCAAATAAATGACCACTTTCCCTCTCTAAGCTATGCACAACACACAGCCTCATGAGCATATGGAACCTTGGCTAAAGCCAAGTAGGAAAAAAAAGGAATGGGAATTTCAGATAAGAGAGGGCCAGAAAGTAAAGGAATTTGGAAAGAACTCCACAGATGGAAAATCATGAGGACCGAACATGAAGAAACCACTAGTGTCAAAATTGGAGATGGTGAGCAGACATAGGGTGGAAAGGCCTCTCACTGACATCTGAATGAAAAACCTGTGGTCAGCAGCAGCTGTCAACCAGCAAGAGAAAAGGAAGACCCATGGATCCATATCTTCTCCTGCTCTAATTGTGTGCTTTTTTTCCCTACTGAGTAGCCCAGCTGGGGATTGTGTGATGATTACTTTGTGGTGAAAAAATCTGCAGCCTCTGCCTTTAGAGAATACCAAAATGACCTCCTGATTTTCCCTTGATGTGTTTCTAAGACCTTAAAATGAAGGCAAACTATTAGTTCAAAAGTGATCTTTCTTTCTCCTCGACCCCTCTCCTTTTAATTATGTCTTCTATGAACAAGGAACATAGCTTCACTCTCAGGTTTCTTTTTCTTGTAGTTTCCTAATGCAATTGTTAATAATAATAGCAACAATGTGAATATAATCATGTTAATTAACAATATTATATTTATTAATTATGACACAATTAATAATAGCTAACATTTATGTAGTCCTTTACAGTTTGCAAGGCACTGTATTTTTTCATTGATTGATCTCCTATCAGTTAATTATCCTTCTAAGATTTGAGACCATAACTGCTCTGTGACTTCACAGGGAAAGTTGTGACAAAAAAGAATTCATCAAGCGGTGACCATGCTAAATCTCCAAAATTAGCTAGCTCTATTTCTAGACTATCACCAGACCTGTACTCAGTATAATTCTGACTTGGTATAATCTGCCATGGCTAATGGTTCACAAACAAAGCCTACAAGGACCCACGATCATGAGGTATCACCATTAGATTTTTGCTGAATTTCACCATATTTTCTCAAAATAAGTTGCTATACTTAATTCTCTTACCTGAGAAGTAGAGATCAGACATTCATCACAGAGGACAAGGCAGAGAATTCTACTTCCTCAACTCCTCTGTTTCCTTGTTATACCCCATATATGTCCAAGTTTTAATAATAACTGACATTTATGTAATACTTTAAAATTTACAAAGCACTTTGGTCAAAAAAAGCCTGTGAAGTGGATGGCATAAGTATTATAATTCCCCTTTTACAAACAAGGAAACTAAGATTCAGAGGCCGAGTGGTTAAATGACTTATTTGTTTATGGCCACACAGCAAGTATGAGTCAGAACCAGAACCAAAATCTTCTGACTCCAAATCTAGTATGGTTTCCATTTCATGATGCTGCCTCTCGTAAAAGAACAATAACAATCCCCACAAATGAATGACAATGAATTTCTGTGTTGCTCTATGAATTATGCTATGTGAGCCAAAAAGCTCCTGGAATAAAAAAAAATTCCAGGAAAAAACATAAAAAGAGTGAGAGTGTCCAAAACAGAACTTACAATATTTCCCCAAAAAACCTATCCATCCTCAAAACTCCCCAATGTCTATCGAATGCACCACTACTGAATTTTGTTATTCAGTCATGTCTGACTCTTCATGACCCCATTTAGGGTTTTCTTGTCAAAAATGCTGGAGTGGATTGCCATTTCCTAATCCAGATCATTTTACAGATGAGGAAACTGAGGCAAACAGGATTTACTGACTTGTCCAGTGTCACACAGCTAAGTAAGTGTCTGAGGCCAGATTTGAACTCAGAAAGACTCATCTTCCTGACTCTAGGCTGGGCAAATGAATACATTTTGGCACTTAGCTGTCCACTATCTGAATTACCCTGTCTAATTTAGAAAGCTACTAAGTGATACAATGGATAGATTGCTAGGCCTGTAGTCAGAAAGAGCTTTGTTGAAATCCTGCCTCAGATAATTATTAGCTGTGTGACCTTGGACAAATAACTTAACCTCTGCCTGCCTGCCTCAGTTTCCTCAGAGCTGTTGTGAGAATCAACACTGATAACATGTAAAGTGCTTTACATATTGTGAAGGACTATATAAATGCTAGCTATTTCTAATTATGGTATTTCATAATATAATTAATTAGCATAATATAATCATATAATATAATAGCAATTAATATAATTATACTATCATTATTGCTAACCATTCTTATTAATAGTAATTTCCAACTGTTGGAATGTGTGGGCTAAAAAAATGTGCTTGTACCTTTGAGTTTATTGTCCCTTTATAGACAATTTCTCTTTGCCAGAATTGTGCACAGAGTGTATCCAGGGTCAGTAATTGTCTGAGGCAAGATTTCAACTCAGGTCTTCCTGATTCCTGGCTTAGCAATCTATCCACTGCACCACCTAGAAGCTTCCTGAATTAGGTAGGGTGGTTCAGAGAGTGGGCAGCTAAAGTGGCAAAATGGACTGGCTGAGTTTCAGGCTGGCAGTCAGGAAGACTCATCCCCCTGAGTTCAAATCTGACTTCAGATACTTATTGTGTGATCTTACCTGTGTGACACTTAACTCTCTCTCTCCTCCTATTCTTTCCTTCGCTCTCCCACCTCCCAGTTCTGACACCAGGAACCATGATCAAATCAATTCCGCCATTGTTCCTGGATAAATGTCAAACATCTACTCCCTTATAGTTCCACTTGCCATCCCAGTAACTTTCCTGACCAGAGTGCCCTTCCTTGGCCACCATTACCTTTTGTTTGCTGCCTTCTCCACTAAAATGTAAAAGTTCTGGTACTTTATCCAAGATACCCTGCTTATTCCCCTGGTGAGTTCAGTGCCTGGCTTACAATCTTTCTTTTCTTTCCGCTTCAACTGCTGCCTCTATTCTAGGGCACTTCAACAGACACACTGATATTCCCTCAAACACTCTAACTTGGCAGTTCCTCAACTTACTCATTTCTCATGCCCTACTTTTCCATCCCATCTTAACCACATATAAAGACAGCCATACCCTTGATCTTGCCATCACCCACAAACGCACTGTTTCCATGTTCACAAACTCTCAACTTTTCTTATCTGATGATAATTTATTTTCACCCCAAATCTTCCCCTGCTTTGCAACCCCAACCCTGTTCTTTATCCACAGTGACCTCCAATCCATCAAACCCTCAGTTCTTTCCCTATCCATCACTTTCCCTATCCCCACTACACTTCCCTTCCCTACCTTGATCCCTTGGTGAACTAGTTCAAGTCTACACTGCCCTTTTATTGTGCTGACTATCTTGCCCTGACAAGCCTCAGCCATCCAATGCCTTTGTTCCCATACATGTGCTGCCGAACAATGGTGGGGAAAAATCACAAAACTCTTCTGACTGGGTACACTATACATTGATGTTAAGTAACCTCGATTGGGCCCTCACTGCTTGTAGGCAATCCTTCAACACATCCCTAATTAACTCACCATACTTTCAACTTCTTCTCAAATATCACATCTCCCCTTTCCCCATCCTCTCAGCTGATAAACTGTCGCATATTTTACTGAAGAAATGTGAGGACATTTGCTAAGATCTCCCTCTTCTCCATTCTCATCTCATATAACCCATAATTTTATTCTCCACTCTGTCTCACATGATGATGTGGCTCTTCTCCTTGCCAAGCCTAACCCTTTTACATATACAAGTGACCTCATTCCATCCCATCTTCTCCAGCAGATTGAACTTCTATCACCTTTACTCTCTCACTTATCTTCAATCTCTGTTTGCTGCTTCCCCACTGCCTACAAACATGCCTGTGTCACTTCTAGCCTCAGAAAACCCTCAACTGAACCTTCCATTCCTAACCACCATCCCTTATATCTTTTCCCTTTTGTAGTTAAACTCCCAAAAAAGATCATCTACAATCAATGCTTTCATTTCCTTTCCTCTCAGCCTTTCTTAACTATTTCCTGTTTGACTCCCAGCCTTATCATTCCACTGGAATTGCCCTCTTCAAATTTATTAAGAATCTCTTAATTGCCAACTCTAATGGCTTTTGCTCTATCCTCATCCTTCTTGACCTCCCTGCAGTCATTGATCCTACCAATCACTCCTCTGTTCCTTCATAGGAAGGAATATCAAGGTTCTCATGGCATTATTCTCTCCTGGTTCTCTTAAATATAAGACTGCTCCTTCTCAGTCTCTTTTTCTGGATCTTCATCCAGTCACACCCACTAACCATTTGCATCCCCCCAGGTTCTGTCCCGGGCCCTCTTCTTTTCTCTTTCTGTACTATTCCACTTGGTGATCTCATCATCTCCAGCGAACTCAATTCCATTCCTGTGCTTATGATTCTGAAGTACACTTATCCAAGCCTAAACTCCCTACTGACTTGTAAACTCACATCTTCAACTGACTACCGAACATCTTGTACTGGATGTCCTGTAGACTTCTTAAACTCTACAACTTTAAAACTGAACTCCTTCTTTTTCCTTCTAAGCCTTCCCCTGTTCTGAACTTCCCTATTATTGTTGAGGAACAACATCCTTCACCCACATTCTCAATCTAGGTGTTATCCTCAATTCCTCACTCTGTCCCACCTCCCAGAGCCAGTCTGTTGTTTACTCTTGTAATATCTTTCCAATACTCCCCCTTCTCTCCTCTAACACTGGAGTATACTCTGGTGCAGGACCTCATGACCTCAACTGTAATATCTGGATGTTTGTACCATTACCAGAAGTATTTTTTGCTCCAATCCATCCTCCATACCAGGATTTGTTCTGTAAAGCTTGGACTCAATCAAAAAGTCACATCCAAGGACCTGGAAGGCCCCATGCCTCAAGGCAAAAGTTTCCTCACCTCCTACTCCACACTTAGTTGTCAAAGGGATTTTCCTAAAGTACAAGTCAGACTATGTCACCCTGCTACTTAATAAACTCTAGTGATTCCTCATTTCCACCAGGATCAAATATAAATACTTGTTTGACATTCAAAGCTCTTTATAACTTTGCACAACCCTCCCTCCATAAAACCTTCCCTGTCTTTTTAAACCTCACCAACATATGTTATGATCTATTGACAGTAGCCTCCTTGTTGTTTCTTGAACAAGAAATTCTCTCTCCTAACTCTGGGCATATTCACTGGCCATCTCTAATCCCTATATTGTCTTTTCATCTCTGCCTCCTGGCTTCTTTGGTTTCCTTCAAGTCTTAGCTAAAATCCCATTTTCTACAGGAAGTCTTTCCTAATCCCACTTAATTCTAGTGCCTTCCCTTTGTCGAATATTTCCAATTAAGCCTGTATATAGCTTATTTATATATAGTTGTTTGTGTGTTTTTTCCACATTAGATTGGGAGTTCCTTGAGAGGAGGGATTGTCTTCTGTCTTTCTTTGTATTCCCAGAATTTAACATTGTGCCTGGCTCATTGCTTAGTGTGTTAGTCATATCTGACTCTTCATGATCCTATTTGAGGTTTTCTTGGCAAGAATATTGGGATAGCTTGCCATTTCTTTCTCCAGCTCATTTTACAGATAAGGAAACTGAGACAAACAGGGTTAAGTAACTTGCCCAGGGTCACACAGCTAGTAAGTGTCTGAGACCACATTTGAACTTACAAAGTTGGTTCTTAATAAATGTTTACTGTATATCTCCCCTCCCTTCCCACTCCCACAGTTGGTGTTGGGGAGGAAGACTGTGGATCAGGAATGAATAGTCAAGCAAATGATATTCCTTCATTTTAAACAGTGGATGGATGGGATTCCAGCCATGGCCAAGGCTAGAAGTGAAAGAGGAAAACAAATTTGCTTTCTCTTCAATAACTTGTGTTTATGTAGTGTTTTATAAAGCTCTTCCCTCACAACAACTTTGTGAGCTAAGAAATGCAGTTTTTATACCCATTTTACAGATAAAAGTAAGGCTCAGAGAGTATAAGTGGTTTGCCCATAGTACCCCAGCAAAGAATTATTAAAGCCCAGATACAAATGCAGGTATCATGACTTTAAATCTAGGGTACTTTTCCATATACTATCTTTTTTTCTTTCTTTCCCTTTGTTAATGCCTCCACCATCTCAAGTTGTGCATCAAAATAAGTGTCTGTGTTTTCCAAACCTTGTGAGTTCTTCCTAGGATATTGAGTCTAGCACTCAAAACAACATAATCTGTTTTTTGTATCTGAGAGGAGTGTTTCTTTATTTCTGGGGTTCATAGGATGAGAACTTATGTAGTCCTTGGCTGGACATTTTTGTCTGTTTCCAGGCTTGCCAAAAGGGCCCATACTGAGTCACACAATTTGATTTTATATTCCTATTCAGGGACCACCGGGATTGTAAAACTCCCTGCTGCCGAGTCCATTTCTTGTAAATGACTCCACATATTTAAGAACACATATTTCAGCTGCTCCCCACCCCCATTCCACCAGAGTTGTTGTCCTCAAACTGAAAAAACATCAAGCATTTGCATGTTTTCTTTCTTCTGAATCATTTGGGAAATGGGTAGCAATAAATAGAAAATAAATAACTAACATGAAAAAGGCACTCTCTGATGGACCAGCTCAACCCGGGTCTGGCACCTGGAATTCACTGAAGGCAACTTACATTTTAAAATACTTGGGAACCTCACCTCTCTCATGTTGTAGAAATCAGATGGGAAATCAAACCCAAAAAATCAGTGAGGTGCACAGGCCCAGGATGCGAATTGTGAAATTCCAGCATCATTTTTTTCTCCCCAGCTGTCTTGATTCTCCAGTGTGACTTAAACATAATTGACGTAAAATGCTATATATTAGCTATTATTATCATCAATTTTGATTGATTGACAATAATAAATAATAATACTTATTCCACCCTCGGTACACCCTCTTTTTTCTCTTCAGCTAAATGTGCATATACATATGTATTATACAGATATATGTGTGAATACATATATATATATATTTTTAAATTATTATAAAGGCATTAAAACTGTTCCTCTTCCCCACTTTCAACCCTGGCCATAGCTGGAACTTCATCTATTTATTATTTGGAATGAAGAGATAGAAGTGGACAAAGGGAATAAAAAAAAGAAAGGGACTTATCCAACCAGTTCAGATACTTTGCACAGTATTTAGACAAATACGGCAAATGCTTAGCAGATTTATAATAACAAAATGCCCATTTCCCAAGACATAACTAAGGCTGGGTGACAAGCTTTGCCCTCAAATTTAGAACCTGTTGACAATACTTCTACTTATTTGCTGGTAAAAACAGCTGAGCTTAGCACCTAGTTAGCCAGAATGATTAGCTACAATAGGAAGCTAAGATGCCTTCTTCCATCCCTAATTCCTCTCCCCCAACTCTCTCTGCAGGAGAGGAAGCAGGCTGCCAACCTTTCTTCCACCCTGCTGTCTCTGGAATAAGCATTCAACCATCTTCTCTCACAGTCAGAATTTTCTGCTAAGAAACCTCATAGTAACTAACATAAGTCTTGATTTGACACATCTGGACTCTAAGACAATTGTTTTGCTTTGGATCCTACCTTGTCCAAATGTAGCTTTGTATAAGGCAGTATCCATTTTCTCTAACACAACTTATGCTGGCTTATATTGGGACAAAGAATAGGAGGTCTATGTTATTAGTGGGGGCAGTTGGCCTCCCATAACCCAACAATCTTCTACCTCTTACTGCTACTGTCAAAATTATTTTTTTCCATCTTCAATTCCTCTCCAGAAAGCCTCCTCCATCTCTCTTTAGCAGGGGATGCAAGGTTCCACCCTCTCTTCTACCCAGATGTTTCTGGAATAAGCATAAACTCTCCTTTAGGTGCCATACAGATTTTAATGTTAGCAACTATAGAGAAAACATAGCAGTTTCAAATAGCAAATAGTCAACAAGCATTTATTATGTACCTACTTAGGAACTAGGGATACAAATATAAAAAGGACAAAGATAACTATAAGCCACTGTAGCATATAGAATTAAGCAGTCTAACTCTTCATTGAAAGTATAAATAGAGCCAATCCTTTATCCATCTTAGCTCCCCTCTACTGACTAATTTATCATAGTTTTATTTTTCTTTATCCTTCTTCAAGTTCTTATCTTAGATTCACTTAGCCCCAATTATAGTCAGCTTGGACAATAAATCAAAGAATCATAGATTTAGAACTGGAAGGGATCCATGAGGCCATCTAGTCAAACACTCTCATTCTACAAATACTGAAACATGAACCCAGAGAGACCAGTGGACCTCTCCAGATCACACAGAAATTAAACATAAGAAGTAGGATTTGAACCCAGGTCCTTGGCCTCTAGAGTCTAAGCATTTTCAATAGAAATTCTCAGGTAGAATGGTTGTTGATAAGGTTAGTCTTCTCGGCCCTTCCACCATCCTGCTATCTAGTCTTACTGGAGGTGTGGGACATCTACCTTAGGATTTGACTTTTCCTATTTTCTCTAGCATTATAGCTACCTCCTTCATCTGTCTTGGAGATGATACATCTTGTCCTTTGGAAATCACCTTGCCCTTGGACTGTTTCTCTCTATTCTTGCCAATTTGAAGGAAGATGAGATTTAGTGGTAGCTCAAGGGATCTGAATTCAAATCCCACCTCTCACACTTGGGTGTGAGGGACCTCACAGGTGGATCTCACAATCACCTAGAGGTGACTAGGGACCTCTTTCAAATCATCTCCTCAGTTGGGTTTCCTCATGTGTAAAATGAAAAGGGTTAGACTAAATGACCTCTGATGTCCCTTTAAGCTTTTAATCTATTATTCTTTAAGTTGATTGACTAGTTGTTAAGGTTATTTCTACCTTCATAGTAAAGCTCAATTCCTTTAACTAATATTTTAGACTGAATTCCTCTAGAGAACATGTGGCCTTGTAGGTAAACCGTTATCCTCTGGAGCCTCTATCCCATGATCGTTTTCTCCACAGACCAGCAGAAGATTTCTTATTATTCCTGTTCCCCAAGAAAATCCAATTCCCTTAAGACTTCCCACCAAGTTCCTAGTTCTGGTCTTAGACATGTTCATGCTTTTCCTATGTCGTTACTTGTTTCATATACTCCCTGAGGTCCCCTTTGAAAGCTCATCATTCTGGTGCCATCTTCCCTACCTCACACACACCTCTTGCTGACTTTTCTAGGATTTTGTCTCCACAGATTTTCTATATTAAAAACAGGGGTCATCATGCTCATGCGCACACACACACACACACACACACACACACACACACACACTAAACCATTAAGCAATAATTAAGACAATTTCTACCAGCAACATCTTGTAACTATGAATGGGAGGTGAACGAGGTTTGTGAATTGTGAAAGACAATGAGTTCAGAAGAAGAAATGAGAAGGAAGGGCATTTGATTTGGAAGAAAGTTGAAGACTTGAAGCAAGTAAGCATATACATCAGGGGAGGCAAGAGTATTCAGCTCACATAAACTGTTGCTCTTGCCCATCTGAAACATGAACTAATGATTGACAACCACAATTACATCCCACCATCTCCACTCATCCAAAATCAAGGCTTCTGGATGGGAAGAAGTCTGGCAATGCCAGTAGGTTGTTTTTTCCTAGGAGGACATCAAGTTTCAGGAAAGATTCTCTCATATATTTATGGTCAGATAATATGTTATTCTGGTTAAGAGAGTTAGCCTGCCTATCATACTCAGATGACCAGTTTTTGAAGCATTGACATGCAATTATAAACATTAAAACTAAAAACATTATAAACTAAAACCTACCTAAACACAACTGAAGCTTTCTTTGGTGATGCAGAAAGCACTTCAGAGATCCAAATGCCTCAGTTTTATCATTTTTGGACATTTCACACAGAACACGGAGTAATAAATAGTTACTGACATGAATTTGTTGTATTATCATTGTGCTATAGATATGAAGTGATCTTTTTTTTAATTGTATGTAAAAAAAATAAACAAAATTTTAAAAAATTGTATGTTTTCATTTATTTTTAGGTTGCCCAGTCTGGAAGTTCAGTGACCACTCTTGAGCTCAAACCCACTGCTGATTGGCATGGAAGTTTTGACCCCATTCTTGGGAACTCACCATGTTGGTTTCAGGCAGCGCAGAAATCCAATTGGCTTTAGCCCTACTGAAAGAGAGAATTCTCAAACTCAGTTGTTCTACCAGTTTCAATTTATACAGTAATAGCCATTGCAGAGGCAAGCCACCACAGTCAGCTGGAAGTGATAATGTAATCAATTACTTGACAGAATAAATCAGTTTTGACTATTTGTGAAAATATATTGAAGCAGAATCTTTGATAGGGACATATCATTCTTCTTTTTGCACAATAATCCCATTTTTTCACTCCATCAAAGGATTTCCCTTGTCTTGTGGAGCTGTTCAAATCTCAGTACCCAATATCCTTTAATCCAGTGATACCACTAGTAGGTCTATACCCCAAAAAGATCAAAGAAAAAAAGGTAAATTTTAAATTAAAATTTGAGCAAAAAATATTTATAGCAGCTCTTTATAGTGGCAAAGAATTGGAAACTGAGGAGGTGTCCATCATCTAGAGAATGGATGAATAGATTATGGTATATGAATGATAGAGTACTGTTGTACTGTTAGAAATTATGAAGGGTATTGTTTAATGAAGGGGATGGGGAAATCTGGGGACACCTTAAAAACTGATGCAAAGTGCAGTGAGCAGAACCAGGAGAACAGCTTATATACAATGACAACAAAATCATAAAGACAAAAAAAGTTGAAAGACTTGGAACTCTGATCAACACAATGACCAGCCACAATCCCAGAGGTCTCATGATGAAACATGCTACTCACCTCCTGACAAAACATGATGAACTCATACTTCAGATTGAGACATATATTTTTTGAAAGAACCACTATGGGGATGTGTTTTGTTTGACTATATATGTTTAGAATAGTGGTTTTGTTTTTCTTCCTTTCCCATTGGAGGGGAAAGGGAAACAGAGTGACAGATTTTTGTTTGGAAAAAAATTTTTAATTTAAAAAAACAAACAAACTTCAAATCTTCCTACAGGATCTCTTCAGTATATACCATCTATGCATAGCCACTAAAGTGTGTATTTTACAACATGCCTGATTCTGTGGTGAAAATGAAAAATTATGTATTTCAAGGTTTAGAAAGTTATTAGGATACATGGTTTATTTGGAATGCCAGAGGGGGAAAAAAGAGCTAAACATATGGACTTGAAAACATTCTTTGATTGTGACCACACTGAACATATTCCACAGAAACCCTGGACTGGGAGAAAGTTAAATGTTAGATAAAGTCCTTGCTCCATTTTTGTAATAAACTTTATAAATATCCCTTTCAATTCAATCTGTCTTTCTGTCTGCGCAATGTTGAGCTCATGCTATATGGCTTTTAATATTTTCTCTTCCCTTTCCTTTCCTTCCCCTCCCTACATCTGTTTCCAAGTGATTAAAATGAATTCTGATTATTCTGACTTTATTATCATACTTGGAAGCATTACAGACTATGAAAGCTGAGGTACTTTAGCAGGGATCTCCATTTTCCTAGATGTTTTTCAGATGCATAATGAGAAAGAATTTTAGATATAGGCTTTTCAAGCCTAATGGATTTGCAGTTTGAATTTCATTATAATAATAATAATAAAAAGTTCATCTTACTTAAAGACAAAAGAAAACAAAAATACACTGGTAAATCACTAACAAAGGAGAGCATTAATACTTAGAGAAAATGTCTCCACCTTGTGTTTTATTATATCTTTTGCCTGAAAAATTTGCAACTTGTGGTATGACTAAAGTAATATGACAGATATTTCAATGGACATATAATTTTCATGATACCTTGAAGTTCTAGCCTCTTCAAAATAGTTCCCCCGATGGTCTATTACAAAAGTTCTTGAAATGACTGGTATTCGTGGAACATTATGTTACATATCTCAAGTCTTAGCAAAAAAATGTGCTCTTTGAAATCAAGTCTATCTGGGGGATTTCTAAGCCAATTCTGGTGTAGTGTTACATATTGGTTAATATTTTACAGATAAAAAGCAGAAGGGAAAAAGAAAGAGAGAACTCAGACATTTTCCCAATATCTAATATGGAGCAACTAGGTGACACAATGGCTAGACTGGCTTGCCTAGAGTCACAAAGACGCATCTTCCTGAGTTCAAATCTGTTCTGGGGAGACAGGGTGGTGCAGAGCCCAGATGATGGAGAAGCGCATACCTGCTCCAGCTCTCCCCTCAAAGCCCTTAAAATACTGGTTAAAAAATGACTCTAAGCAAATTCTAGAGTAGCAGAAACCACAAAATCAGAGTGAAATAGAATTCCAGCCCAAGAGAGCCTGGAAGGCCGACAGAAAGGGTCTAGTGCCCTCAGCTCAGAGCAGAGCCCAGCCCAGTGTGGGCCATGCCAGCATAGACGAGACCGGAGCGTGCTTCAGGGTGTGAAATAACAGTCAGCTGCCGCTGTTTCCAGATTTCTCAACCAACGAATGCCAAAGACAGCTTCAAAGGTCAGTGAGAAATCTCTTTCACCTGGGTGAGATGGGAGGCTCCATCCCCAGACGCAGCCCTAGGGTGCAGCAGCTACTGGCCCAGTGGCAGCAACTTGTGGAGCTCTTGGCCTACCAACCCTGGGGGAACTGAGCAGCTTACCTGAGTCTCATACCTGAGTGGTGGTCCTGGGGTGAAAAGGAGCTCTGACATGGTGAAGCTGCTGGTGGCTGTGGAGAGGGAATCCTACTCGCAGTTCCAGGGCAGAAAAACAGTGCTTTTGGTTGCTCAAAGACAAGAGCACAGGCCAGGAGAAGAGTAAATACCTCTCCTTTGACTATGCCACTTTGGGGAAACTGAGAACTTACAGTTCCCTAGAGATATCTCAGAGAATAACTCTACAAAACCTTTGAAACCGGGGGTGGTATACCCTCCACTTGACAAAGGACTCAAAAGTCAAGTAACTGACTGGGAAAATGCCCAAAAAGGGGAAAAAAGACTATAGAAGATTACTTTCTTGGCAAAAAGACATTTTCTTCCATCCTTGTGGATGAAGAAGAGCACAGCATACAATCAGAAGAAGACCAAAGCATACAACTGGAGGAAGACAGCAAGGTCAAGGATCCTACATCCAAAGCCTCCAAAAAAAATATGCAATGTCTCAGGCCATGGAAGAGCTCAAAAAGGATTTTGAAAATCAAGTAAGAGAGATGGAGGAAAAATTGGAAAGGGAAACAAGAGTGATGCAAGAAAATCACAAAAAACAAGTCAACAACTTGCTAAAGGAGACCCAAAAAATACTGAAGAAAATAGCACCTTTAAAAATAGACTAACCCAAATGGCAAAAGAGGTCCAAAAAACCAATGAGGACAAGAATGATTTAAAAAGCAGAATTGGCCAAATGGAAAAGGAGGTTTAAAAGCTCACTGAAGAAAATAGTTTTTTAAAAATTAGAGTGGAGCAGATGGAAGCTAATGATTTTATGAGAAACCAAGAAATTATAAAATAAAACCAAAAGAATGAAAAAACTGAAGACAATGCAAAATAATCTCAACTGACCTGGAAAACAGATCAAGGAGAGATCATTTAAAAATTATTGGCCTACCTGAAAACCATGATTAACAAAAGAGCCTAGACATTATCTTCCAAGAAATTATCAAGGAAAACTGTCCTGATATTCTAGAATCAGAGGGTAAAATAGAAATGGAAAGAATTTATCAATCACCTCCTGAAAGAAATCCCCCCCAGAAAACTCCTAGGAATCTTGTTGCTAAAATTCAGTGTTCCCAGGTCAAGGAGAAAATATTATAAGCACCCAAAAAGATACAACTCGAGTATTATGGTAATACAATCAGGATAACACAGGATTTAGCAGCTTGTACACTAAGGAATCAAAGGGCTTGGAATATGATGTTCCAGAGGTCAAAGGAGATAGGATTTAAAGCAAGAATCACCTACCCAGCAAAGCTTAGTACAATACTTAAAGAAAAAATGGAATTTCAATGAAATAGAGGACTTCCAAGCATTCTTGTTGAAAAGACCAGAGCTAAATAGAAAATTTGACTTTCAAATACAACAGTCAAGAGAAATATAAGGTAAATAGGAAAGAGAAGTCATAAGAGACTTATTAAAGTTGAACTGCTTATATTCCTACATGGAAAGATGATATTTGTAACTCATAAGACCTTTTTCAGTATTAGAGTAGCTAGAATGAATATATATATGTATATGTGTATATATATGTGTGTGCATGAGTATGTATGTATATATTATATATGTGTAGGTATGTATATGTCTGTTTGAGTATACACACACACAGACACACACACACAGACACACACATACACATATACAGAGAGTACAGGGTGAGCTGAATATGAAGGGAGAATACCTAAAAATTAAAATTTACTGTTGAGTGGAATGTACTAGGAGTAGGTAGAAAGGGAGAGGTAGAATATATCAATCATCTCATATAAAAGAGGTAAGAAATAGCTTTTACAATGGAAGGAAAGAAGTAGGAGATGAAAGGGAATAAGTGAGCCTTATTCTCATGGGATTTGGCTTAAGAAGGGAATAGGATATGGAATATCCTCACAACACACTCAATAGGATATGGAAATATATTTTGCCCTGCAGGAAGGCAGGGGGGAAGGGGATAGAAAAGGGAAGATAATAGAAAGGATGCAAATTGGAGAAAGGGATAATCAGAAGCAAACATAATTGTGGGAGGATAGGTCAAGGGAGAGCATGGTATAAATGGAGGGCAGCATAGTGCAGAGGAAAATGTGGTCAGTCTTTCACAATGTAACTATTATGGAAGTGTTTTGCATGGCTACACATGTATGACCTATATTGAATTGTGTGCTTTCTCAGTGAGGGTGGGTGGGGAGGGAAGAAGGGAGAGAATATGGAACTTAAAGCTTTAAAAATGAATGTTAAAAATTGTTTTTCCATGCAACTGGGAAATAAGAGGAACAGGCAATGGGATATAGAAACTTATTTTGCCCTACAGGAAAATAGAGGGAAGGGGGATGAAAGGGGAGGAGGTAATAGAAGGGAGGACAGATTGAAGAAAGGGGTGGATGGGTGGGGAGAAATGGGGAGAAAATTTTGAATTCAAATTCTTGTGGAAGTCAATGTTGAAAACGGAAAAATAAATTATGTATTAATAAAAAAATTAAAAAGTCTGATTTCAGACACTTATTAGCTGTGTGATCCTGAGCAAGTGACTTAACCCTGTTTGCCTCAGTTTTTTCATTTGTAAAATGAGCTAGAGAAGGTAATGGAAAACCAAGCCAGTATCTTTGCCAATGAAACCCCAAATGGGGTCACAAAAAGTCAGACAAAACTGAAACAATTCAACAAAAGATTTCCCTTTCTGAAAATAAGAGACTTTGCCTAACTCAGACTGGGATCTTTGGGAGTCATATTTTTAGAGTATTAGGATAAAATGAAAGGGATCAATAATGAACCAAATTGCTTTAAACCTGGCTATGGATCCAGAATCCAGATGCCCATAGAAATGAAATAGCATTTCCCCATGAAAGTACCCCAGGCTGTAAGGGTACATGCATCAGCATTTTTGTTACTTTTCCTTTCCCTGGTATCTTGCCATTTGGCACACTGGGGTTTGAAAGGAAGGCCACCACCCTATGAAGGGGGATGTATGTATGATTTGCTTGGAAAGGGAAAATCATGGCCCTGAAGTGAGCTATTAGGAATATGGCCTACATGAAAGGAGACAATACAAATTATTAGAGCATATTCAGAGAGGTCTTCTGGCTTAGTGGATGACTGACAGCTCAGCCTACTTAGCTTCCCATTGCTGTCTCCTGCTTACAGATGTACCCTATCATTGAAATTAAATTTAGCATTATGGTATGAAATGCTGCAGATATCAGTCTTTTTTGATGTATTGGTTATGTAAGGTATACGCCCTTTTGGATTTGGACAATTTAATTTGTAGAAAAGGGCAGAAATAAAGAACTTAGCATTTGTATCTCCCTCTACAGCTAGACTGATTAGATGTAAAACTTTGCTGCTGGGAGCTTATTGTACAAACAGCATTGCTGCTGAGAGTTAACCAGAAGTAGGAGAGTCTTTCTTTCTTAACAGAAATGGTTGGGCAGAGTCAAGATGGCAGAGTAGAAAGACTCACATATGCGAGCTCCAAACCCACAGCCCATAGATTTAATGTAAGAAGAGCTCCCCACAAGTTCTGGATCACTGCAGGGTGTGCAGAAACATAGTGGAAGAGATTTCCGTTCCACAGAGCCCTAGAGAGCCATCCCCAGGGTCCGTCGTGCCCCAGAAAGCGGACCCCACCCCAGTGCTGCCCTGGCCACGCGGCCGAGAGGAGAAGATCGGAGCAGGCTTCAGGGACGGAACCTCCGGCGTCCTGGAAGGTCCCTCCGCCCACAGACGCTACAGGTCAGTGAGAGAGATGGTTGGGCTGGACGAGAGGGGAGCAGGGTGCCTCCGCAGCTCGGGCCCCCTCGGGAGGAAGCAGCGGAGGCAGAGGCAGGGGCAGGAAGCGGCGGAGGCAGAGGCAGAGGCAGGAGCAGGAAGTGGAGGAGGCAGAGGCGGGGGTGGCCCAGGACTCCCCGAGCAGGCAGGATCTTCATTACTGAAAGTCTCTACATAAACTACCTGAAGGAGCTGAGCCTGGGAGACAGCCCTGCCTCACCTGCTCCATTACTGAAGGTCTCTGCATAAAGCCCCTGAGGGATCTGAGCCTGGGAGGCGGCCCTGCTCCCACCCCAGCACCAGAACTAAAGCTCACATTGAATAGAAGCCGCACCTGCCACGGAAAGCCCATTTGAATCTCAGACCCCAAGCACTAGCTGGGCGGATCTAGGCGGGGGTGGACAGGAATCTCAGAATTCAGGTAACTGCCTTGGAAAATGCCCAGAAAAGGGAAAAAAAATAAGACTATAGAGAGCTTTTTTGAGCAGATGCAAATGATCCCACCTTTCGGATCTGATGATGAGGAGATATTCTGGCCATCAGGGAAAGACGTGGAGGGCAGGGCTTCTGTATCCTAGACATCCCAGGGGGTTGTCGGGTGGGCTCAGGCCTTGGAAGAGCTCAAAAAGGATTTTGAAAAGCAAGTTAGACAGGTGGAGGAAAAACTGGGAAGAGAAATGAGAGAGATGCAAGAAAAGTATGAAAAATGGGTCAATACCTTGGTAAAGGAGACCCAAAAAAATGCTGAAGAAAATAACACCTTGAAAAATAGGCTCACTCAATTGGCAAAAGAGGTTCAAAAAGCCAATGAGGAGAAGAATGCTTTCAAAAGCAGAATTAGCCACATGGAAAAAGAGGTTCAAAAGCTCACTGAAGATAATAGTTCTCTCAAAATTAGAATGGAACAGATGGAGTCTAATGACTTTCTGAGAAACCAAGAAATCATAAAACAAAACCAAAAGAATGAAAAAATGGAAGAGAATGTGAAATATCTCATGGGAAAAACAACTGACCTGGAAAACAGATCCAGGAGAGACAATTTAAAAATTATGGGACTACCTGAAAGTCATGATCAAAAAAAGAGCCTAGATATCATCTTCCATGAAATTATCGAGGAAAATTGCCCTGACATTCTACAACCAGAGGGCAAAATAAGTATTGAAAGAATCCATCGATCACCACCTGAGAGAGATCCAAAAAGAGAAACTTTTAGGAACATTGTGGCCAAATTCCAGAACTCCCAGGTCAAGGAGAAAATATTGCAAGCAGCTAGAAAGAAACAATTCCAGTATTGTGGAAATAAAATCAGGATAACTCAAGATCTAGCAGCTTCTACATTAAGGGATCGAAGGGCATGGAATAGGATATTCCAGAAGTCAAAGGAACTAGGACTCAAACCAAGAATCACCTACCCAGCTAAACTGAGTATAATACTTCAGGGGAAAATATGGTCTTTCAATGAAACAGAGGACTTTCAATCATTCTTAATGAAAAGACCAGAGCTGAAAAGAAAATTTGACTTTCAAACACAAGAATGAGAAGAAGCATGAAAAAGTAAACAGCAACGAGAAGTCTTAAGGGACTTACCAAAAGTGAACTGTTTACATTCCTACATGGAAAGACAATATTTGTAACTCTTAAAACTTTTCAGTATCTGGGTAGTTGGTGGGACCACACACACACATGTACACGCATGTACGCACACACACATACACACATGCACACACATACAGAGACAGAGAGCACAGATTGAATTGAATAGGATGGGACCATATCTTAAAAGAAATTAAGGTAAATGGTGGGAGAAAAAGGTAGGGGGAGGAAAGAGGGTGAAATGGAATGGGGCAACTATATGTCATTTAAGAGGCAAGTAGGAGACTTTTTAGTGGAGGGAAAAAGAGGAGAGCTGAGAAAAAAAAAACGAGTTTACCCTCATCACATTTGACTAAAGGAAGGAATAAAATGCACACTCATTTTCGTATGAAAACCTATCTTACAGTATAGGAAAGTGGGGGAGAAGGACATAAGCAAGGGGGGGGGATGATGGAAGGGAGGGCAAAGGGAGGAGGGAGCAATTTGAAGTCAACACCCGGGGAGGGACAGGATCAAAAGACAGAAGAGAAACAATGAGGGGCAGGTTAGGATGGAGGGTAATTCAGTTAGTCTTACACAACATGACTATCAGGGAAGTCATCTGCAAAACTACACAGAAATGGCCTATATGGAATTGCCTGCCTTCCCAAAGGGAATGGGTGGGGAGGGAGGGATGGGGAGAATTTGGAACTCAAAGTTTTAGGAACAACTGTTTAGTATTGTTGTTGCTACTAGGAAAGAAGACATACAGTTAAGGAGGAATAGAAAGTCATCTGGCCCTACAGGAGAAAAGAGAAGATGGGGACAAGAGAAGGGAGGGATGACAGAAGAGAGGGCAGATTGGAGATAGGGAAAATTAGATTGTTTGGTGTATTGGGGTGGGGGGAGGGGATAAAAGGGGAGAAAATTGGGAACCCAAAATTTTGTGAAAATGAATGTAAAAAGTTAAATAAATAAATAAATATTAAAAAAAAAAAAAAAGAAATGGTTGGTAACAAAATAGGCTTATTGGCCTTCTGGGTTCTATCTACTGTGTCACCTAGCTTTCCTACACTAGAGCTACCCTTAGAGCCCTGAGAAAATGAGTTACATAGCAGCATGACCATCCCCTCCAGGAACCAGCCAGGGGTTTGCTGGAGCCAGCTTGAACCAACTCACAAGAGATGACAGTTAAATTTTCAGTGTTAGCCTTTACACTTCAGAAATTAGCAAAATGCTACAAATCAGGGCTTGATTTTTTTGTTTTGTTTTGTGGTCTAGACTTAAAATTATGAAGAAATGTCAACAAGGCAGATTAAACTTAAAAGTATATCATGTATACTTTTTTTTTTAGAGAGCCTGTTGCTAAACATTTAACAGCATACCACCTGCCAGCAAGAACGAACCAGTGAAGAGAGCAGAGAGACAGAAGAGTAGGGGTCAAGTTCTCATGTGCACATGACTTGCCCACACTATGGTTAGTTTTGGTGAACTGTTTTCGCCCATTTTTACTCTTTGCCATTAGGTAAGGCTGAGGAGGAGAGTTGATACATTGGGAAATGTAGGTGGTTTTAAAGACAAAAGATATAAATAAAAATGTATCTTTAAAAAGATAATGAATGTAGTAGACATATAATTATAATGACCATGCATTATCCTGGAATCCTGGAGAAAATTTGACAAAAGTTGCTAAAAGCATGGAGACTACAGATGTGATAGTTTAATATACTGTCAGACACTGCTCGTATGTTTTGATGAACTGGTTTTTTTCTGGGTTTTTTTTTATTCTTTGTTCCAAAGTACAGCTCATTGTATCTGAAAATGAAAAAGACCTGTGGAGACAAACCCAGGAACTATATGAACAAAATTACCAAACATTTTTCACACAAAGTCAGATCTAAACAACTGGATAAATATCAATAACTCATGGGTAGGTTGAAGCAATATAATAAAAATGACCATTGTACCTAAATTAATTCACTTATTCAGTGTCATACCAATCAAATTACCAAAAAATTACTTTATAGAGCTAAAAAATATAATAACAAAATTCATCTACAAAAACAAAAGGTCAAGAATACCAAGAGTTAAGGAAAAATGCAAAGGAAGGTGACCTAGCCATACCAGATTTCAGACTACATTATAAAGTAGCAATCATCAAAACTATGTGGTACTGGCTAAGAAATGAAGTGGTGGATCAGTGGGATCAGTGCGATAGATGAGGTACCCAAGACACAGTAGTAAATGACTATAAGAATCTAGCATTTGATGAACCCCAAGACCCCAGAATTTCACTATTTGGCAAAAACTCATGAGAAAGTTAGGAAATAGTATGACAGAAACTAGGTACAGACCAACATCTTATTCCATATACCAAGATAAGGTCAAAATGGGTAATGTGATCTAGACATAAAGGGTAAAACCATAAGCAAATTAGGAGAGCAAGAAATAGTTTACCCATCAGAACTGGGTAATTTATGACAAACAAGCAATAGAGTGCTTCATGAGATGTAAAATGAATTTTGATTATATTAAAATAAAAAGGAGTTTTGCACAAAACAAAACCAAAGCAACTAAGATTAGAAGGAAAGCAGAAAGTTGGGAAACAATTTTTACAGTCAGTCTTTCTGATAAAGGCCTCATTTCTCAAAGATATAGAGAACTGAGTCAAATTTATAAAAATATAAGTTATTTTCCAATTGAAAAATGGTCAAAGAATATGAACGGTTTTCAGATGAAGAAATCAAATCAAAGAAATCAAAGCTATCTATAGTCATACAAAAAAAAGCTCTAAATTACTATTGATTATAGAAATACAGATTAAAACAATTTTGAGGTACCACCTCACACCTATCAGATTAGTTAATTTCACAAGAAAGTAAAATGATAAGTGATAGAAGGGATGTGGAAAAATGAGAACACTGAGGCACGGTTGGTGGAATGAGGAACTCATCCAACCATTCTGGAGAGCAATTTAGAACCGTGTCCAAAGGGCAATCAAACTGCATATACACCTTTTGATCCAAAAATATCAGTACTAGGTCTGTATCCCAAAGAGATTTTTTTTAAAGGGAGAAAAGCCGATTTGTATAAAAGTATGTATAGCAACACTTTTTGTGGTGGTAAAGAATTGGAAATTGAAAGGATGCCCATCAACTGGGGAATAACTGAACCAGCTATGATGTATGAATGTAATGGATACTATTGTACTATAGGGAAAGACAAGCAGGATTTCAAAAAATCTGAAAAGGCTTACATGAACCGAAACAAAGTAAAGTGAGCAGAATCAGGAGAACATAGTATACAGGGACAGCAACATTATGCAGTGACCAATTGCTAAGTCAATGACTTAGCTATTCTCAGCAATGCAATGATCTAAGACAATTTCAAAGGACTCATGATGAAAAATGCTACCCACATCCAGAGAAAGAACTGATGGGTCTGATTGCACATTGAATCATATTATTTTCACTTTATTTTTTATGTTTTTTTTCTTTTGGTCTGTATGTTGTTTTACAACATGAGTCATATGGAAATACATTTTACATGATTGCACATATATAACCTATATCAAATTTCTTACTGTCTTGGAGGGGGTCTAGGGAGGGAGGGAGAAAATTGGGAACTCAAATTTTTTAAAAAAAATAATGTTAAAATTTTTCTTTACATGTAATTGAGAAAAATAAAAGACTATTAAAAATAAGTACATAAAGAAAAAAGGAAATGAAAAACATTTGAAAACAAAAGATAGCAATTTTTTAAATGAAAACGACAGTAAACAAATTTATGAGATTGTGTACTCTTTGAAGGAAGGGGTTATTTTTGCCTTTATTTATATCACTAACAATTAACATAATACCTGTCTATTAGCTTGGATAAATGGCTTAATTTGCTATTTGCTCTGTGTAGGAAGATTATCAAGTTTTGAATATATAGCTTGGGGCATTCCTTCCCCATAAAGAGACAATGATCAGTAACTCAAGTAGAAACTAAAATTTATTGTCCTGGACTAAGAATATTTAGAAGTGTGGCTGTATACAGTTCTGCCTGGTACCTTTTCTCTGAGTAGAGCAAAGCGGCCAGCCTCTGCTGCCAATATCTTATTCTCTCTCTTCCCCTCACCCCTTAGCAAAAATCAAAATCTCTCTTGGAGAAGTATGGGTAGAAGAGATTCTAGAGATATCTCCTCATGTCTCCCTTGCCACATCTAGGCAGATCTATGTGGACACACAAAACATTCTTTCAGGAAGGATCCCACCCTGAGTTCACCACTGTTCTAGATCATCAAAGACAGAAGCCCCTGTCCCCACCACTACAAACAAGATGCCTCCCTGTTATTAATTGTCTCCTTTACTGACACAACCAAAAGGAAGATAAGACTGGGGTGGGGGAGACAACCAGGTAACCTTTGAGCAGGAGGCAACACAGTCTAATATAGACTCTGGAGAGTCTATCCAAGGCAAGACTTGGAAAGTGTCAGCTCTGTTCATTTGATAGGAAGATATCTCAACATGCTTTTTGAGGTCTTGATTCCAAGTCCAACACTCTATCCGTTATGCCACCTGTGCCACCTCATACCACTTAGCTGCCCTACAAGGGTTTGGAGATGAAGACTATAAAGTATAAGGAGTTCTCCAAGAGAGACTTTTCATGAAGTCTAAAGTTGTGGAGAGCTATTTACAAAACAAAGCTTACCATTATAAGAAGAGTGAGTGTTCTTGAGCTGGGTAAACATTTATGGGTTTTCATCATTTAAAACAATCCTAGATCATACTAGATCATTGATCTAATATTTAGAAGGAAATTTAGAGATCATAAGGTTCAGTGCCTTCATTTTACAGATGGGGAAACTGAGGTCCAGGAAAGTTAAGTGATTTACCCAAGGTCACACAGTAAGTACCAAAGGAGAAATTTGAACAGGGTCCTCCAACTTGAGTTAGAATAGTATAAGTTCCCTTGTACTTATACATGCTGCCTCTCAGTAGTTGTGAGTTGGCTAGTGTTTTGGGGAGTAACAAGTATTCTATGCTGGGGGCTAAGAAGAAGGGTATTATTTCAACCAATCTGGTAACCGAACATAAAATTATAATGATGGTCCCTTTAATTTCATTTGCTGTTTATGCTTCTGAGCAGAACATTAGTTAACTGGCACTAATGGAATAAAGATGCTGTATAGAGTATTTATAGGACTAGATTAGACTGCTTAGTCCGACTTAGCCTACTTTTTTTAAGTAGTATAAAATTGAAGATCTTGCAAAAGAAGAAGACTCATGATCAAGCATATACCTACCTCCTGTCCGAGAGGCGAAAGACTCAGAGCACAGACAGACATATTCTTTTTGGCTGATGCAGAAATTTCTTTTGCTTGACTACAACATGCTTTGCTTTTCTTTCTTAATGTGGGAAGGAGGAGGTAGAAGATGGGGAGAAA
Organism: Bettongia penicillata ogilbyi; assembly: GCA_023548195.1. NCBI lineage: Eukaryota > Metazoa > Chordata > Mammalia > Diprotodontia > Potoroidae > Bettongia > Bettongia penicillata. The sequence continues at coordinate 2,681,983 of JAJHZJ010000357.1, forward strand.
GAGAGAGTAAATTTTCATTGAAAAAGATTTTACTAAAAAATCTTATAGGAGAAAATGACAATTCTGTCCATGTTCATTTCTCTTTACCTGTGACATCACTGGTCTCTGTGAACGGAAAATCTAGTCTAAGTTTTTAGAACCATATTAAAAGTTTCATTCAAATGAAAAATAATTTCTAGCTGCCTTCCCAGAATTGTTAATGTCCTCTGGTTAGTGACAGCAACAAGCTAAAAATGACCTTCCAGAAATATGAGGTAGTACAAATTACAGGGAGGCAATTAGATGTTGTTACCTAATAAAAATGCAATAAATATAGTGTGCGATGAAATTACACAGGAAATGATTTGATAGAAAAGTCCAAGTTGGAATGTGGAGTAATAAAAATCACTTAAACTTTGAATGACCTTGAAGAACTTAAGGGACATGGCATTGGAGTTTTTTTAAGCCCCTCAAAAAGCATGCTGTGATATCTTCCTATCTAATGAAAACAGCTGACAAGTTGTCTACTGTGTATCTTGCTTTGGACAAACTCTCCAGAGTCTGTATTAGACTATGTTGCCTCCAGCTCAAAGGTTCCCTGGCTTTCCCTCCACCCTTGTCTTCCTTTTGGCTTTATCAATAAATGAGACAATTAATACGAGGGAGGCATCTTGTTTGTAGGGGTGGGGACAGGGGCTTCTGTCTTTGATGATTTAGAACAGTGATGAGCCCAGGGTGGGATCACCCTGGGGTTACGTGTCTTAACCTAAAAAAGTGACCGTGGCACTAAGTTCCTATGCAATTTTCTACAGATGTTCCCGATTTTCTATGGGTTCACCTTTAAATTAAAAGAATCTCTGCACTCCAAAGTATTTGAAAACAAAGACATATGCATGAATTTAAGCTCCACTCATCTGCCCTAACAAGAAATGAGTTACATTGGGTTTTGTGGTTTTAAAAATGGTTTTCATTTTGAAATGTCATATATGTAAAATTATTCCCAACTGGTTTTCTGTATGTATTTTCATTGTTTTGTTTGGCTCCATCAATAAGGATGCATGAATTCTTTAGAAATATATTGGCTAGTTAACAAAATTTGCAACTAAGTTATAAATGAATAAGTAAAGTTGTAGTTTATTAAATTAAAAACACCCCAGAGATGTCTGCTCACCTACAATGTTCTCCAGTATCATATAAAGACTCTGTGCAGAGTCCAAACAAAAGAAGATTCCCTATAGATAATCAATTTCTCCAAGTGATCCTTTTTACAGATGGCTTTGCATTAATTGCATTGAATTCTGTAACACCACAGTTTCCTCAAGGAAATCTGCAGAAATATGAAAAGAACTCCTCTACTCTAAAGAAAAAACAAGTTGCTGAAAAATCTATATTGATCAGATTAAGGTAGGTAAGTGGCATAACGGGTAGAGTGTTGGAGTTGACTTCAGGAAGACCTAAGTTTGAATCCAACTAAGTCACTTACCTATATATATATATAGTTTCTCAACTGCAAAATGACAGCAGGAATAGCACCCACCTCCTAGGATTGTTGTAAGGATCACAAGACATTTGTAAAGTGCTTAGCATGTAGCGGGCACTTAATAAATGCTTGCTTCCTTCCTATCTCAGTTTTCTCATATGTAAAATGGAGACAACAATATAATATCTACACCTCAGAATTGTTGTTAGAATCCAGTGAGGATTCTATATCTGTAAAATGTTTTTCAAACCTTAAAGTTCTATAGAGATATTAGTTATTATTATTATAATTTTATTATATTATATGTGCAATATTAATGACATGTATTTTAATATATTGTATATAATGTAGCATAACATAAAATATATTACATTGTACTATTATGATGATGATATGAAACTAGAAGGAAGCTTGTTAAATTAGCCTCTCAGCAAATACAGAGGCTGAAGATAAACAATGAGCTAGATCCAGTATTGAGTAGGGGAGACAATTTGGCCTGGATCATATTCAGTGCTTTTAACATTATTAGGTTCCATTGTATTTTTAATTTATTTTGTTAAATATTTCCAATTACATTTTAATCTGGTTTAGGTTCTAGGGGAGTTTTGCAGGCAGCAAATGTCTATATGTTTGATGTCTCTGTTATAGATCACAGAAACATAGGTCTAAAGCTGGGACCTTTGAGTCCAACAACCTTACTTGAAAGTTAAAGAAACTAAAACCTAGAATGGTAATGTAATTTTTCCAAGGTTACACAGTAAGTAACAAGACTGGGATTTGAACCCAGTTCCTCTGAACCCAAATCCAATAGTCTTTCCACTGTGCCACACTGACTGGGAACAGCAAGAAGGTACATTTCATTGGTACGTAAAATGCTTGAGGGGCAATAATATGTAGTTGTCTTGAAACAGTAAGTTGGAGCCAGACTATGGAGAGTTTAAGTGCCAAGCTAAGTTTGTATTTTATCCTAGAAGTAATGCATAACAGTGGAATCTTTTTGAGCAGAGAATGACATGGTCATATTTATGCTTTTGGAAAAATCAGTTTAATATTGGGGTGAGGAAGAGGTTGGAGAGGAAAGAAAATGATGCAAGAAGAGCATATAAGAAACCATTGTAGTAGTTCAGATTAGTAATGATGGCTTGAATTATTGTGGTTATGGTGAATGATAAGAAGGAACAAGTCCAGGTGCAAGGGATGTTGTGAGATAGAACTGTCAAGATTTGGATCTCATTGGAAATGGGAAATGGGAGTGAAGAGTTAAAGGAAAGAGAGGAGAAGAACCAAGAGGAGTGGAAGGATGGTGGCACTCGATAGTAATACAACAGTTCATAAGGAAGATGGGTTACTTAGTTCTAATTTGGCTATATTAGCTTTAAGATGCCTATGGGCATCCAGATGGATATATCCAGCAGATAGTTGGAGACAGAAGATTGGAGCTCAGTAGAGAGATGAGGGCTGGATATGTAAATCTGAAGGTCATCTGAAAAGAAATGATAGTTGAACCATGATGACGTCAAGAAGAATAAAAGAGCTGAAAGGAGGGTGGAAGACAGAGCCTTCAGTCCACGTACACATAGAGGTGAGTAGTGGACGATCTTGTGAAGGAGACTGAGAAGGATCAATAAGGGACATAGGAAGAGAAATAGGAGAGGACCGTGTCAGAAAATCCAGGGAAGAGAGTACAGGGGCAGTGGATAAGGGGAGAGGCAGGGATAGGGTAGTGGTGGGAATGTCAAATTCTGTAAAGAGAGCAAGAAAAGCATAAGTACAAGGAAAAAGTCATTGCTTTAACTAAAATAGACCTTCAGTTTATTGCTTAGAGAGAGCAGCCTTATTTGAGTGGTGAGATCAGAAGCCAAATTGCCAGGGCTTAAGAGTCAAGAGATAAGAAAGTGGAGGTGAAAAATTAGATAGTTATTTGCAGGAGTTTGGCTATAGAATTATTAAATTCTTACCTATCTTGTAAAGCCTAATTCAAAGCTGTCTCTACCTGGAAGCTTTCCCTGGTTTCTTATACTCCCCCCAATTTGTAATGAGCCTTCCACTTAAGGACTTTTTGCTTTTCTTGGATCGAAGTGTCTGACACATAGTTGGTGCTTAATAAGTGCTTATTGAACTATTGCAATATTTTATTTGTACCAATACTTTGTATGGTACTATGTACCCAGTAGGAAATTGATATGGGGTGAATGGATGGATGAACAACTCCTCATTCATCGCTTCCTACAGAAATTGCCTACATGAAGTTGATTCTGTTTCATAATAATAATGTTAAAATGTTATAACCTAAACCTTACTTCAATGTTAAGAAACCTACAATAAGTCAGTAGTTACTCCAGTAATTGGAGACCAGTTGAGGTCTTCCTTCCCTTTTCTCCACTCTGTTCAGCTCTGTTCTTTACCAGTAGCAGCACCCAAACCTGTGACCCAAAAGTTATTCTAATATTTTAAAAAACTGTTCTTATAGGCAGTTAAGTGATGCAGTGGATAGAGTAAGACTGCAATGTATGTAAACTGCCTTGCAAATCTTAAAGTGCTATATAAGTGCTAGGTATTATATTGTGTAAAGTTTGGGGTGAAGACAAAGAAAAAAAGGAACTCTGCCCTTAAGGAGTTTAGGTTGTAATAGAAAAGATACACAAATGGGGGGAGGCGGGGAGACAGTGAAACAAGATGGTTATCATGAGTAGTAGAGATGGCTATAAGCGAAGCATTTCAGGAAAGGGAATTTCCTAAAATTGTGAACCAGGAAAAAATAGCCATTAATTAGGGCCACATGGCCCTTGGGCAGAAGTTCTTATGATAAAAGAATTGAAACTTTCGAGCCGTGGTCTCTGGTACATCTCTCCCAATGTCATAGATACTGCTACTTAATATTTGTTGAAGATTAATTTCAAAAGATTAGTTAAATAGAAGGCAAACAAAGTTTCAAAGTCTCCAAGAAAAGGAGTGAGATAGCGTAATGCTACGGAGATTAAAACTCTTCCTCACCCATTAGGGGTTCTGCCCATTAAGGGGAGTTTCATTAGGGAAGATTTGTAGGAAGGCCCACACCTTTTGTTAATGAGGCACAGGTTCTCAAGGTTGTGAGCCCTTTGGCTCTGAAAAATGCATAAATACTCTGAGGTGAGGTTTTACTTTGGGGCTTACTCATTGGAAGTGTTTGTTTGACCAGATGAGACCCTGGGTAGCCCACTCCCATCCTGGTTTTGAAAACCCAGATGTTGGTGCATCTCTCTCTGGTAACTATGTATGTACAGTCAGACAGTTACCATTGATCTGTGATATATGTATTGCTTATGATCAGGCAACTGGAAGCCCTGTCTGTTGATCTTTATTTCTCTGTATTCTCTCTGAAGTTCAGAGTCCAGATTTATTCCCCTGAACTAAGTAAATGATATATGTGCTTGATTAAAGTAATCGTTGACCCCTCAAAAGTTGCTTTTCTTTTAGAAAAGCAGATCTAAGATCCTGTACATCAGGCCCTTATATATGTCAGGGTCCTTGCTTTTACAGATATGTATGCCAAGTTGAGGGATCCAGCTGAAAGTTGTAGGACATAATTCTTGGGAAACCCAAAGAGGGGAGAAAAGGTATTCTGATACAATGATACTTTGACAAAGATAGAACTAGCTGGGGGTAGAAAAGTCTCATTTCTGTGGACTCTACTAGATCAGAGGGAATCTATCAAAGCAAAGGGATTTTACATCTAAAGATCTAGCTTGGGAAAGGGTATTCTGCAATTCTGGACAGCTGTGACTTTTTCCAAAGTTCTCAACACATTAACAAGGCAGTCTAAGAGGAACTGATAGGATATTTGCAAATCCTGACTCCCATTTATTTTTCTGTGTTGTGCAGGATAATTTTTTTTAATTTTGCATGCTGTTGTCATGGAGTAAAAGAAAGACTTTTGTCCTCTTCTGTCAGTGATCCAAGACTTAGAAAAGAAAATTGGAGTCATCAGGTTCCAGACTGCAATGTCAGTGAGCCATGTTTTCAAGTAGACACACAAAGAGTAATGTGTGGGCTTAAGGTGCCACATGTACTAATTATAACTAAATGAATGATTTCCCTTGCTTTTTTTTAAAAGCCTTTGTCTTTCCTCGTGTGTGTGTGTGTGTGTGTGTGTGTGTGTGTGTGTGTGTACGTGTGTGTGTGTACTTTTTGTTAGGTCTTTCCATTGCCCTTCTTAATAAAGATGTCTTTCCCTCTGGGTCTCTGGAATGGCTTAACATCTATCCTTAATATTTAAAACCTCAACAAAAACACATATTTTGGACATAATAACATGTCAAAACATTAGAAGTACCAGGACCTAAGAGAAATATTGCCTAATCTTAAGGACAAAAAGACAGCTATAAAAACAGATGAGGTAATTAAAGAAGGAAACTTTGGGAAGCATCAGAATAATTTACCAGTCATTACTACAAATTTGCAGTCGAAATTTGTTCTCAGAAATTATACTTAAAGAAGGAATAAGGGCTAAGGAAAAATAATATCTCCAGTAATCTAGGGAACCAGATGAACTTCTGAAAGCTGTTTCCATTTTGCAACCAAATGTCATTTTGGAATTATTGCCTTGTCTAGGATGGTGCATGCACAAAAGTCGGAACCATTTTGAAGATGAACCAACTGACGCATACAGGCTGGGTCAGATTCCTGGACAGGTAAATTCCCATAATTCTCAACTGCTAGGTTACCTTTCTAAGAACAGCAAGCTACAGCTGCCCTTCATTTTTCTGAGAAAAGTACCAAAGGTATTGGATATTCCACTGACTGCTGGGCAAATAGTCAATCACTCTCTAGGGTAATCCAAACCTGTGTGTAGGGAAGGATAGTAACCTCTCAAACCAGATGGTTCTAAGAATGTCTTAGCCAAATATTTGGTTTGACTCAACCTGCTTTGTCATGGAGTTGAAAGATTCCCAGACAAAATATGTAATTCATGAGTAATTAATACAATAAAATAACCCAACAAAGTCAAGAAGAATTTAAGAAACTATTACGTGCCAGAAACCATACTAGGCATGTAAATACAAAAAAAAAAAAGAAAAAAAATAGTATTTATTGTCATGGAGTTCAAAGTCTAATGGAAAGCAAATTCCAATAACATATAAAGAACTATATACAAATAATATATAGACAGAATAAGTTAAATTAATCTCAAAGAGAAGGAGCTAAGACTAAGGAGGACTGGGAAAGGCTTCTTGTAGAAGGTATGACTTCACCTGAGCCTTGAAGGAAACCAAGAGGTGGAGATGAGAAGGGAGAAGTTCCAGGCATGGGGATCAGTCAGCAAAAATGCCTGGAGTTAGGAAATGGAGTGTCTTTCATAAAAAACAGCAAGGAGGCCAGCGTCACTGACCCACAGAGCACATAGAGGCAGAATGGAAGTATGCAGACTGGAAAAGTAGGATGGGGCCAAGTGATAAATAGGACTTGAAATTTACTCCCAGAGGTCACACACACGGTCACACACACACACACACACACACACACACACACACACACACACGCTCATATGTATTACATGTATCTATATGTATGTATGTATAATGTATCCTATGCTTTTTATTTGTAATCTTATGTATTATTTTATGCATTTAAAAACATTATTCTGAAAAAGGTTCTATAGGCTTCAGCAGGCTGCCAAAGAGGTTCATGACACAAACATAATTAAGAACTCCTAATCTATAGTTTAAAGCTTTTTAGTAGTAGGATAAGACCAACACAGATATCAAAACCCTACATTATTACATGAAAAGTGCACTAGAGAGGGACAAAGCAAAATTCCTAAGAATTCTGTGTTTCTCTACTTCTACTCTTGTTCCTATGTTATAACTACTGTCTATGGCATCTAGATCAATGAATATACACACATAGGCAGCTTTCCATTGTGTATGGATAAGCTAATCTCTTTCAAATTGCCACAGATCTCATTGAAGAGGAGTTGTAGTTTTCTGAGGTTCATAATGGACTCGAACTTGAGCATTTAGGGACCCTTTGTATTGCGAGAGAATCAGTTAATCAGTCAATTTAATAAACTTTTATTAAATGCTTTCTGTGTTCATAATAGTAATATTGTAATGATGATCAAGACAGTTCTAAGGGACTTATGATAAAAAAAAAAAATATCCACCTCCGGAGAGAACAACAGATAAACTCTGACAGCAGATTGAAGCACACTTTTTTAGTCAAATGGGAAAGTCTGTTCATTCCCTTCACTTATATTCATCCAAGATGCCCTTGGTGTGTTTGCATTGACCATCCTCATGAAGATGATACATAGATGAGAAAATGAGTATTGGTTTGGGAATTACCCGTGTTTTCTTAGTTGCCTTCTGAGACCTGCAATCTTTTCCATTCTTTTTGGATTTTCACCTTTTTGATATCTCTAGAGATATCTATCTCAACCTTTATTACCTTTAAATTTGCATTACTTTCAGCTAGATTTTTTTTTCTACTTTGCTCTGGTAGCTCTTTTCTTGCTTTGGATCCTTAAGGATACCTACCATTTACTCATAGGACACAAGATACTAAACCCAAATGTGATGGTTCCACTGTTTATGTTGATAGTAATAGACTACTATGAGACTACTTGGAGATCTTTTCCATTTGAGAGCTGGGTTTTTTCCCCCTCCAGGTTTCATCTATGAATGCCTTTAGGAAGACCTAGTTTGGCTGTGGAGTCAAAGACTCTCTAGATCCATTTTCTTCTCAACTGTGCTTCACTATTTAGTGAGGTGATGCTTCTCCATCTTCCTCTTCCTCCTCTATAATATTTTTCAAGTCAGCTTGTACTGCAGCCCTTGGGTATTATTTCCTTCACCATTCTTGTGGTGAGTGTTTTACATCACCTCAGAATTAGGGTGACCAAGTCAATATCATTTTGTGAAGGTCCAGATTTTTCACAGTTAACAGTTTGTTCACCCAGTTAGGGTTGAAATTGCTATAATCACAAATATCTGTCATCTTTAATCTTCTGAATTAATATTGGCTTTGTTTTATCCAATCAATTATCTATACATTATCAGAAGTGACCAGTTATTTCCCATTCATTCAGCTGTGCAATGTTCACATAAATAATTAATAACCATTATTTTCTATTTGCATTAGCAATAGTGAGAGATAAATGGACAGTATGCGTATTCCGTTAGTATCCATGTTATTACAAAAGAACATGAGAAAGGCCCCCAAGCACATTGGTGAACTCCATTATGGTGAATTCACAGTATAATATGGACAGGAATCACACAAGACAATAAATCCATTGGAGTATTGGAGTCAATCTGATGTTTTGCAATGTCATTTGGTGTTTACCCAACTTAGTATCTTTATTCTTTCCATTAAAAACATATATATACAAACATAAAACATCTGAGGATTCTAGAAACCATTTACCTTTTTAACTCTGATCCTGAGTTACATTTTCCAAAAACATTTTTTGTCTTCCTCCCTTGTGTCTGCCTTCTCATGTAAGTTATGGTGTATGATTATATAAGGAGCTAATTTTTTTTTTAGATTCCTCATAAAATTTCTTTTAACTGTGGGCCACATGCCAGAGATTTTTTAAAAAATACACAAACCTTTAAGACCTTAAATTAATCTTATCAACGTGTATTTTCTTAAAATATGGAATTGATTCAAAATGGTTTACAGAAACAAGAAATATGTCTGAAGTGTGAAATGACAAATGTCTTGGTCCCAACAGTTTGTGCAACACTCCCCCTAGTGTTCACTTTTAAACCCAGAAAAGTTTTAGTACGTAGACCAACAGCAAGCCTTCCATCTAACAGCAAAACATTTCATTAATGAGATTAGGGATCCCGTCATCAGATAAAGAGAACAATGCTAAATCCTTGACACAGATGGAAATTAGATCAGAGCAAAGTGAGGTTCTTTCCTGCCACTGAGAAGCAACTTTACAAGGCAAAAATTTCAAAATTACTGGTAAATATAAGATATAATGATATAATATGTAATACAAATATAAGATATAATACATATATGTATATATTTTAACTTTACTTTAGTAGCTGCTCTTTTTTATTACTAAATTAATTGAATATATTTGAATATAATTGAATAATAATTTGCATGAACTTGTAACCTGATTCAATATTGTTTAGGTATACTATCAAAAAGAAAACCACATTCAAGACCTTATAACATGAGTTTATTCTCTCAAATGTAGCTTCACAGGCTTTATAGAAGGGCTTATGGTATTTTACTTTCCCAGTTGGGATTCAATCTGTAAAGTATTACCTCAAATTCCATAGAAAAGGAGGATTAAACTTCAGTGGTTCTACTTATTGTTGTGGATAAATGTGTATATGCATATATTTATTATCAACCAAGGAATTTTGATTTATCTGCATTCATAAGGATAAGAAAGGAAAGCATATGCATTTGCAAAATTCTAAGAACCATATCATTCCACATATAATAGGAAGGAGTCATAGAAACTACAGAGAACAGACATAAGGGACAAGCTTTGAGGTACTTGTAAGTTTGTTGGCCCTGTTACATATGGTATTATCAATGCTTAACGTGGTTTTGTAGTTGTTTTTAAAGAGGGAAAATTATAAATAACTCTTTCTGCTTTCTCAAGTAAATTAGAGAAATTTCTGTAAAAACCAATTTGAAAAATTAATATTTTGGAAATGCATTTTTATGGCTATATTTCCACTTTTCTCAGGGATCTTTATATTTAATAAAGTTAGTTTAAAAATAAGGTTTTGAATCTGTGAAATTATGAGGTTTCATATTGCCTGGTGATGCTTGGTATAGCATCCTCCGATAGCCATCAGCATGCATCCAATACCATAATATTTGCCATTTGATATCAGTTTTAGTCTTTTCTATACCCCCAAATAGAAGCATTAAAATAAATATATGTGGTCTCAGTTCATAAAGTGAAAGTGGTCGACTTTCAACAATAACATGTTTTGGAGTAACATATGTTTCCATTTGATATTGAATTGAAAATAACAACCTAACGGCTAGCACTTAATTTAGGTTTATTTTTCTTTTTCAGTAATGGGGAACATGAAGCCTCCAGTTCTGATGTTTACTGTGCATCTGTTATGGTTGAAAGGCTGTCAGTGTGCTCCTACTTGGAAAGACACAACAGATCTTGGTGAAAACCTGAAGAGTAGGTTTGCTTTCTTTATCTCCCTTGTCCTGTTTCTATACATTGTTGGCATTTATGAGGGCTCACAGTTAAGAGATAACAGCTTTCATTACAGCTCTCCAGTTCCATGTTGTTGTAAAACTTTCTCTGGGGCTGATTGATATTAAACATAGAGGCTGTGGAGATATGATGCCAAACATCTGGACAAAAATGGAAAAATTTAGCCAATTATCTGAATACTTCTCCATAGCCAGCTGGTTGGTATTGCAGAGATAAAACTGACCATTTTTTGACAGGATTTCCAGTATCATCCAGATGTTTGGTGTCATATACATTTAGACTGATGAACAATGAAATGATATTCCAGCTTTTTTTAAAAAACGGAAGCAACGAAGAACATCTTTGCAGTTATCCGTACACTGCGGAACATTGAAGAGCAAACATATTGCATCTATCTGTTCTATGATCATTAACTGAGTGAGAACTCAAATTACTTTAATATTTTAATTTAATATTTAATTTTAATATTTTAAAAAATTTTATTAAATGTGACCTTTCTTTGATCATGAGTATTTCACATATATTGACAATTACATCTGCTAAAATGGCACATTAGAAAATGCTTTGAAAGTTTATAATTTCTCTATAAAAATCAGATTTACTCTTGTAAAGAAGAGGGAATACTAAACAATGAATTCTAGTCCTATTAAATCAATTCTTCATGAATGAGGAAAACAGTGTGCTTAAATAAAAAGATTAAGGAATCTCATTACTGGGGGAAAGATCATGCCAATGAATCAATTATGTTTATTTAGAATTGTAAATAAAGTGGAGTGACTGGAGCTTTGCTCTAGGGTACTAAATTTAAAGGATTTTTGGGAAAAGTACTGATACATTACCCCACAGTGGTGTCTTAGAGTACTACACCCCAGATGAATTTATTTGTTTCCTTCCCAGTCACCCAATTTGGCCCAGGTGCAAAAATTTCCAGGCATAGTTCTTTGTTTGACGCTTTCATAGAGGTTATTTGAACAAAGGCTGAGGTTACAGATTATCCTTGGTGTCCTGGTTGTATACGTTCGATTTATGCTTCCTATTTTTTTTAATGGCAAGACTTTGACTCCCAAACCAAAAAATACATTAAATAAATAAAAATAAGTCACTGATGCAAGTCACAAGAATGAGGTCCAAATAACCACAGCACTCGGAGGCTCTCACAACACATGAACAGAAGGTATTGTCGGGGTGGCAGCTTACTGCTGATTCATTATGAAAGGCTTCCAGAGCCAGATGCTATAAAAGAGCAATTAGGCCTCTATTTAAGGGAATGAAATATCGGTGAACTGATTTTGCAATGTAGTTGTGTAATCAAAGCAAAAATAAAAAAACCCAAAACAGATCCTGTGATTCTCTCAGGCTTGTCTGTGGTTGGAGAGCAATATGTAGATGAAGACGTGAAGAAAGCTTTGATTGGAATTAAGCAGATGAAAATTGTGATGGAAAGAAATGAAGTAAAACATAAAGAACTAATGAAAACCCTGAAGAAAAGCAGTAAAGAGAAACAGGTGATTGAAAGGGGTCCGAGAAAAGGGACTGTGATGGGGAGCCCAAGTGAGCAGTCGTTCCCTCCAGCGTTCATAAGCTGACAATCATTTTGGTTACATCAACAATCAGCTTCCCAAAATAGTCATTTGCTATGCGTAGATGACATCACCCTATTAGGAGGGAAGAATTCCAAATGCATTTTTTTCTCCAAATCTGTTCTTCCTGGGGTAGTGTTGTTTTCTCAATAGCCAGGCCATATCTGGCCAAAGCAGCGACCTAACAAACTCTCTGTTCTCTGAAACCTTGTATTCAGGGTAGGTGGGGGAGGGTTTACCTGAATTATCACTTCCAAGTTTTCTACTTAGTAGGAGAAAAACCCTGTCCCTTCCTCCCAAGCACCGCCCCTAAAAAATCAGTTGAACGTTCGTCTGAGACTTCCGGACGTGCTCATCTCAAAAACGAATAAATATCTTAGTAGCTCTCCAAAGTGGATGCTGACCCCTTACTTCCCTCCCTCACTATGGGGATCCATCTCCTCACCCTGACAGTGATAAAATTTGGGTGAATTGTGCAGTAGGGAATCAGGTACTAGAAATGGATTCAGGCAGACCTAATTTTAAAATTCATCTCCAACAGTGACTACGGATATGTGGTATCACCATGGGCAAGTCATTCTCCAAATCTCAGTTTCTTCTTCTATAAAATGGGGATAATGACACTTGTAGTATTATCATGGAGTTGATGTGAGGCTCAAGTGAAATGTTTTGCAAACTTTCAAGTGCTATATAAATATTCTCTGGTAACTTTCTTAGTCTATAACGTAGTTAATAAATGCATTGAACCTAAACACAAGTTAATCCCATACTGTGACAAATAAAAGGATAGAGAGAACTTTGTCCCTATGACCCAAGGGTTCTATGAAATTTTTACTTTGAGCAAAAAGGAAAGAAGAGAGTTTATCTTACTGTAGGTTGACTTTGATGCCTGGCAATGTTCTAGAACACATTTTTAATGGATTTTGTGTTAGCTGACAGAAAGGGAAGCAGTGATGGAGCATGAGTACATCGAGAACACGACTTGTCAGACTATTACTCATTTCCTTTTATAATAACTAGCATTTATATACCACATTAAGGTTAGCAAAGTAATGCATGTGTCATCTTGCTTGATCCTCTCAACAACCCTAGGAGTTGCTGTTGTCTTCTGCTACTGACTGTTGTTTTCCCCATTTTACAGATGAGTAAACTGAGGCCAAGAAAGGTTCAGTAATTCGACTAGGGTTACACAGCCAATAAGTGTCTGAGGTCAGATTTGAATTCAGGAAGATGAGTCTGGTGCTCTACGCTGCACCACTTAGCTGTCCCAATATACAGATTTCTGAAGCCACATTTGAACTCAGACTTTCCTGCCTCCAAGTACAGTGCTCTTACCCACTGTGTCACCAAGCTGTCCCTTTTTGGACTGGTTCACAACAGTATTTCGGGAATATATTGGAGGCAGTCAGCTCCAAACAAGCTACTATTTAAATGCATCTCCCCATAACTGAGAGAGAAAGAACCAAGCAGGAAAAACGTTTGAGAAGGATCCTAATGTCTAAGCAGCAGGAGGAAAGGAACCTTTATTACAATAGCTACCATGCTTTTGGGAGAGCCCTGATTAAATTTAGACAAACATTAGAGGATTTTTCCAAGGGCAAACCCCAAGGACAGTTCTTTACTCATGTTAGCAAAAGTAAACTCCCTCAAAATAAAAATAAAAAAACAAAATGAATAATTTCATAAAAAGAAATAATAAACATAAAAGAAAAAAGAATAATTATTGTTAACATTTTTATAGTTAACTAGTCAATCAGCTAGCATTTATTAAGTGCCTACTATGTGCCAGGCATTGTATTAAATGTTCTACGTAGAACTATGCAGAACATATAAATGTTCTATGTAGAGTTTATAGATTAAGGTTACCAAAGAATATTTATATAGCACTTGAACTGTGCAGAACTATATATATATATATATTCCCTCATTTGATTCTCAAAATAGTCCAGTGAGGTAAGTGCCATTATCATGTTCATTTCACAAATGAGGAAACTGAGGCTGAGAAACTTTAAGTGACCCGACCAGAGACAAGTTTGGAGTTGACTAATAAATATCTGAGTCAGTATTTGAAATCGGGTCTATCCTGACTGTAAGTCCAGCATTCTAGCCAATGTTCCACCGAGTTGCCCCAAAGAAGAGAACAGAAAACAAAAATCAGGTGACCCTGAAATCATGATGTAAGACAATGGGAAATTTTGATCTATAAAAATTTACTTAGCAGAACACATTTTATGTTATTAATCAAGGGAGGAATTGGGATTTATTCTGCAAAGACTGGTGACCCATATTTTTTCATCCTGGGATCCTGCATTTCAGGATTCCATACACTATTTCAGAATTGCAAAATTCTTTATTAATAATAATAATGCTCTTTATTAGGGCTTGTCACTGAGTATGCTAGAGGGATTTACCTGGTGTCTCTTCTAATCTGTTAGCATACGGAAAAGCTGAGGCTCAGAAAGGGGAGAGAGCCACACAATCATTCATCCCCTGAGTTACTAGGACAGGATGTAGACTAGGGAAACTCAGTTGGTGGATTGCTCCAGGCTGTTTCTGTTTTCCATGCTATAAAATATATGAGAAGAGAGGAGGGGGAGTCCTTCCCGTCACCACTAAAAGGTTCCCACTAGAGGGTGCTCTTCCCCTTTCTATAACACACCTGTGGCCATCTGTCCCCAGATCCATTCCTAGACAGCTCCTAGACCTCTGCCTTTTGATAGACAGTAGTACCCACAGGTATGTGGGGTCCTAATGTGGAGGGGTCATCTGACCCCAAAAATGTTTCATAACATGCAGTAGTTAAAAATATATTCATGCATTCAATACAACTGAAATCTCATGATTTTATGAATTGTAAAAGTAATCATTTACATGTTCACTTTGAGAAATACTTCTTACAAGGGACTGGAAGTCAGAAAGATCTGAGTTCAAATCCCACCTCAGACACTTACTGACTGTGATTCTGGACAAGATACTTAACCTCTATCTGCTTCAGTTTCCTCATCCATAAAATGGAGATAATAGAACATACTTCACAGAGTTGTTTGTAGAATTAAAGGAATTAACATATGCAAAACAATTTGTAAATCTTAAAGAGCTATATAAGTGTAATTAGTTGTTTTAGATTTTTAGAACCCATAGGTATTTTTCTATATGTAATAACAGTTAACATTTATATATCACTTTAAGGTTTGCAATGTACTTTACAAATGTCATTTCATTTGTTCCTCACAACAACCCTGGGAAGTAGATGCAATTATCATCCCCAATTTACAGATGAGGAAACTGAGATTTCAAGGGATCAAATGACTTGCCCAGAGTCACACAGCTGATGTCTGAAGCAGGAATTGACCACTAGTCTTCCTAAATCTACTGTGCCCATCTAGTTTACTTTATATTGTCTACAGAGAGAATTGCTTGTCCAGTGACCACTTCTATCTTATTCAAACAGATGACAGGCGATGCTCTGGCAGCTGCTGAGTGGGGAAAGGAAAATGATTTGGAAAAATAGCTTAGAAACACTCATTTTAAAAGCAGCATACTTGACATTGAAATGGCATGTTATTTTTTGAAATGGCATGTTATTTTCTCCCCTTCAATTAGGAGGCCCTCCAACTTATGAATGAAGTCAAAGAAAGACTGGAGGTGGAGGAAAAGCGATGCCAGGTGTCTTTGACAGGTTTATGGGATGAATGCAAGTCTTGTCTGGAAAGTACCTGCATGAGATTTTATACAACCTGCCAACCAAGTTGGTCCTCTGTGATAAATAAGGTAAAGGAAAAAAATAGGTCTCAGAATTTCAAAATTCCTAGAACTCAACTAAGTTCCCTTCCAGCTCCAAATGGGGGGAGGGGGCAGAGAGGAAAAACAAAAGGTGGGGAAGTGAAAGTTAACCAAAGGGGATATAGAAGGGAAACTAGATGAGTTCCACAAAAGAGGAGGTATAGAAAGTGATAGGTGAGTCAGCCATAATATGAGGGTAGAGGAAACAAGATGCACTCCCCAAGTGTTGCTGAGATATCAACACAACGTTAAAAAGAAACCAATGGAGACCCCCAGTTTGTTGGCTAAATCCACACTGGAGCATTGAGAGAATGACCTGACAGGCAAGAATCACACAGGGTAAGAGTACATGAATGTCTTATGGTTTGTACCAGTGGAGACACTCCCTATTCCAGTGAGATCCAGATCCACTGAATTATCTCACAACAAAGAAGAGAGGTGCCCAATTTAATATCACCCTCAGCAATCTGAACAAGCATGGTGTTGATTTTTATGGTAATGATGAAATGTATTTTTACTTACATAGTTTACAATGTTTCATAATCTATATATAATGCTATAATACTACTGCTAGAAAATAGTAATAAGGTTTCATTCATTCCTTCATTTTTTTCCTCTTGGAGCCAAGAGTCTCCCTTGCACTCTTGTCCCACTCATTGTCACATGCATGAAATTAACTCATTACTATCTAGAGCCTGCGGTCCCTGGTCAAGAAGCACAAATGGAGATGTTCCCTGCATATTCCTTCAATATTTCAGAGAGCTGTAAGTTTGTCAGCTTGGGCACTTCCTCCACTAATGCAGATAACAACCCTTCTGCTCCTTAGCAAACATCATTTGTAAGTTGTCATTGGGAGAAGCCTCTCTAAACTTAGCAAGGTTCTCAGTTGGAAAGCTGTGATCTTTCACCAGGCATGTACAAAGTCTTTCCAACTTGGGAGAACCTACCTCAGCTTCCTTTTTGCTGGCATAGCCTTAAAGTGCCCAGGATGACTTCAAAATCGTCATGGAGCATCAAAGGAAGACCTTAGTGGATCTGTACGCACTGGGGTAGTCTCTATATTACAGGGGCCTATCTTAATTATCCTGAATTTCTTCCCCTTCCTGCAACTGTCTCACTTAAATCCAATTCATACACAAGTTAAGACATCATCGGTGACATCATTGATCCTCTTCAAAAAAGTGAAGAATGAACAACATTGTTGAGACATGAGCTTGATGACTAAGATTCCATGCCTAGTATTGGACAATGCCAAGGGAAATAAGAACAGCTTCTTGCTTGCCAATGCCATACCCAATTAAATAGAGTAATCCCCAGGATAAATAAGAAGCTAAATTTACTTGGCTCTCCACTTAAACTGGATCTTTGGGTTTTTGTGATTGCCTCTACTCTCTAATCCATCCATAGTGTGCTGTGAAGACTAGAGGTCTTTCTGTTACTACCCAGAAGTGTGATCCAGGGCAAATCACTTAACCCCTCAACTTCAGTTTCCCTTCTGCAAAATATGTGGGTTGCATGAGATAATTCCTTCAGTCAGAATTCTTTGATTCTATAAAACACTACTAAAGGTTATCAGCATAATTAAAGATAGTAAAGCTAAGTGTTGATACAAATAGATTATAAGACAAAGTATAGGGTTTTTCTTTTCATTTTAAATAACTGCTCTCAACATACAGACACAAATTATTTTGCATATAAAGTTGTATTTGTTACGTCTGACAAAAGATCAGTGGTAATTGTCTTTACTCTTTTCTTTCTAAAACAAATTTTTATTTGTTATTCCTAGAATCTTCCTTTGCTATTCCAAGAACTTTTTTTAATCAAAACTTGACATATAATATAACATAAAACAAACAATATTATATATGTTTTCATCATGATAAAATAAATACTATGAATAAAAAGCATGTAAAAATCAAAAGGACATAAAACATAACTTCCTTATGACAATCAGAAACTGAAGGAAGATCCCCCCAATATTTGCTCAGCCCTGCCCCAAATCTTTTTATAATTCAAACCTTTAATGAAAAGATCAGCCATTTGTTAAATAAACATATCTATGTCCACTCTAATGGTATAGCAATATCAGCATGATCCACTGATCTCCTAAAAGGAAGGTAGTCAGCTGACTCTTTTTAACATGGAATTCCCAGAATTCTCTCCCTCTACAACTCTACTTCTTTAGAAACCCTAGCTTTCTTCAGAGATGAACTCAAAGGTCACCTTATATTGTGAGGTCTTTCTGGATTATCCCCCTCATTTGCTAACTCCTGTCTCCAAAATTCTTTTATATCTACCTCACATGTATTCTTATATTTATTTCTATGTGTACATGTTGTTTCCCCACTAGAAAGTAAGCTCCTTCAGGATAGGAACTTAATTTCATTTTGGTCATTTTATCACTAACACCTAGCACAGAGCTTCATATGTAGCAGACTTTTTTTCAATGTTGGTTAAAAGGAAATAAATGATTTTGAATATTTGCTCAAATTCCCTCTTTTGCTTTGCTTTTGGCAATACTTAATCAAGAATGAAGGTAACCATGGTTTTCTATTCTTAGACAATTACTGCTTGGAAAACAAAGATTAGGGTAAAGTATATTCTTCAGGTCAAAGCTGGTTTTCAGCATGAATTGCTCTTTGGTGTGAAGGCTAAGCGTAGATTTATTTTTATTGCTTGTTCCTTGGTTTTTTTCTTGTTACTGTTTTTAAATAAAGTCATAGGATTTCTCTACAGGTAAGATGGGACATAGAATGTGAAGAGGCAGGTGAAGGGTTGGCAGATATGATGGAGAGGTGTTGCAGTGCAACAGAAAGTGTAGTGGGTGGCCAAGACAGACCCTGTTGTATAGTCCCAATATAGCCAATGCTCTGGCTTGGGTATAGGAATATCTACATTAGTAGGTAAAATAGGCAGGTATATGTGTGGTCTACTTTCAAAGGCTCCCAGGAAGACCCCTGTGCCTCAAAAAAAATAACTTCTTGCTAACTTGTTGATATCTGAAACCCAGTGACTAGAGTTTGGCTTGAACTAAACATTGGCTTTGATTTTTGAAAAATGTAAATACTCTTTCTTGGTAGAAGCAACATACTAAGCCCTACATATACATCTCAGAGTGAAAACTTTACCTGATCATTTCCCAAGAGTTCATTTTTGTAGGTTAAGTCAAAGGAGAAAATTTTCAGAAAGGACTCAGGGCTGAGAGCATGCCACTAAAAAGCTAAAGAAAAGGATGTTTAGACAATCTTAGGCTTATTCATATTTTTTTTTCCAAAAATCTCTGGATGCTACCTTATGTGTCTTCTGATAATCTTTGTGCTCCAAATTCCATCCCTCAAATTGTGGTTCCTTAGTAGTGTCATTAAACTTGAGCCAATTTTGCATCACCAAGACTCTCTGGTCAGAGTTTTATAGAAATTTAATTCAACCTTGAACATTTTTGCTATTGCTGCCATTCAGTCATTTTCAGTTGTGGATGACTCTTTGTGACAGACACTTTTTGGAGTTTTCTCTGCAAAGATACTGGAGTAGTTTGCCATTTCCTTCTCCAGGTCATTTTACAGATGAGGAAACTGAGGCAAATAGGGTTAAGTGACTTGTCCTAGGGTCACACAGTTAGGAAGTGTCTGAGCCTGGATTTGAACTCAGATCTTCCTGACTTTAGGTCCAGCACCCTATTATTTTGCCACCTAGCTCTTTCAGTAAGTACTTAATAGAACTGAAATGAATAATTAGTACATTACCTAAAAATTCACTGCTTATTCCTAAGGTACCCAGGAATTCAACTCAGTTATCATTTATTAAGTGCCTTCTATACTCCAGCAAGTTGGGAATTAGTCTGAACTCTACTTCATTAATGTAGGAATTTTAAAATTTGTTCATAGAAAGGATCTAGATGGAAAGTAAGAACTTGATTCCATTTCTATTCCCCTACAGATTGAAAGCTTTTTCAAGAAAATGCCTCAATTATTTTTTCCTTTTCATGAGGATGAAGTAAAAGCTCTTCCTGTCACTGAAAAGTCAAATGAGGAGGATGCTCAACTATCCCAAATGGAGGGCACGTTCAGTCAACTTGCCACGGATGTGAACACACTATTCAAGAAGAGCACTGATGTATTCAAACAGATACAGAAAGAATTTGACCAGGCTTTCCAAACCTATTTCATCTCAGATGCAGACTTAACAGAGCCCTACTTCCTTCCAGCTTTATCAGAGACAACCCCCCAGAACACAAGTCTTCTGAGAAGCTGGGAGATACCCAATTTCTTTCAGCTGTTTTTTGATTTCAGCAAATCAATTTTGATAGGTATTGGTGAAATGATTACTGAAATGATAAAAGGTATGAAGAATTTACCAGAACAAGAGAAAGGTAAGTATTATAAAAATCAAGTTGGTGCCACAATCTGTACCAATATCTAGTCTTGGGTAGAATAGTAAACATTAGAGTTTTGAGTAGTTCAGGACATGATCGTAGATTTAGCACTTAAATGGTCTTTAGAGGTCATCTAGTCTAACACCCTAATTAACACCCTAACTGAGACCCAGGGAAATGAAGTGATTTGCTCAAGGTCACTACAAGGTTACTATAAGTTGTAAGTGGAAGAGCCAGAATTCAAACCCAGATCCTTTGATTCCCAGTGTAGCACTCTTTCTATTAGCTCACTGCCTACTTATTTATCATTCCTAAAGTGTCTTTCCGTGGTTAAGCAATGGTTCCAGGATTTTTACACAGAACAATTTTCCCCCAGTTTATTCATTTGGGTCCATCTGAGTGAAATGGGTAAACCATAAGTGGCCATTCCTTTAGGACAAGACACTTCACCCTGATAGAAAGTGAGCTAAAGACCCGTGCCGCTGCTTATAGGCTGATAAGAACTTCATGCCATTTAGGGAACACGTTGTTACAAATATACTCAGCTGAGAATGAAGATGCTGATGGAAGAATGAACTCACACCTTCTACACAAGTTAATTTAGTCCACTCTAACCCATTCATCTCACAAACTTCTTGATGACTTCCTCGCCATGTCACAGTTCGTCTTCCTTGTCACTGCGTTTATCCTTCATTTCTGAAGAGGACGATGACATCAGGGAAGGGTGACATGACTTGCAGTTGACTTTGACTTGAGTGAGGGAGGGCTGTGCAAGGTCACCAGCCTCACTTTCTCCTCCTGAGCCATCTGGGTCCAGTGACCAGACATTCATCAGGATGATTAAACATGACCCGGGATGCAATGGGACACCCTGGCCCTGTTAGGCTAAGATCTCACTTAGAGTGAAGTAAGGCCCATTCAGTGAATAGGAGTGAGTCTCACTTTGAGGAGTAAGTCAAGGGATGGTCTTTAATTAGAAAAAAGAAAAAAAAGTCACACTGGAAGGGGAAGACCCTTAGGATTGCTGGCCAAAGAGAAACCGTTACTATTTACATTCACTCTGTGCGAGGACGCTAGATTTCTTTCTCAAAGATCAAGTCTTAAATCCAATTCACACTGGAGCTCATAGGCTGGACAATAGATCCCTCCTAGCACACAGTGAATGTAAAATGTAAATAGTGTCTTCCTTACACATCAACCACCAACCTGCTGTTTGAAATTAAATACCAGTCTACCTCCTCACTTAGATGAAAATCATCAATGTGAGTAAAAGGGGATGGAAAGAGTTTAGATAGAAGATGGAAGAAATTAGTGTACTGTTTACATTTTTGTTGTACATTCCTTTCAGTCATGTGCAACCCTTCATGACCCCATTTGGGTTTTTCTTGGCAAAGATACTGGAGAGGTTTGCTATCCTTTCTCCAGCTCATTTTACAGATGAGGAAACTGAGGCAGACAGGAGTAAGTGACTTGCCCAGGGTCACACAGCCAGTAAGTGTCTGAGGTGGAAGGTGAACTCGAGTCTTCCTGATTCCAGGCCAGGGCACTCTATCCACTTATGTCACCTAGCTGCCCTAACTGAGGGGGCAACCCAAAGCTAAACTTTGGTGTCCTTGTTTGTCCTTGAGAAAGTCCCAGAAAGGAAAGGAATAGTTTAGTAAGGCTTGTACCCTGCTTCAATCCCAGCACTTTACACTGAATTTTTAAGTGAATGTTATAAATGATCATATCAACCTAACAGCCTATACTAACCCGAATTACAATATACCTCCAAAAATAGAGTGCTTTCTCAGCACTGGCATCTGGTGACTAATCCTGTTCTAATGACTAATTGGTCTTGGTGCAGCTAGGATCTCATCTCTTCAATCTGTCCTCCCCACAGCTGCCCAATCTCATTGTCCTAAAATGTCTTTGTGACTTCAGGCATATGGCTCTATCCGCTGTGCCACATAGCTGCCCCTTCTTTATATTTATATAATCTGTATTTAGTTTCCTAATCCAAAGAGCTACATGGAGTCCCACAGTTGCATTCTTCTGTTTCAAATTATGTCTTTTGTTTTTGCATCTTATTCATCTCAGAATATGTCCCTCCCATCCTCAACTCTCACTTGGTGAACCTTTCCTTGTAACAAAGATTGAAAAAGAAAAAAAAATTAATCAAAGATAACCAATACATCAACGACAATTCCCCACCTCTCCAATGAAGGGAGGGAGGTGCATTTCTTCTTCTTTGAAGCCAAGTGAATAATTATGATCACATAGCATTCAGTTTTGC
The DNA here is from genome assembly GCA_023548195.1 of Bettongia penicillata ogilbyi. Lineage (NCBI taxonomy): Eukaryota > Metazoa > Chordata > Mammalia > Diprotodontia > Potoroidae > Bettongia > Bettongia penicillata. Next base: position 2,704,648 of record JAJHZJ010000357.1, read on the forward strand.
TTTATTGTGCTTATTTTAATCACTGGGGCCATTGTTAAGAGTTCTCCTTTTTCTCCATACTTCACTCACACAGTTCTTTTCTTTGTGACCTTCTCTAGACACTTTTTGGGACTCAGTGCCAAGTTCTAGAAATATCCATTTAGCTTTATATGCAGGTAGAACTCAATGCCCTACTCTGTTTTCTCTGAGTCTTAATGCAGGAAGGACAGTAAGCCATAGAAGAAAAAGTACTGGATTTGGAGTTTGAATCCATAACTTGAATTTAAATCCATGTTCTGGAACTCTTGGAAAAGAGCATCATCTCTTTATGCCTCAGTTTTCTCATCTTTAAAATGCAAAGTTTGACACATTGAAATTTAACCAAATTTCAATCACTGGGACATTGTCAGTGATCTTGGAAAGGTCATTGAGGATGTAAGAAAAGCCAAAGGTCTGGGGAAAAGGAAGATAACCCAGATTCCAAAAAAGGGAAAGTACAGACTCTGGAAGCTCTAAGCTTTGATTCCTGGAAAAATTCTAAAACATATTATCAAGCAATGGTTAGTGAGCATCTAGAAAAAGAAACAGTAATCAGGTAGTGCCAGTATGGAGTAAATCAAAGACACCTCATCCCAGACATTTTTTGGACAGGGTTACTAGACTTCAAGAGAATATTATGCATGAAGTTTATTAGTATTTTAGTGAAGTACTTGACAAAGTCTCTCACTTTTTCTTGTGGACAAGATGGAGAGGTATAAGTTAGACAATACTACATTAAGGCCTGAGTCTGGTTGAAAGACAAATGTTTCAAGGTCAGTTTAAAAGTATATCTTCAGCGAAAAGCACCCTAGATCTGTCAGTTGTTTAGGAAGCACTTACAAATCAATAACTCCATGTTATGGTCACAAAGAGTCAGATATGACTAAAACAACTGAATGACAGCAACTATGTGTCAGATACCATGCTAAGTACTATGCTGTCTAACATTTTTATCAATAATTTGGATCAAGGTATAAATGACATGCTTATCAAATTTTCAGATGACAAAGAGCTAAGAAGATACTTAACACGTTGGCTGTGTTGCTAAGAGAAAGGGACTAGAATGTAAGAGTGAGAATCCAAAAAAAGGTTTTAACAGGATAAAACCTAATGAAACAAAATTTAACAGGGACAAATAAAATCTTGCACTTGGATTTTAAAAAAATCAGCTTTCCAAATGCAGCACAGGAGAGGTATGATGAAATCAGGTCATGTGAAAAAAGATCTATAGGTTTCATGGTACCCCATGCTGAAAATCAAAAGCTAAAATGAGTGAAGTGACAGCCAAAAAACTCTCAATACTTAGGCTTACTTAGGAGAGTCGCAGGGAGTCTGCAGGACAAGGGAGGTCATCTTTGCTCTGACCTCTGTCTCATGCACACCATATTTGGAATGTTCTGTTCAGTCCTGGGCACCCAATGTTCCCCCTGAAGAGGGCAACCAGAGTGGTGAATGGACTTGCAAGTATGCTATAGGAGTAATAGTTGAAGAAACTGAGGCTGTTTAGTTTAGACGAGAGATTTAGGGGGAAACATGATAGCTGTCTTCAAGTTTTGGAAAGGTTGAAGGATTGTCACATGAAAGATAAATTGTTCTACTTGTTCCTAGAGGACAAAACTAGAAGCAATAGTTTGAAGTTGCAAATGACAGATTTAAGCTCAACGCAAGGAAAAACTTCCCAAGAATTAGAGCTACTTTAGAGTAGAATGGGCTGCCCAAAGAAGTCATGGGGTTCTCTCAACAGAAATCTTCAAGCAAAAGCTAGATGACTACTTATCATGTAAATTGTAGAAGGGTTCTTATTACAGGTACACGTAGGGGTAGGGCCTCAAGGCCACATGTGGCCCTCTAGGTCCTCAAGTGTGGCCCTTTGACCAAATCCAAACTTCACAGAACAAATCCCCTTAATAAAAGGATTTGTTCTGTAAAACTTGAACTCAGTCAAAAGGCCAAACTCAAGGACCTAGAAGGCCCCACATAGCCTTAATGTCACAGGTTCCCCACATATGGAGAAGCATGGTTTCTGTGATCTCTTAAAGATCTGAGACCATATGACTGAGTGGCTGTATGATCTCTAAGGTCCCTTCTCATTCTAAAACGCTATGATGCTATAATTCTTTAAGCCATGAAAACGCATGCAAAGAATTGTGAAATAAGATCCTTGTAGATGTGGCCCAAATTGAACAAGACAGAAAGGAAAAAAAGTATTGTTTCCTACAGATAATAGTGTATTTCCCCATATTAAAAAATCAAAAACTAATTTTTTTAAGTCAGGAGATAAGAGTTTATTCTAGTTTTATCTTCCACAATTCAGCTTGAAAAAAGAGAGGAAAAGACTTCCTTAGAATTTCTCTGTGGTATTTAGATAGCAAAAATTTTCAAAAACAGGTGTTGCTACATGGGCAACACTTGGAATAAGTGCCTGTGGATTCTGAACTTATTTTTGCTGGGTTCTTTCCCAGAAGAAAGGTGAGAAAAGTGACTTTTTACTGACTGACATCTAACTGAAACTGTTGTAGCTGCCAAAATGTTCTGCAGTAGCTAGCTAGGACTTTGAATGACTGGCATCTCCCTGGAAGTGACTTATTTTATGTAAGAGTTAGAAAATTGGTGCTGGATTTCTCTCCTGTACCTTTGCTGTATATATAGGCAGAAATCAGTCAGCTAGACAAACTCCGTACCTGGAATAGTAGTTAGTGATCAATGGTTTTTTCTAGTAGGATAGTAGCAGTAGAAGTGTTTAATCTGGCAATCATTTCTGAACATTCTCCAAAAGTGCAATAAGAGAGACAGGATCCTAGACAAAATAATTCACTGCCAGTGTTATTATGGGATGGGGCGGGGGTTGGGGGGGAGGGAGAAACTTATTCCAATAATTTTACTGGACATCAAGTTTCTTTGATATGTAGATGAATTTAAATGTTTCAAATCATACATCATCCTTGCAATTACATAATAGTAAGTCATATTTATAAAATGCTATACTATTAGAAAATGTTTTCTATATATTATAATTGAGATACATTACTATAATTTATAAATTTGGGGATATATATGTATTAATGAATATAATGCATATAAAATAATAAGAGAGACAAGGTGGCATGGTAGATAGATAGCTATCCTCAGAGTCAGGAGAAGGAGGGGCGGGGAAGGAGGGAGGGAGAGAAGAGAGGAGAAAAGAAGGAAGGAAGGAAGGAAGGAAGGAAGGAAGGAAGGAAGGAAGGAAGGAAGGAAGGAAGGAAGGAAGGAAGGACAAAAGAGATAAAGGAAGGGAGAGAAAGAGAGAAAGAAAGAAGAAAACTGAGTCTCCCTAAAAAGAAATGGTCTGACCAAAGTCACATAGAGCTAATAAATGCGGGGGAGGGCAGAAATTAAATCCAGGTGATAGCATCATAGATTTACGGCTGGAAGGGAATGTCAGAGATCCTGTAATCCAGTCCCTTCACTTTACAGAAAAGAAAGCTGAGGCCCAGAAAAATTGAATTATTTGCTTAGCATCATGCAGGTAGATTTTCTGAATATAAGCTGCTATTCTTCCCTGGTTTATACATACCATCATTTCTCCTAGTGCAAGACAACTCTGTATATTCTAATCCTCTGAAATGAGGAAAAATGTTAATATCTGCCTTCTCAGTTTTCCATGGCTCTCTTCCAATTCACCACATCCATTGAAGAGCCTGTGCTCCACTTTTTCCTTGCCCCAAATGGGCTGGAACTTCAATGTCCAAGGTAAATTTAAGGGAAAAAACTCCCATCAGTCTAATCTCCTTTCAGCCTTTTGACATGCAGGTGGTCCTAGCCAGAAAATATGTAGATCATAAATGGCATCTTCACTCGTCACCATAGATCTCACTCTCCCTAGGGAAGTAAAGTATGTGTAGAGCTATTTGGAAGGTTGCTGCAAACCAGATGCTAAGAATACTAAGGCAAGATCAGAAAGCAAACAGATATTTGTATATGGGTGTATTTACTGGCACTTTTCCAATGGGAAAGCCATATTGGTCTACTGCCATTGGGAAATCAACCTAAATAACCTAGTATTATGAGACTTTGCCAATCTTTGTTTATAATGGCAATCCAACTATAGTGTCTATGGCTAATAAGGTTCAGTGGGACAAGGAGAGAAGAGATGCTAGAAAAGATTACTAAAGATACCATCTTTGTTATCAATCAGTCATAGGTATTTATTAGGTGCCTACCTATGCCAGCTACTGTGTTAGGTAATGGGGATAAGAATACAATGAATGAAACAATCCCTATTCATAAAGAGTTTATAGTCTAGTGGAGGAGATGCCAAGTACACACACACACACACACACGATATGTTAAAAAGGAACACAAAAAAATGCAAAATGGTTCAAAGTAAAGTAGTTTGGGAGAGAGTATACTGGTAGTTAAGAGATCAAGAAGTGCTTCATAGAGTAGACAATCTTCTCTTGTGTTGTTTTGTTTTGTTTTGGTTTTTCTCATGGTTTCTCCCATTCATTTTCACTCCTCTAGGCAACATGGCTAATGTGAAAATGTGTTTAATAACAATATATGTGTATATATGATTGCAAGCTGTCTCAGGGAGGGTAAGTAGAGGGAGGGAGAGAAGATTGAAAACTTATGCAAGTGATTCTTGAAAACTGAAAACAAATAAATTAAATTTAAAAAACAAAGAAATGCTTCATAGAAAAGATGGCACTTGAGCTACATCTTTAAGGAAGAAAGGGACTGAGGCAGAGATGAAGAAAGTGTATTCCAAGCATGGAGAAGAATGATGATGATGATAATTGAATAATAGTTATTAGAGAGGCAGCATTAGAACCAAGATAGCCTGAATTAAAGTCCCATTTCTGACACACATTGGCTCTGTGACTCTGGGCAAGTCATTTTATCTCTGCCTCAGTTTCCTGATTTATACCTCATTTGTACTTCCCAGGGTTGTCATGAAGATCAAATCTGATAATATATGCAAATTACTTAGCACAGTGTCTGGCACATAGTAGGTACTATATAAATGTTAGCTATTATTGTAGCTATTGTTATTATTATTATTTGCAGAGAAGATATCAACCAGTATCGGTATAATGAGTTCCCTATGCAAATGAAATCACAAGTCTAATCCCTAATCCTAATATTAGTGTAGGGCATATGTTGCCCATGTGAGTTACATGTATGCCCATATGGGTAGTCTAAACACAGATCATGGTGAAGTATGGGTATATATCTCTGAAATTGCCCACCTTCTAGGGAATTTTATTTTTTCCTGGAGGGGAATAGGAGAAGGGACCACGAAGGAAGGGGTACTCAACTAGAATTATATCCATCTGTCCCCCTAAATATTGCTTGTCTAAGGGGATTTTTTTTTGGTTCAAGTCACTTCTCTGGGCACCCTCCCTTAAAAAGGAAGGGGTTCCTAGGCTTACATCCATAGGTTTGCAAATGCCAGTTACACAAAAGACCATCACAAATACTGATTTGTGAGCAAAATCATTTATTCAAGCAGATAGCAACAAAAATCAGAGAAGTTAGATAGATTAGACTATACCAGAAAATACACGGGAAAGGAGCCAATTGATTATGGGAGCCAGCTGACATCTCCTTTAACCAAGAAAGAGAAAAGCTTCTTCTCCACCCCATTTCACTTGAGGAGAATTTCCCAAAAGTCTCTAGGGAGGCAAGCTGAGATTTAGAGACATATCAAGGTTCTGGCTCTTTACTTTGCCTGCTACTTCCCAAAGTCTTTTATCTCTCTCCACATGTTTTTCTCCAAACAGTGTCTGGAACCATGCGTCTGTTTCTTGTAGCTGGAATAAAGAATGTCTCTTTCCTCTCCAACATTCTCCCACCAACTCCACCTCTCACACAGGCCAACATCAAGGAGTCATTCCATCCACCAATCAAGAATTATGCATAAGCAGTAGCATGTGAAATAATTAAAATAGTTAATAAGCACCTTGTGGACCTGACTTTGTACTGGTGTATACATGAAAGACTCTAGGAAAATTGTGTCACTGACCTTTGCATGTCCAAATTGGTAATATACTAAAATACTCTAATATTTTGTAGGAATTGACTTATATAGTTTATTATTCACTTTTTAACTTAATCTCCCTTTTGAATGAAATGCAGATGACAACTTTAAATTTCTTCCAGAAATATTGCTTTCTCACTCTCTTCTGTCTCACATATATACACAGACATAGCATGACATATATATACATAAATATGTATATATACACATACAAATATGTATGCATATGTATACGTATACACACATGCATGTTTTATTACATTGTGTACAGAGGTATTGTCTATATTTATGTGTATTGCGTATATGAGCATATGACAATATATTGTATGCATGTGTATACATGCTATATATGTATACACATATGTTTATATGCTGTATGTCTTCTCTCAGTCTTTGGTTTCTACTCATATCCTTTTAATAAAATACCTTTTTTTCCTTATTGAGAGTATCCATTTAAAAAAATCACATTTGTATTCACTGGACTTAAAACTGAAGTAAAATCATTGTATTAATAGTTTCTTTTCCCCCCAGAGCCCGACAAAGGAGGCATGTTTTCAGAGATTTTCCCTGGACGCAACAGAGTACCATGTAAAGAGCTTAGCCAGAATTTGTCTGGATGTTCTGAATTTCATGAAAGATGCCAAAAATGTCAAGAAAACCTCTTGCAAGGTAAGTTGGTGTTTTCTTATTTGTGTCAATGGACATCAGTTTAATAAATAGGATTTGGGGGTTGGGTTTTGTTGTTTTTCTTTGGTGTAGGAGGCATCAGGCTAGCCTGGGTGGGAGAGGTGTACAGAAGAATAGGAGATATCTTATTCTCTCCTAAGGGAGATAAGATATATGCATAGACTATTCTGATGCAAAATACAGTATAATAAGTATCCAAGAAATATGCCATTTTCCGAGGTCCAAAGGCTTGCTTTAAGTCCTTTTATTTCATAAATTGTTTTCCTTCTATACATTTCCACATTTTACCTTTTGGGGTATGTTTAATTTAGATTTCAAAGCCTATCGCTACCAATTATTTTGGTTTGCCTTTCCATTTTCTTCAATTTCTCATAATTCATGATGAAAGACTAAATACAGGCTAATGTCCCCAATAGAAAAGAACACTAATTATATATCTGCTAATTAGGGCAAGTTATTAATGCTTACTAAGAAAAAAAGAAATAATACATTAAAAACATTTTTTAATAATAAAATTATAATGAAATTTAAAAATAAACAAAGCAATTCCTCCCATTGGATAAATTGTCCAAGTGGAATGAGGCATGTTGGGGACGATTCTGTAATTCTTTCAGTCTGTGGAATACTATGTTATTGTGGCCTTCAAGAATTCTTTTAGCTTCCAGATATACCCACTTATGCATTGGGGAAATAGGGCTTAGAGGATCATGTGAAGATAGAACAGCAAATTTTAGTTCATTTAATGTAATGATCACGTTTATTTAGTCATTTAATTTTAAAGTAAGTACACTGTTGGTTCAGGTGGCTTTGAAGGGAGCAGAGTGACTCATTGGAGCTATCCTTCTTGTGTGGGATGGAAAGGGGCCCACTACACATGTGTGCTAACCAGGGATGGGTTTTTTTCCTTTATTAAATGGCTTGTTCCATATTCTATGTATTAATGGATTGGGGGGGTAAGGAAGATGGAAGGATGCCAGACATGTATATAGTCAGCCTAGGGCAGTGACCATACTGCCAATCTACCAGAGATATAAAAGGGCTGAGAACAGCAAGGACTGTAGCTGAACCACTTGAAAAATATGGGAACCTGCCCACTGAATGTGATGATACTGAAGAGAAGGATTTGGACTATCCAGTGCCATGGCAGCAACAGACGGAAGAAGGCAAGTATTCAGAAGATGTTCCTCCTTCACTAAGTCCACACACTCACTGTGACAAAATGCTAAACTGAATTCTTGGCTGGGAAGTCTAGAAACTTGTGGATACGAGAGATCTGTCATCAGAAGGCGATTTCTGTTGGGCTTTCTTCCCCCTTTGTTAGCCCTGTCTTTTGGTAAATGTTTTGTTGGCTCAAGTGCTTGTAAGGGAGTATGATATCAAGAGAGCAGGACTCATGAGATGTGACTCATAAATGTATAAATGTGGAGTAAGCCAGTGTAATGGTAATTTAAATGGGAAGATCTTTCCCATTCATGAATAGGCCCATGTGACCTGCTTAAATCACATGGAAGCCTAACTTACATGTGGTGGGAGGAGCTTGCTGACTGGGTAGAACAGGAAGGGTGGAGCAGAACTGGAAGGAAGTTGGTGAGAGAAGTTAGGGCAGAGAGAGAGAAAGAGGACACAGGCAAGCAGACAGCTAGGCTATGAGGGTTTGAGGGAAGATGGGGGACAGGGAGGAAGGCTTGAGAATGGTGTTGTCCCCTGCAGTGATAATGTGATTGACTTCTTGGTTATTATGACAGATTTGGCTTTCTGGTGTTGGGATTTAGCTTCCTGGCGTCTGAATAAATGTTTTTCTTCTGCCTTCTATGTGGGGAGTCGGTTATGCTTTGAGATTCAGAACTATGCCAGCATATTCATAATCACCCTCAGTGCTGTGAATATTGCCTGGACAATACAGCCAGACTACAATGAGTTTAGAAGAGAATGAAAGGAAAGGAGGTGGATGCACTAATTATAGATGGCTTTCTGAGTTTAGCCACAAAAAGGGAAGAGAGATGTAGGACAATAGCTATTGGTGATGGTCAGATGGAGTGAAAAATTTCAAAATTTTCTACGTGGGAGAGACCTAGATGCATCTGGAGGCAGAAGAGAAGACAGTAAATAGGGAAAGACTGAAGATTAGTGAGTAAGTAGGGATGATGGAGGGGGCAATCTCCTGGAAAAGACAGAATTAAATGAGATTTAAAATGCCTGTAGAAGGATTTGCCTTGGTCAGGAGACTGGATCAATTCATATAAATCTATACATCCTTCTCTGAATGCTTCATATTTGTTATATCTTACAGGGTGGTAACGCTCCAATAATGTATTCCAATTTGTGAAGCTACTAATAAATGTATACCCACCTTGTTCTCACTTCTTTGCTACTACAAAATATGAATATTGTGGTGAATAGGAGACTTTTCCTTCTGTCTTGAACATCTTTGGGGTATATACCTCTCTGTTATCAGATCTCTGGGAATATAGAAATTAAACCTCTTTGATACATGGTAGGTATGCAATAGTGGGAATCCTTTCATGTATGGTCTGGATTAAGAGACTGAGGTCCTTTCCAGAACTGAAGGTTTTTTTCACTGTGTAAAGCACTTTTCATTCATCTTGGTATTTCTACCAATGCATAAAACAGTACTCTTGAAAATCCTACTTGTGTAATTGATGGTTCTTGAGTTGAATTGTTCTGTCTGGACTATGCCTAAAAATGACTAAGGATTGAAGAGGATAGTTTGATTGAGGATAGGTTCACTTACATTTCAGACAATCAGTGAAAATAAGTCTTCATAGGTGACACACCATGGAATAGGAGTTGGTATTTCATACAGTAGAGCTCATCCTGGCTATAGTAATTATATAAGTATATAGTAATATAAAAATAAAGAGATTCTTTGACTAGCTGCAGTCTTTGCCCAGTAATATGGAATGGGGAGCCTCAGACTCCAGGGTGCTCCGCACCTAGATTAACTCTAGAAGTCTATGAGATCCCTGAATGGTCAAGAAAAAGGAGAATTTGACTATACAGGAATATTTTCCAACCAAGTTGTTTCTTCTTTCTCAGACTGCCCTGATGTCCCTGAGCTGCACATAAAGTTTGATGAAGCCTTTAAACTGGTTAACATTTCTGAGCAGCAATATACTCAGATTTTCCAGATGGCTCACCATCACATGGAAGACATGATATCCATGATGGGGAAGATGAGGGAAAAATTTGGATGGGTGACTGAACTCTCTCACTGGACGAAAGGATCAGAAAATATCTTCAATATTATAAAGGTGATGCCTCAACCTACCAAGAGAATTCATTCCCTTTCCAAGAAATGACAAATAGATTATATGTATATACTGCCACTGTGCTTACACCCAATAATGGACATTTGATTTAGTACAATTTGAGGTTTTTCAAAAACATGGAATCTTAAAAAAAATTAAATAACGTTTGTGAAAAATGCTTCCAAAAGGCTATTTGCATCCAGAGAAAGAACCAATAGTCTGACTGTCGATCAAAACATACTATTTTTACTTTGTTGTTTTCATAGTTTTTCCCTTTTTTTTTTTACAACATGACTAATGTGGAAACATGTTTTACATGATTGTACATATATAATCTATATCAAATTGCTCACAGTCTCAGGGAAGAGGAGGGAGAAATAAGAAAAATATCTTATTTAAAATGTTAAAAATTGTTTTTACATATAATTGGAAAAAATATTATTTAAAGAAAATTGCTTCCAAAACTGTGAAATGCTATGCATATACAAAATATTATTGTCAGTTTTTAAAAAAAATTGGTGCAGCACCTTGTATACTCCACTGATAGGATCAAACCATTCTTACCTATATCCTTTTAGGATAATAGATAAGTTATTGTCAGACTTGTCAAAGCCTGGTACAATGGACATAAATAGGTAAAATACCCTTCTTCCTCTTTGTTTTAAGAATTTGACGAATTCATATATTTATCTTTAGATGAAAGATATGGAATGGTATAGTGAATAAAGTACTGAACTTAGAGTTAAGAAGAACTATGTTCGGATCCTGTCTCAGGCACTTACCCAGCTGTGTGGGCAAGTGACATAACCTCCTGAGCCTCAGTGTCACCATCTATAAAATGGCAACGATAACAGCACCTACCAATAGGGTCCAAAGAGACTACGTGTCTTTGATTTGAACAAACTTAAAGTATATATATGTTAGGTCTCATTAAAGGCTATGGGTTTGGGTTTCATTTTTTAATGTTTTGCAGGGAGGAGACAGGGGTAAGGGAGAAGTAGGATGCTAGTATATTTGGTTTTGGTTCTTCCTTAATTGTTTTACTCAAAAAAAGGCTGTAATTTCATTACATACATATATAGCTCCATACTTTCAGAGGCCAACTCAGTAGACTTTATCTGGTAAGACATACAAATGCCAAGAGGTAAAATAAGCAACGCTAATTACACTTTTGTATATGGAATTAGCAGAATACTGAGATTTTCATTTGGCCTAGTCTTTTGCTTGACAAACATAAATTTTTATACGTATGGGAATTTGCTGAAATATTTTTGAAAATATTTTGAAAGTATTTTTCCAAAGTTCATGTCAAATTATGCATTGGTAAAGTTTATATTTTACTTAAATCAATATATACATAGACACCATATGTATGTATGTTTATACGTATACATATGCAGAGAGAGAGGCGTACATAGAGAGACAGACAGACAAACAGACAGATGCAGATAGGTGGCTCAATGGATAGAGCACTAGACTTATAATCGGGCAGACTCATCTTCCAGTTCAAATCTGATCTCAGACCCTTACTAGCTGTGTGACCCTGGGCAAGTCACTTCACCCTCTTTGCCTTAGTTTCCTCATCGGTAAAATGAGCTGGAGAAGGAAATGGAAACTACTCCAGTATCTTTGCCAAGAAAACCACAGATGGGGTCATAGAGTCAGACACAACTGAACAAGAAAATAATACATGTTATAGCATATAATATATATATATAGTAAATATATGTGTGCGTGTGTCTGTGTGTCTGTGTGAATTCATTGAGAATCACTATTGTGCTTTATTAATAGTTGTACTTCCTGAATAAAAATACTGCAGAAAAAAAACAAGAAGTCATCAGAGAATGTAAGCTCCTTGAGGTTAGGGACAGTTTTACTTATGTCTTTGTATCCTTAGTACTTAGCAGGGTACAGCATATAAGTAATCCCCTTAACACCAGGCCTAGAATTTAAGAAAACCTAGAAGGCTGACACAGTGCTTTTTTTTTAGCCACAAAGCAAAGAAAGTACAGATAGTAGAATGGAATTTTTTATTTCAATAATATTTTGCATCTGTTGATTTTTCTAGTCAATAATTGATGCTTGATTAATTGAAATATTTATCTTCTCTAGCAAAAATGGCTTTTAAAATTGAGACATAAAATTTGTAATTCAAGTAAGTCTTAAATATGTGCAAAACTCTAGTAATCTTAACTGTAAAAACATTTTCTCCAGGTTGCTCCAGGAACTGGTAAAGAAAAGTCTTCTAATCCAAATGACACTCTGCTTGAAGTGAGCATCCTAACTTCACCTACTTTCACCATCAAAGTCCCCCAGGATGTCAACATGGAGAACCCCAGCTTCATTGAGTATGTGGTTGGGAAAGCTTTACAATATTACAAGCAACATTTTTGAGCCTGGCAAGGAAATCAGCCCTATTGAGGGTATTTTCTTGCTGAGGGCGTTTATCTCTACAGAGAAGTAAAAGAGAGACTATACCAAGATGCAATGTATTCTGCATTTTACAATTTAAGTATACATAGTCCCATCCAGGTAAAGGATTTACATCATCTCAGTTTCCACAAATTAAAATAACATGCTATACCATCTAAGGATGATTTTGTCAACTAAAGTGAATGGACTGCATTTCTTGTTAGATACAAAATACTCTTCTACATAAAATGTATGTCCCAATTAGAGTTAGATATGACAATTCTCTGCTTTGGGAATACAATGAATCTTTAAGTAAATGTAAGCATACTTCATTTTAAGTTTCTTTAATAAATTAAATTGAACATGTGATTGATTTGTGACCAATCTGGTATAAGTGAATCCCTTCCTGGAGAACATAGAATTCACCCGTTAATCCTTGTTTTCTATGACTGGACTCATAGCACCAAGCTTCCTCAGCAAAAGTGCAGTTACCATAGGTTATATCCTTGACCAATACCTGGTTTATGTTTAAAGGAAAGTCTGTGGGCCAGTCAGGCATGTTGGGTAAAACAACCACTTAATGAGTTCTGATGCTGAGAAAAACAATGGGAAAACAATGCGAGTCAGTCCAATGCAAAGCTGTATTGGCAGTAATGGAAAAGAGAGGGAAGGAGAAAGGTTGAAGGGGAACCATTGTACAATTCAGTCACATACACTAATCTCAGACTCTGAAAATGTATGACCAAAGAGCCACAGAGGTTAAACTCCAAAAACTAAAATAAAACCAAAGAGCTCCTAGAGGTTATAGGCAAAAGGTCTTCTTTATTCCATTGGAGGCAGGAAACCAGGCATGGGTGCTCTAGGACTGAGTAGACCCAAAGCAGCGAGATTAAGTCTTGATACATATAGTCATGGCTAGGCAAAGAGGTTTAGCGACTGCAAGAAAGGAATGATAATGAGACAGTTATGTCTATGGAAAAATTCTATTCCTAGCAGGGCTTCATGACCAGAGTGTGGTTCCTGTAAGTGCCTGTCCAAGCTCAGGAACTACCTGGGACTGGCTTGAGCCAATTCTATGATTTAGCTTTGTTTAGGGTTTTATGCCAAGCTCAGGACACACCTTGCTTGCTGCGCCTTAGCTCTGGAAAACAGGGTCTCTCCTAATAGTAAGATAGGAGAGTCGTAAAAAGAAGAGTGGTCTTGGGGTGGGAATCCTGTTACTAATATGGAGAATAACTCACATAAAGGTAGTGCTGTGTTGGAGAGTACAGAAACACAGGTTGTCCATTCAGCTGTAAAAGCATGCTCCAAGGTGCCATCCTAAAAGTGGGATACTTAAACCCAGATTTTGGTAGCCACCTGGAGCTAGTAATTTTTTAGGGTTTGGGGTTTTAGGGAGTACATAGCTATAGGGTAAAAAACCACACTAACTGTTAGAAAAAATATTATTTTGGGATACACAGACAGGTTAACTTTAAAAAAATATTATTACCAGTATTTCTCCATGACTAGATTCTATAAAGTATAGCCTCCCTTAAGGGAAGACTTTCATAAAGGTCTCTAGACCACTAGGCCTATTTTATAAAAGTGATCACCAGAATCTAAACATTGTTTTTTTGTAACTGTTAGAAGGGAACTTCAGCAGCTTCCATCCTGAAGGCTCTCACTTCTTTATGATTTATCTTCTTATGAGTCACCGTATTTAATGGACTGTCTTCAATGCATAATTAATCTATATGCCGTTTTGGGGTAGTCTCTACCTACGTTTTTCAGTGTATTTTAGTGACACTGAAAAATTTTTGTTGGACCTTGTTTGCAATTTAATACGAATGAAAAAAAATGAAATTAACTATTTGTTAAACGATCCCACACAATGTGGATCAGGGAAAGTCTCCAGAATATTCCACAACCAGTGACTTCCTAATCACTTGGGGCCTACCCTATCATCCAGAGGGAAGCAAGCCTAATAAGGTTGAGCTCCCACTGCCAAGATCAACTTACTCACACAAACCACACCCTCTGCAACCTTTAAGTGTAGTCAGACCTAGCTAGCAAAGGGCTGTAACAGCGAGACTTCCTTGAAGCAGAGTCTGCCTTCTAGACCCAGACATCCTCCCCTCCAAGACAAGACTCCTCCTGGCTTAGCTTGCTGAGTCCCTCCATAAACACTACTGTACCTTCCTCAGTCTAATGATCTCACTCATGTCCTGATAACCTACCAAAGACCTAATGAAGTCTTCTTATTGCTCCATGGCTCAATAGCATTTAGGGATTGAGCCATTTCCATTCGACAAACATTTATTTAAGGTTTCCTAGGTGCTGGGTCCCGGATATACCAAGACAAAAACAAATAATATCAGTTCCTCAGAAACTTTCATAAGTCTAAAAGACTTACATTTAAGGCCTCCTTTTGGCAGTAGCTATGTGACCAGAGGTAGGTAGTTTAACCTCTCAGAGTCAGATAATTCCCCTAAAATTGAGGCAGTGATCTATCTCAGGGGAAGGAGTTTCTGAAGCATTAAATAATTGGTTATTATCAAGCATAATAGATTTAACCAGTCAATATGCATTTATTAAGCACCTTCACCTGCTGGGAAAGTTCTAAACCCTGAGAATACAAAGAGAAAGCAAAAACAATTCTTGCCCTCAAAGAGTTTACAAACTAATGGGGAAAACCTCTAAGATTATATCATGGAAGGTAGCCACCCTAAAAATCAAGGCACTCGCTTCTCCGGAAGATGGCTTTGGAAGGACTCCAAGAGACAGAAGTGAGGAGAGAGAGCATTTCCATGCGTGGAGGACAGTCGATGCAATGGTCTTGGGACAAGACTTAGGGCATCGTTTGAGAATAGCAAGTAAACCAGTATGACCGTATCATAGGGTGAATGGAAATGTTACAATACTAGAAAGGAAGAAAAAAACCAACGACCACAAAGTCCAAGGAGCTGTCATCAAAGATGGGACAGCTTCACTTTTGTCTTTGTATTCTCAGCACCAAGCAGTTCTGCATGGCACAGAAGTGGCTCCTTGCCATTAGAAGGACTAGAATTTAATCCCCAAGAGGCTCTGATTGGGAAGAATTTTAAATGCTAAACAAAGGCACTTATATTTGATTCTATAAGAAGATTCCCTATAGGGAAACATTGGGGATTATTGAATAGAACAGGACATGGTTAGATCTGCACTCATTTTGGCAGCTATGTGGCAGATGGATTGGAATGAAGACATAAGGCAGCACTTGACAAAGTGACTGGCACATAGTAGGTTCATAGAAGGCTATGTGATAAGGGCCTAAACTAGGGTGGTGGTTATGTGAGTGGAAAGGGACATAATGAGAGAGATGTTGTGAAGGTAGAAACAAGGTTTGCTTGGAGATATGGGGAGGGAAAGTCAGTGGTCAAAGAATGATAGAGAGGTGTCTGGGAGAGTGAGGCTACTCTCAATAATACTAGGGAAGTCTGGAAGAGGGATAGTAGGTTTTGAGGAAAAAGATAATGAGTTTGGTTTAACAGACATGACATGATGAATCTGAAACACCTGTGTAACATCCAGTTCAAGATGTCCTTTAAAGTCAGTTGATAACGTGTGACTGGTACTCAGGAGGGAGACTAGGGCTAGGTATCTGGGAATCATATACATGGAAATGACTGTAAAATCATGGGAGTTGATATGATTACCAAGTGAGGTAGAGCAAAAAAAAGAAAAAAAAAAGGAAGAGGGCCCAAGACAGAGCATTGGAGGAAACCTCTACAGGTGCCTACTATGTATTTGGGTACTATGCTAAAGGGCATTACCAAATGCCAACAAAATAATAGGTGTTTAATAAATGCTTCTTTCCTCTTCCCTATTATCTTGATTAAAAGAGGAAGGTGTGGCTGCCAAGGACTGGATCCTACTAGGAAGGCTTCACAGAATGCCTTCCTGTCTTTCAGTTTTAAAGAGGAAATGGCTCTAAAACAATAGTGGGAAATCATGCAAATCTGAGAGCTGTTTCCTACCTAAAATTTCCCAGGTAGTCCAACTCCAAGTGCCAGCCAGCGATGTAGAATCTAGCCCTGGGCCTCTTTGGGAGGTCACTGATTTCTTGTGACTAGATCGAACTGTGTTTGATATTCCTTCCTGGCTGTTTATAAACTTCAAATGGGAATGGTTTGTCTCAGTGAACTCTCTGGAACCTAGTAAACTCCTGTCAATTACTGTAAGCCATTAAGTGGGGTGGAAGGATTTGATGAATTAACTCAATAACACACACACACACACACACACACACACACACACACACACACACACACACCCCTTACATATTGGGTATGCCATCATGGGCTCTAAGTACTATAAAAGTGTCCAACTCCCTTATTTTCAGAGAAGGAAACAGAATCAAAAAGATGGTGACTTTACTCAAGGTCTTACAACTGAGGTCAGTTCTCCACACTCCAGATTCATTTTTCTTTCTACTACATCCTATCACCTCCCCATTAGGTGCTATAAAGTACAAGGGAAGCAGTTAGCTCCAAGTGAACTGTAATTTTCATAAGGAACAACAGGCCATTTTGAAGTGCCATCCCATCTCACTATCCCTTCATCAAGGAAAAAAAAGCGCTTGACTTACTGGGAGAATTCTGTTTCATCTAATTTTCAGTGTTGCTTTTATTGGAGTGTAAGTTTCTTGTTTTCTGGATTTTGTATCCCAAGCACAGGGGCTCCTCTAAGCATTTAAGAAATGCCTTTCTTGTCTATCTCTTGTCCACATGCCACTTTATGGATAGGGCACTTAGGAAACAGAAAGACCTGTGTTCAAATCTCACACACTTAACAGCTGCATGCTCCTGGGAATGTCTTAGAACCTCTCTGGGCCTCAGTTTCTTCATCTGCATAATGTATAGCCTGGAATCAATAGTTTCTGTCGACCCTTCCCTCTCTAAATCTACGCTTTTATGATATTATCATTTATAATACTAGGACATTAAGTGCCTATTTATTAAGTGCAAATTTAATAGAAATGTATCCATTATTCCATAAATAATAAATGTTTATTGTTCATCAATTGGGAGCAGGGAAAGCAGCAAAAAGCTTGTGGCTTTCCCACAAGAGAGAAAGGTTCACGTACAATCTAGGAAAACCTCAGGAAGCAGTGAACATCTAATCAAACAGGAAATAAATAGAATTTTACATGTTAATTTGCGGCTTATTTAATGGCTAATATATTTATTTTTCAAGAACTAAAGATACTTATGCTATTTTCTTACACTTTCGACTATAATGATAAAAGCAATTACCAGAAGCCTCATATTGCTGTTTTATCACTCTTTACTTTTCCCCAAAGGAAGCTAAATGATGCCAAACACTGGAGGAGTATTTATAACTTGACATGGACACATCCTTTCTATCCCATTCTAACTAAAGCAGTACAGATAATAAATATACAGAATTTTGATTTCTGATGTGTTCTGCAATAATATTATTATTGCCTTTCTTTTTTAAAGATGAGATGATCTGACACATCTAACATCTAAGATGTTACTCACCCCTTTGTCGGAGGTCCCAGAATGTGAAATAGAGAACAATGTGATGAACACACTAAATATATAGTTTTTTGAAGATAAAATATTAGTTTTGAATGCCACGAAGCACTGAGAATTGAATAAATTTCTATTATAATTTAATACATTCTATTATAATTGGATAATTTAAATAAAATTTAATTAGCATTATAATTTAAAAACATGCTTTAAGCTTTTTCTTTAAGATAAAACAATTACATAGATGCTTCATATTTTGTGGGTTTTGTTTAAACACCAAACAAATGAAGATCTAGTCCCTGAAATGTCTGTTTTACTAATATGTTGTTTTCTAAATAAGAAAGGCAGCTTTCCTTCAATTCATTTTCACATTTATAGTAGACACTGACTTTAAAAATTATAATTGACACTAGTATTTTTTTTAAACATGGCAATAAATATTTTAATGAAAAACACATGCTGCTTTTGGTGGACATTCAGTCACTCTTCTTGGCCTATACTTGCAACATCTCATGAATGTAAACAAAAGCTTTTGTTAAACTGCTCTTTGCTGGCGAAATCAGCAAAAAGGATCCTAGAACCTTAGAGATGGACAGGAAGTCTTTAGACCTTAACCAGCGTAATCTTATAGATCATAAATTTGAAGGATGTGAGATAAAGTTACTAGCCCAAGGTCCAGGAGGTATTTCAAGGAAAAAAGGTGATTCTTAGCCTTACAAAGGATTCTTTTGGTTTACAAAATAATTCATATAAGGAATTCCTTTTCTAAATAGCTCTTTAATGATTGTATTAATTTACTCCCTTTGACCAGAGACACCAAGCAGAGAAAGTTCAATTGTTTGGAGTCACTGAAAATTGTAGATAATTATTCCTACTGGAAGATAAAGTGTTTTAAAAAATTATAATGGAAGCAAATGGCAAAGTGAGATTCTCTTGATTTTTTAAAAGTGTATATGGTTGGTTGGTTGTTGTACATTTTCGAAGAGGACCAAAATGACATTACCACAATAAAGTGAAGTTTCAGTGTGTCTGATTGTGGCTGATCAGACTGTGTGGGATAGCATGACCCCCCTCCCCTCCCCTTACTCAAATTGACTGCTCAGAGGTGTCTCAAAATAAAAACAGAAAAATCTCCTTTATTCAGTTCTTGAGAGAAGCTGGTGATGCCTTCAGCAGTAAAGCTGGAGTTAGGAGGCGCCTGACAGCACTAGAATGGCAATTTATATAGACCCTGAGTTGAAAATCCCTCTCCCACCACTGACCATTATTCTCATTGGCTGTGAAGCAAGATTTTACATTCTAGGTGTGAAATCTAACCAATCCCTTTTGGAACCTGGTTCAAATTCTCCCCCTTCCCCCTCCCCCCAGCCTACAAAGTCCACGAAAATACATATCATTATATGCAAATTAGGCATCGAAAATATATGCAAATGAGGCATTGACGACTCATGCAAATTGGGCATTGAGAACTTATGCAAATCAGGTGGACTTATGTGAGGACTCCAGACTGCGGTGTGCATATGCAAATTAGGTATTGAGGAGTTAGTGAGTCATATCCAATCATTGATCTTAATGCACTACATAGCCTTATATGGAAATCACCTGACTCTGGAGGAATGGAAACCTGGGCCTAAGGTCTCTTTTACTCCAAGGAGAAGACTCTATATCCCTGAGAAGTCTTCACTAAATCTGTTCCCATTCAAGACCAATACAAGCTCTGAATGCTCTACCACAGGTTGGGCACAGATAGTAAGTATAAATTTTGCGGGGTGGATACTCCAAATTTGCGCATCCTACGTTTAGTTCGTGCTGTCTCAATTCTGCTTTGCTCATAGAGCCCAGCACCCTTTCCGAGGTGGTCACGCCATGCTGCGCAGTCCTGTGCCAGTGTCTCCCACGTTGCACAGTCAAATCCAAAGTTCTTGAGAGAGATCTCAAGAGTGTCCTTGTATCACTTCTTCTGACCATGTGATCACCTGCCCCATGTGAGTTCTCCATAAAATAGTCTTTTTTGGCAAGCACATATTTTGCATCAGAACAAAGTGGCCAGCCCATCGGAGTTGTGCTCTCTGAAGCATAGCTTGAATGCTTGGCAGTTCAGCTTAAGCAAGGACTTCAGTGTCTGGTACCTTATCATGCCAGGTGATCCTCAGAATCTTCCTAATACAGTTCAAATGGAAGCGATACAGTTTCCTGGCATGGCACTGGTAGACTCCATGCTTCACAAGTATACAACGAGGTCAACACAACAGCTCTGTAGACCTTCAGTTTGGTAGTCAGTCTAATACCTCTTGTCTTCCAATCTTTTCTTCGGAGCCTCCCAAACACTTAGCTAGCTCTGACAATGTGTGCATCAACCTCATTGTCAATATGTACTTCCCTGGAAAGTACACTACCAAGATAAGTGAACTTATCCACAGAACTCAAAACTTCTCCATTTATTGTAATGAATGTTTCCACATATGAATGATGTGATTGATGGCTGATAGAGTACCTGTGTTATTAAGTTATGTCAAAATCTGGATGCCCGGAGAAGTTCATCACTATTATATGTCAATTTCATGATGGCATGTTTGCTCCGGTTTTGGATAATGGACAATACTCTCATGCCTTCCCAGTCACCACTAGAGTGAAACAGGGCTGTGTGCTTGCTCCCATGCTTTTTATGTTTTCAGCCACGTTGTCAAATGCTTTCCATGAGGATGAACACGGCATCAAAGTCAACTACTGTACTGATGGCAAGTTCTTCAATTTGAAAAGGCTACAAGCCAAGACCAAAGTGGAGGGAGTGTTGGTGCATGATTTTCGGTCTGCAGATGATTGTGCACTCAATGCAGCCTCTGAAGCTGAGATGCAACAAAGTACAGATTAATTCTCTGTTGCCTCTGCTAATTTTGGCCTAATAATTAACACCAAGAAAGTATATATACCCTTTGTATAAAGAATGATACTCTTTCATTCTTCTACGTTGCATCTCAAATGTATAGGGCCCATTCCGCCAGATTTTTCTAGCATTAAATTACTCCATGGGAAGCACGTGAGTACTTTCATGATGGATCTAATATTTGATATGACATGGAAAGATTACTGGAAATTGAGTGCTTGATATAGTCCTGGTCCTGCCACTTAGCAACTGAGGGTAAGTCAATTCAGTTTAATTGGGGAAAACATTTGTTACAGATCTGATGTGGACTAAATTCAGCAAATATTTCTTATACATCCTGGAGGAAATACAAAGGTTCGATAAGACTCAGTATTTTTTCTAGGCACTTATGGCCTGATAAATTAGAGGAGGCCGTTGGGAAATGCTATTTCAAGACCTCATCTAATAACCTTAATATCATGAAAACTTGAGTCTCTGGCTTCCCCTCCCTCAATCATCCATTTCCTCTTTTATGAAATCATGGGTTCCTGTAAATGAACTTTAAGATTGCTTGGAGCTCTAAAATTTTACGATCTTTACCACATCCTCTGTCTGTGATTTTAGGACAAGGTGGGAATAGGTCGAGATGGAAATCTGATCACTTAGAGCTAAACCATAAGTCTAGAAACCTCCTCTGATTCAAACTGGAAGAACTGTTTTGAAATAAAGTTGGAAACAAAGAGGGACAAAAGGTCATATAAAACTTATTTGTGCATAGCTTTTGCCCTCACCTGCATATCAAAATATTGAGTTTTGACCTATGCTTAAGAATGCATTTACCTCTTCCAGACAACTAGTTTTGAGGTAATCTTAATGTCCATGTCTAAAACTGCCTTGTAATTGAACACATTTATTTCTTGGCTATTTGCACACACATATACACATTCCCTCTGATTTAAAAATTCTTTTTCTCTGACTCAGGGGTGAACTGGTTATGTACTGTAAATGTTTTACAAGTGGCTGTCTGGGGGGAAAATGTGTGCATGACACACTTTTAATTTTTATTTGTCTTTTGGATGCCATTGTGGTTAAGTGAGTTGCCCAGGGTCATACAGCTAGTGTCTGAGGTTGAATTTGAACTCAGGTCCTCCAGATTCCAGGGCCAGTGTTTTATCTGTATTGTTAACATTTTCTCCATGTTTCCTTAAGTCTGGAGAATCAGCAAAAAGATCAATCAAGCAAGCCCTGATTTGTAGGGTAGTGTAGGTATAAGGGGGAGGAAAAAGGAATAAGCATTTATGTATAATATATAATTATATATAATAATAAATGTGTGTAATTGTGCACTCATCGATTTAGAGCTGAAAGGACATTAAGTCCAACTCCTGCATTTTACAGATGAAAAAATGGGTTTCTGAGAGTGACTTGCTCAGGCTCATGTAGCCAGTTAGTATCTCAGGCAGGATTTGAATACAGGTCTTTCAGACTAAGTTCAACTCAGGTCACAAGGTGTTGCCTTCTTAACTGAAACTAAGAAAGAAGGCAAGAAAAAGAAATGGGGGGGAGAAGGTCATGTAAAAGGAAAAAGAGTCTATACTAATGCTTTGCATATAATGGGTATCTCAGAAATGCCAATGAAAAATTGTAAAGAAAAACTGACATTTTTCTCTTATTGCAGCCCTCTTCTCAGTCACCCCCTCAACCCCTACCTTGATTTCTATTCGTTGAAGGTTGGTCACAGGGCTCTTTTGATGTTAATGTGGATATAGGTCACACAAAATGAATTAAAATGGTGCATCTTTTACAATGTACACAAAACATCCTGAAAATTCTGTAACTAGGAAGCTTTTACAGGAGCATGTGCTCTGTTATTTCAATCTATAATGATCAGGTGGCTTGAAATATCTGTGCTGGGAAAGTGTTATCCAATCTACTCCAAGATGTATTTATTTAAGCACCTGAAGTGGGTGAAAGGCACCGTGATAAGTTCTCAGAAAACAAAGACAAAAGGAAGAAAACTTGCCCCTCTCCAAGGAATTTACCCAGCAGATGTATTAACTTGAATAAATAAATACAAGATAATGGGCTGGAGAATCATTGGGGTGAAGTGGGGGATGGGAATCAGCATAAGCTTCTCATTTGTAAATACAATGTAATGGGGATGGAGAGAGCACCAAGGGATTGTGGGGAGCAGCTGTGGGGGTGGGGAGAATCAGGAAAGGCTGACCATAAGAGGAAACACCTGGACTTTGAAGAAAGCTAGGAATTTTAAGAGGTAAAAGTGAAATGAGGGTGCATTTCAGTGAGATGGAGAGGAAATCAGTGTATACCATAGTTTGGGCACAGGTCAGGGAACATTGAATTTGGGGAGCTAGGATGCAGAGTGCATGAAAAATCCAAAATTAGCCTTACTAAAGTCAACCTCCAATAATCCTACCTGATAGAGACATCAGAATTTGAGATGGCAGATAATCCACAAAATCACCTGAATTTAATGTTAAAAATGACAACTCATTTATACAATATTTTAAGCTTTCTAGTGTACTTTCTTCACAACAATTCTGTGTGGCAGGTCATACACATTTTATATCCATGTTGAATAGGAAGAAATTTACTATGACAGATGAAGTCAGGCCTTCAACGCTTGAGCTAACTGCCTTTTGTGGGATGGTCTGACCTAAGGGATCAGGATGTACTGAAACAACTTCGAGTTCTTTTCTAGCCCTGTATTAAATTATTTATGCCAAAAAAGCAACAAAGTAGATGTTTAAACTTTGAGTTTTCCATTATCTATGAAGATTTCCCATGTTCTTGTGGCACTGTTGACTTAGTGCCAAATACACAACCAGAAAAAGAATATGAGTGACCTCAACTTTAAAGGCCTTTGGGGATGTTCATATGAATTCTTGCTGCCTAGTCTTTTAATTTCTTTCTTCTGTCAGATTACTGTTCAGTGAAGTGTCTTTTAGAAAGTGGTTTATTTGGAAAAAGACCTCCTGCTGGATAAAAGAATATTTTTCTGGTTTTGTTCATCAAGCTAGGTAGTGGAGCCAGGGACTGATGGGAAAACATCTCCTCATTTCTAGGGGTTGACCCCCCAGAAGTCAGGAAAACTACCAATGATGGTTAACTATGAGTTCCTTTGGCCAAAGATGTTTACTGAACTACAAAGAGCTCATAAATCCTTAAGAGGAGCTAATTGTTATTCATCCAACTCCTGTTTAAAGGCTATATTCCAGAGTTCCTTACTGGAAGCTTCAGTCAGGACTACCCCCATTCAAATACAGCCTAATACTAACTGTGTGACCCTGGGCACAGTTAACCCTGTTTGCCTCAGTTCCTCATCTGTAAAATGAGCTTTGAAGGGAATGGCAAACCACTCCAAGAAAATGCCAAGTAGGGTGACAAAGAGTGGGACATGACTGTAAGAGAGGGGTAGGAGCAGAGGGGATTGGGGAGTGGTGGGAGATTGAGGCTGGTTAACCTTAAAAGTTCCCTCTCTACTCTTATGATACTACCCCTTCCAGACAATTTAGCAGGGAGAATACGGGGAATTTATAATCACTTGATAATGTATTCTGATAATTTTATAGCCAAAAAAGTTAGACTTCAGGAACATCAAGGGCAGGATTCTTGTCTCTAATTACGACCACATTAAAAGCCAGTATCTGTTGGGAGTAGATGGGGAACTCCAAATGAGTTCTGGATGTATGCATACAGGGATGGGGGCCGGATCACTGACGTCACTGGCCTTCTCGGAAACATAGAGGAGAACTGGCCTAGAGCTTTGACAAGTTGAGCGATGGGCCAAAGTCACAGAACCAGGATCTGTCAGGGCTTTGTAAACGGGTCTTCCTGGCTTCATGAGCTCTGTATTTTTATTAAATGCCTCTCCAATGTTTATAACCCAAGCTATATACTGAACCGAAATCCCCAGGCCACAGGCTGTGAGGAAGTTGGCCTCTCCCAGGATCTCTCTTTCGAGTCACTCCCATTCAAGGGGCATTTTTCAATTCTCCCCCTGCCTGTATGGTGAGGACAGTTATTTATGGTTTATCAATCAACGAGTATTGATTAAACGGCTATTTCGTGCCCGGCCGCAGGGCTAAGCGTTAGAGAATTCTGAGAGGGACAAGTGATACCCCTGCTCTCAAGGAGCTGACCTTCGCTCGGGTGAGGTTCATCGATCCAGCAGTTCATGAACATTTATAACGCGCCTATCAAACGCCGGGCACACCGCCTAGAGCTGAGGATACAGCAAGAGGCGAAAGGCGTGCCTGGCCCTCAGGGACCTTCCAGTCTACTGGGAGGAAACCGTGCAAACTAAAGTATACAAAGTATCCACTGAGGGAAGGCGCCGGGCCTGAGTGCCCAAGGGTGGGGAAGGTCTCCTGTAAAAGATGGGACTTTGTCAAAGGCGGCCTGGGCGGTGAGCGGTCGGAGCGCAGGGAGGGCACTCCAGGAGCCAGGGCTGGCACGTGTTGTAAGGGGGCGGCCGGGAGGTCAGCCTGGGAAGGTGGTGGGGCTCGGTGCCGAGGGTCCCCAGCAGACCGCTCTGCCCAGGCCGAGCCTCCCACTGCGCAGCTGGGAGCCCCGGGGGCGCAGGGGGGAGGGCTGCCCGCAAGTCCTCCGCCCGGCCCTACCTCCCCACGCCCCGAGGCACACGTCCCGGCCTGGGCGTCCTCCTCAGGGTCCCTGGGAGCGGAAATTTCGTTTATTTCGTGCAGCAGGAAGAGGAGTTGCCTAAATTAAAACAAAGGCGCCAAGCAGGGCCGGCCTAGGCTGCGGTACTCCGTCCTCCCGGGTCTCTCACCCCGCGCCCCAGCCATGCCCGCCGCAGGGTCTGAGCTGCAGAGCCAACTGGCCCCGGAGCCGAGGGCCAAGCCCCAGGACGCCGCGGGCCCGGGCTCCGACCCCGACCCCGGCCCCAGCCCCAGCCCCAGCCCGCCGCCCGGGCTGCACGGGGAGAAGCAGTATCTGGGCCAGATCGAGCACATCCTCCAGCACGGCTGCAGGAAGGAGGACCGCACGGGCACGGGCACCGTGTCCGTGTTCGGTCTGCAAGCCCGCTACAACCTCCGAGGTTCGGGACGGGGGGTGGCGGGGCGGGGCCGGGAGGGGAGGCGGGGGAGGAGGAGAGGAGGGGAGAAGGGGGAGGAGGGCCGGGCGCCCGCGGGTCCCTTTCCCGCCCGGCCCTGACTCTTACCTCGGGGCTGAGCGGGGTCCGTGTGGGCCCACCGGCGTGCCCGGCCTCACCGGGTGGTCGTGGGAGGCCTCAAGGCGTCCTGGTAACCAGGGAAAGTCACCCACGAGAGGCGCGCGGGATCCCCCTCCATTACCCAAGCCCCTGCCCGTTTCTCAGAGTTACAGTGAGAAGGCCTGACAGTGCGTGCCCAGGTGAGGCCCCTCTGTAGAGCTGGAATAAATGCAGGCGCCTTCTTCTGCCCCTTTGGGGCCAAGCGCTGGCATCGCCCTTTCGCAGCGTTTGGCTCTTACGTCGACCCCCTCATTTCTTCGGAAACCAAGGTCCACAGCCCCGGGAGACTTGCTCGTGGATTTTTTCGTGCCCCATTCTTCGTGACCCCATTTGGGGAGACACTGCAGGGGGCTGCCATCTTCTTCAGTAGGTAAAGGGAAACAGGTCAAGTGACTTGCCCAGGGTCACACAGCCAGTAAGTGTCTGAAGCTAGATTTGAATTTAGGTTTTCCTGACTCCACATCGAGTGTTCTGCCCACTGCACTGTCTGGCTGCCTGTAAATTACCTCAGTTTCTCTTTGTCTCCAAAGTCAGAGGGTTGGAACAGGTGGTCTTTGAGGTCTCTTCCAGTTCTAGTTCTAAGATCCTCTAGTTCCTTCATATGATGTGTAGCAGGGTCTCTGTGATAATACGTTTATGAGACTTATACTCTTGCCTCTCATCTCAACGAGGAGAATGTGAACCTAATTATCAGAAAGCATTTTTAAGCACCTAGACACAAGAAACAGGCTCTGAAATCATCATCATAATAGCTAGAATATAATAATCTTAACAATACAATAATAACATTATAGGACTTAAGAATTACAAAGTTCTGAACATAACATCTCATTTGATTGAGGTATGAGAAGCCTAAGGAAGGAGTCTGTTATTGTTAACCCCTTGCCCTTTGGTGGCCAAAGCAACATGCAGGGGAGTATACCATTTGAGTATGCAGTGTAGAAATGGGAGCTGGAAATTTCACTTGATACTTAAAGCAGAGGTAGAGAGAACTAGGAGTATGTGTTCCACCTGACTAGTCATCCCCACCAGTTTCATTCCTATCTGTCAATGACACAAAGAATATGAGACATCTTCCAAGTGCCTTCTTTATCTCTGCTCCACAAATACACTGTGCATTTTAGTTCCATGAAAAACAGTCAAGCCAACTACAGTTATTTTGGGGTTATTGATAACCAGGGAGATGTGTTGATGTAACAAGCCTCAACCCTGCTCTGCTTGGTACCTTTGGAGTCAGATTGAGGCCTGCACCCCAGCACCAGGAAGGCAGGATGTCACCTATGATTCCCAAAGGTTACCTAAAAGTCCCACAGAAAAGTATTTTGGGGTACAGGTTCCCCTTGGAAATCTACTGAGAAAGTGAAAAGGACCATGGGTTTGGTATACAGGACCTGCTGCTTAGTACCTTGGGAGAAGTCAGCTGAACTCTGGGCCTTCACTTCCTCACCTTTAAAATAAGGGGCCTGTGATTAGGACACCCGTCCTGGAGTCAGGAGGACCCATGTTCAAATTTGACCTCAGATACTGAATACTTTACTGTCTGACCCTGTGCAAGTTACTTAACCCCACTTGCCTCAAAAAAAAAATCAATAAAATAAGGGGGCTGGACTAGATAATAGCCTCTGAAGTTCTTTCCAACTATATTCAGAACATTGACTTTAAAATTTTCTAACCCTTGCCAAATGCAAATGATGCTCATCCATCCTCCAGAGATTGTAAAAAGTAGAGCAGACATTTCATGTGTATGGTACAGTTTAGGTTCTGTTCTGTCTAAGCAAATGATATGAAGACATTCAATACCCATGAGCAGTTATTTAGATTTTTAATATTTTCATTTGCCTTTAACCTAATTTCTTTTTGGCCCTGCTAGATTGAGCAAATTAATCATTTGTGGGATAAATGGATTATGGAGTAGTTGCCCAGCCCTGAGTCTTTTCTGGTATCCACTAAGATTCAGGGGACTTTGGCCTGGAGGGTGTTTTCATGGTGGTCTACAACATTTGAACTAAAGAGGCAGCTTGTGTGACACGCTAGAACACATTTTTTGTTTCCATCTGGGCATCCTAACCTTTCTCAGCAGAACAGCCTGAATGTGGCAGGTGGTAACAGGCTGGTTGTAATGAATCCATGGTTTCCTAGTTTGTTTTTTGCTAATGTAGGTAACATCCGTGCTATGTGACTATATGGCTATGGAGGCCAGTAACTCCCCTCTCACAAATTTTTGTAGCAGCACAGAATAGCCCTTTCAGGGTAACCTTACTTTCTAATGCAAAATTTTCTGTGATTCTTTGTGGGTTTTTTTTTAAGATGAGTTTCCTTTGCTGACAACCAAGCGTGTGTTCTGGAAGGGTGTGCTGGAGGAACTGCTGTGGTTTATTAAGGTAAAGTATTTCTAGCTGGATGCCTGAAGTTCTCATCATCTAATTTCTGCAAAGAATAGTGATTACTGCTTTGGTTTTCCCTAACATCATGATGTTAAACTCTGCCTCACCTCTGGACAGGCAGGAAGCTATTGAAGTTATCTGTTTAGAAAATAGAAGCCCCAGAGGAGGGGGACTATGAGTGTGGAACATTACATATACTAGAAGATTGATGTGTTGGTTAGTTTTTCTGAGCTGTTTTCTTCTCAAGAGCTGGCTCCCTAGATAAAGCAGAGGGAGACACATTTGGAAAAGAAGGCGATATAAGAAAGCTGTCAATAACTATTTTTTTAAGATAAAAAAAGACATCTTAGTGAGAAAGTATCACCATTCCCAAGAACTAAATTAAAAATGGTTCACAGGGAAGAGAAAACAGATATAACTGGCCATGTGCCAAAACCCCTCTGACCTCTGCCTTCATCCTCCTCCTCCTCCTCCTCTTCCTCCTCCTCCTCCCCCCCCCCCTCCTGCTGCTGCTCCTCTCAGTGCTTGTCTGGCTATTCTGGCCTTCCTTCCCTACCCACAAGCTGTGAGATTCTTACTCCTGGAGGCTATGGATGCTCTATGGAAGGTCTAATGTATCTTCCCAGGTATTGAGCTGTTAGAATAACCGTAAAGCCCATTATCAAAAGATGCAATTTCCTAATCTTGGACTCTAGAACTTAACAGCACTAAGCCAAAAGTCTTGGGCAGCTAGAGGGAGCAGTGGATACAATGCCAGACCTGGAGTTCAAACAGGGTCTCAGACACTTAACTGACTGTGTGACCCTGGACAAGTCACTTAACCCTGTTTGTCTTAGTTCCCAAAGGAAATGGCAAACCACTCCAGTATCATTGCCAAGAAAACCTCCAATGGGGTCAGGAAGAGTTGGATGTGACTGAACAACATGATATGGAAGCTGAGGGAGGACTGATATTGCTGCACTGTGTCTTACATTTCTTCCTTCCCCCCCTTCACTGTGGACGTGCTCAGTTCTCTGTTCTCAAGAGTCTTTCTCTGCCTTGGCAATTTTCATCTTAGGATGATTTTGGTTATCTCCTTCCTGCAAATGATTCTCAAGTGTAGTTTTAACCCCTCCCCAGGCTCCATTCCTATATTTCCAATTGCCTGCTGGTATAACACTTGGATATCGTGTAAACAAAGTCATCTGGTCTAAAATAGAATTCCTTATTCCCTCTGTTTCCATTCTGCTTTTCTTCCTGAGTATGGTTTTTCTGATGATATAACCATTTTCTTTTTTTTTTTTTCTAATTTCTCTTATTTTTCATTTATGGAATGAAACAAGCATTTCCTTAACATAATGTAATTTTTAAAAAGATTGCATATGAAACAGCAAATCTGTTATGTACAACTTGCTATTTCTTTAAAATATGTAATGTTATGTAAATTTCTTTTTTTTCTTCCCTCCTCCCATGGCTACCATTAGACATAAATGTGTATGTATGTGTATATATAATATAAAACTGTTCCATACATACTTCCATTTATCAGTTTTTTCTCTAGATGCAGGTAGCATCTTCCTTCTTATGTCCTTTGCAGTTAGTTAATTTGGGTATTTATAGTAGTCAAAATGCCTTGATCGCTTGAAGTTGTTCTTAACTCTTTGGGTATCATTCCAGAAGGCCCTCCAAATGGTTTCAAGGCCTGTCCAGTGATGCTAGCCTCCTGGCTGTTTTTCACACAGGACATTCTGTGTCTGGATTCTGGGCATTTTTTTAAGCCTGGAATTCTCTCCCTCATCTCCCCCGTCCTGGCTTCCTTGGTTTCCTTCAAGTCCCCTAAAATCTTCAAGAAGCCTTCTATGGTCCCCCTTAATCTCAGCACTTCCTTCTGTTGATGTTGCTGACTCAGCTGACTTGGCACCTGACTCTTCCTTCTTCCTCCCACATCTAATCCATTCCCAAGGGCTCTTGATTCTGCGTTGGCAATCTCTCTCACATTTAGCCTTTTCCATTCCCCCTGCTAGCATACTGACGGAAGCCCTCATTAATGCTTTTGTTTGCACTACTAAAACAGCCTCCTGACTGGTCTTCCTTTTCCTCTAGCCTCTCCTTCACATTGCTGCTAAAAATTGGCTCATTTCTTTGCTCCCACTGCCCAGCAGACAAAATGCAGCCATCTTTGCTTGGCCTACCGAAAGACCCTGCAGAATGTGGCCCAACCACAATCCACATTCCAGCCAAACTGTTCCTGCTTATCTATTCCATAGCATCCTGTTCCCCTGCCTCTTTAATTTGTACGTGTTGTTCCCTGGAAGCCACAGCTGGTGAAATTCTTTCCAAGGTCCACCACCTTCAGAAAGCCTCCCCTTCCCTCAACTGGTGGTTATCCCTCCTTCCTTTAATATCTCCTCTTGCACTTTCATCTCTGAAATGCATTTAATTGTATTCTGATGGTGTTAACTTATCTGTAGCAGGAACCATGATCTTTTGTCACTATTTCTGGGGCCTAGCAGTACTGGTTACTAGTAAATGCTTAATAAACCTTGGAAAAATAAAAGATTAGAGAAATGGGAGCTTTCAAATTGAAATTTTTATGAGAAAAGGATGGAGAATAGACTGGAGTCTATTTTGAAGAGTTATCTGGAAGGTAGAAAAAATGTGTTGAAAAATGGGAGTACTTAGAAAAAAAGGTGAGGTAAAGAAAAAATTGACTTTAAGGGAGAAGAGGCAAGAAATAGCAACTTTTTTGGGGGCGGGGGAAGAGGGAGATACATATTTATTTTCCCCTGCTCTTTGGTTTATATTTATGTGGCACTTTTCACTCATCTGGAAAATGAGGAAAATAGTATCTTCTTGCAAGGTGGTCTTACAGTCATTACTTCATTTTATCCTTGTAACAGTCCTGTGAGGGGAGGTACAGTGCAATGTAGGTTTCATCCATATTATCCCCATTTTACAGATAAGGAAGTTTTGGGTGAAAGAAATTTAAGTGACTTGTCCAAAATGAGTGAGCCTGCTTCATGAAGCCTATGTCTTGTGTCTCCTAAGTGTGATTCCACCACAGCATCTATCTAGCCTCTCTTGGGAGCTTAAAAGATAGAGATGCATCTCACTGCTTTCACAGAGGGCAAGAATTACCATGGATAGGCAATACCATTTCATCAGGCTCTTGAGTTTTCTGATAGGTGTGTAAAATGACTGCACTTTTTCCCCTGCTTTCCCTAGGGTTCCACAAATGCTAAAGAGCTCTCTGCCAAAGGAGTGAAAATCTGGGATGCCAATGGATCTCGAGACTTTTTGGATAAGCAGGGGTTCACTACCAGGGAGGAAGGAGATTTGGGACCAGTGTATGGTTTCCAGTGGAGACATTTTGGGGCAGAATACAAAGAGATGAACACAGGTGAGGAGACACGAGCAATGAGTCAGATTTTCACATGAATTGCCAAGAGTGTAGGCGTATTCTTTTATTTCAGACAAGAGTGTGGGGAAATAAGTATACTGGGGGAGAAAAAAAATACTCAGTCTGTACCCATATGAGGTCTCCTGGAGAAATGTCTCTCTTCTGGGTTGTATGAAGAAATACTGGGGAGGCAAGCTGAACCCCAAAGCATTTTCCCCCGGGGGGTTTCTTTATATAGAGGATCATAGAGTTGGAAGAGGCCTCAGAGGATAGTCTGGTCTAACTCCTTCATTTCACAGGTGAGGAAACTGAGGCCTGAGGAGGTTCTAAGATCCCACTGAGGACCCAGAGGTGGCATTTGAACCCAAGACATCAGGCTAACAGGATCAATCCACAGGCTCCAAATAGCTATACCTTTTTAAGCTCTGGGACCTTTATTTATTATTCTTGCCTTTTTCTGTTTCAAAACTTTGCACCCATCCCCACTCCATGAACTTCCCACCAAGTCCTATTTACCAACAAATGCTTTGCAGAACTGAAATTACTCTTTCCCTTGGTCCCATCTTTGTTAGTCTATCTGGGAGCTCTCCCTGTTTGCCTCTGTTTATCTATTTATAGATTTATAATAATCTAAGTGCTTTACACATAACAGAAATAACATAGAATGTTTTGTACAATTATTCCTGGTTGTAATAATGAGCTTTGTTTTTCTTGCCTTCTCAGTGGGTTGGGGAATTCGGAAGTGAAAATAAAATTGGATTTTAAAATTAAAAAAAAAATGTAATAATTTTTACCCACAATAAAGCACTTACCATCACAGGCTTTTGGGAATTCCTGAAACTTAACCTGCCTGATCCTAGCCATGGCTACCATCTATTCTACTTGGCATCCCTTCCAGGAAAAAGTTTCCTTAATTTATCTCTAACTTTGGTGTCTTTTAAAACAACCAAACTCATAATCCTCTTTTGAAAAAAGTTTTTACAAATTCAAAGCCAAGTAACAGCTGTTTGGGGTACAGGATAACAGGCAAGCATCATGTAGTGGGTAGAATGATACACTTAAGAGTCAAGAAGACCTCAGTTTGAATCTTTAGCTCAGTCTAAGAAAGAACCTTCCAATAGAGGAACCTTCTAGCACTGGAAAAAGCTATTTCGTGATGTCAGCATTTTTAAGTAGAAGGTTAAGGTCTATTCCTTGCAGCTCTACTGATTTTCTGTGTTCTTTCTGCTCTTGTTCTGTTGTTTATCAATATTTCTGGGATTTTTTTTCCTTCAGATTATTCTGGGCAAGGAGTGGATCAACTCCAGAAGGTCATCGACACAATTAAAACCAACCCTGATGACAGAAGGATCATTATGTGTGCTTGGAATCCTAAAGGTAGCTACACCTTCAAATAAATCATAATCATAAAGTGGCTTTTCAAAAACATCAGAATTCATTAGGAAGTATCTAAAATTCCATGTTGGCATATAGGGTAAGGGCTTTCTTTGAACCTCTGGCCAGCCAGTCACTTGTGCAAAAACTTTTCTTAATAGTTCCGTTGTGGGGAGGCATCGTAACAGAAAAAAAAATTCAGAAATATTTAGAAACAGTAGGATGAGAGCAGAAGGAAGATACAGAAGATTGTAGAATTTTAGAGCTGGAAGGAGTGAACCTTTGTTGTGGCTGGACAGCTAGCGTACAGAACTCTGGCCCTAGAGTCAGAAAGACTATCTTCATGAGTTCAAATCTGGCCTCAGATACCAGC
Source organism: Bettongia penicillata ogilbyi (assembly GCA_023548195.1). Lineage (NCBI taxonomy): Eukaryota > Metazoa > Chordata > Mammalia > Diprotodontia > Potoroidae > Bettongia > Bettongia penicillata. The sequence goes on from JAJHZJ010000357.1 coordinate 2,738,205, forward strand.
TGTGTAATGTGTAATGTCCTGGGTGAGTTACTTAACCCTGTTTGCCTCAGTTCCCTCACCTGTAAAATGAGCTGGAGAAGGAAATGGTAAACCATTCCATTATCTTTGCCAAGAGAACCCCAAATGGGGTCATTAACAGAGAATTCTGACGGAACTTTAATTTCAGTCCTGTTTTAAAAGTTGTTAAGAACAAGATGGTACCCGTTACCTCCATATAACATCACAGGTATAATGTAATCCCACAGTTGCCCAAAAAAGGACATGAAGCTAGTTGTGGTGGAACCTGCCTGTAATCTCTGCTATACTGAGCAAAAGAAACTAAATGTGGAAGCTTAAAATCTTACCTTTTCCCAGCTAGTAAGCATTTAACACCTACAATTACCCAGGGCAGCTAGGTGGCACAGTGAATAGTGTACTGGGCTTGGAATCAGGAACTCATCTTCAGGAATTCAAATCTGATCTCTGATGTTTGCTAGCTGTGTGAATCTGGGCAAGTCGTTTAATCCTGTTTGCCTCAGTTTTCTCATCTGTAAAATGAGCTGGAGAAGGAAATGGCAAACCACTCCAGTGTTTTTGGCAAGAAGACACCAAATGGGGTCATGAAGAGACTAAAAAATGACTCAGCAACAAATTATGTGCCAGGCACCAGGGGTACAAAGAAAGAAATAAAAGGCCCTGGCCATATATAATCTACCAGAGTTAATACAGTAACTGGTCATCTTTCTCTTACTGTCACTGCAGCATCTAAGTGGCTCAATTAGTAGAGCTCCAGACCCAGGGTCAGGAAAACCAGAGTTCAAATCCAGCTTCAGACACTTAGCATCTGTGTGACCTTGGGCAAGCCACTTAACCTCTACCTGACTCAGTTTCCTCTCTGTAAAATGGGGATAATAGCACCTACCTTTCAGTGTTGTTCTGAGGATCAAATGAAATAAAGTTTGCAAAGCACTTTGCTATACTAAAATGCTGTATAAATGCCAGCTGTCGTCATCTTGATCGTCATCATGATGTTATTTTGATGCCAGTTTAAATAAAGAGTACAACGGTTGGTGTGTTTTTTTAATGTCCTATCATTTCGTACTTTTAGTACGAATATGCTGATATACTCTGTCTCCTTTTTCTCACATTCCTGGTCTCAGATCTTCCTCTGATGGCACTGCCTCCATGCCATGCTCTCTGCCAGTTCTATGTATTGAATGGTGAGCTTTCCTGTCAGCTATACCAGCGATCTGGAGATATGGGCCTCGGGGTGCCGTTCAACATTGCTAGTTATTCCCTGCTTACCTACATGATTGCTCATGTCACAGGCCTAAAGGTAAACAACCTCTTCTTAAGTTAAGCATCAAATGAACCACTATGTTCTTCAGTGTTAGAATAATCATTTATCACTTTTTAGGATCAAGTGGAGAAATTAAATTTTAAGAATGAGAATTGTTTCATTCTTTACCTTCCAATAAAATTGGGGACTAAACCTTTAATTTTCTTGTTGCTGTGTATTACAAGGAAAGGTTTTGATGAAAGGCAGTACAGTGGAGCGGACAGAATGCTAGATGGAAGTCAGGAAGACCTGAGTTCAGATCCTATCTCAGACACTAGCTATGTCACTTGTCTGCCTCAGTTTTCTCCTCTTTAAAATGAGGATGTTAACTGCACATGTATGAACTACATCTGATTACTCACTCTCAGTGAAGTGCAAAGGGAGGCTGGGGGAAAGGGGAATAGAATTTGAAACGCAAAACCTTTAAATAAGAAAAGTTAAAAAAAAACAAACCTGGTTACTTCCAAGACTTTAAGAAAGAAAAATAAATGAACTCATTCTTAAAAGGTTGACATAAGGCCATCTAGAGAAATATATGAAGAATTCCTAAAACTGACAGAAGTAGATCATAAAATCAGTAGTCAAATATGCTGCTTAACTTGCTCAATAAATATTAATCAATAAAAAAAATAAAATGAGGATGTTGAACTTGACCTCTAAGAGATCTTCCTAGTTGGAATCTTTGATTTTATGACATTTTATAGGAGAGCAAGTCTGAAACAAGCATGGTGAGTTCAAGACTTATTAAAGTGCCTGATGTGACTTGTATTTTTTAACTGAGTTGTTTGGGATCTTTTGTTTTGGAAAAAGTGGATTGTGTAATCTGTAATGTGTTTTCTTTGGTCTGAGTTTAAACTAGCACTATTACTGCCTGTATTTTAGCCAGGTGATTTTGTACACACTCTGGGAGATGCTCACATATACCTGAATCATATTGAGCCACTGAAAATTCAGGTAAGACAGTTTTTCTGAGTGCATGAGTATGTACGTGTGTTTGTGCGTGTGCAGTGTTCTGTCCAAATCTACATTTGTCTGTGGAGTTTTCTTGACAAAGATACTAGATTTGTTTGCCATTTCCTTCTCCAGTGGATATTAAGTGACTTGATCAGGGTCACATAGCTGCTAAGTGTCTGAGGTCATATTTGAACTCAGATCACCAGTCCTGCACCACCTAGCTGCCTATATACATATACATACACATACATACACATATATATATATGTGTGTGTTATTATTCAGTTGATCAATCATGTCTGACTCTTTGTGACCTCATGGACCTACTGTCCTTGTTTGCCATTTCTTTATCCTGTGGATCCTTCTGGCAGGCCATCAGAAGTTAAGTGACTTTCCCAGAGTCACATAACTAGAAAGTGTTTAAGACTGGATTTGAACTCAGGTCTGACTCCAGGCACAATACTTTTTATCTATTGAATCGCTAGCTACCTTGTATGCTGTAGCCTACTCATGCCCACCATGAATCTGTCATTCTCAGAGTTACTTGTTATTTTCATTCTTCCAAACATGTGCTATTCTGATTTGCATCACTAGGGACATATCACAGGGAAGACATCATTCCTTACAATAATAAGCAGCTTGGCATTATGGAAAGCCCCACCTTTTAATTTAATTTTGAGCTAGCTCCATATATCTGTAGCTCCTATCAAAGTTGTATTCACTTACTGGTAGTCTAATTGCTCATCAAATCACTATTACTAGCCTAACACCTGTTCAGTAATTGTATAATTTATTTGTAAAATACAGACCCTAGAATTAATCTGTATTTTGGAAATAATAAAGTTTATTAAAAATATGCTTAGCCTAATACCTAGAACAGGTTCTTGCCTATGTAAGAAGGAAATAAGCATTTATTAAGCACCTAAAACATTCCAGACATGTGCTAAGTAGGTGCTATTACTATTTTCACTTTACAGTTGGGGAAACTGAGGCAGACAGGTAAAGTGATTCATCCAGGTTCATGCAGCTAGTAATTATCTGAGACTGGATTTAAACCCAGGTCTTCCTGAATTCAGGCCTAACACTATCCACTGCTGCTGTGTAGACACTTAAGTTTGCACTACATATGCTGTATTGCCAACTCATATGGTGCCTAAATGATGGTTTCCCATATTCAGCCACAAAAAATTCAGGTGAGTCATTTTCTGTGGGTGTGTAGTGGTAATCTGACATCCTTTTAACTTAACTTTTAGATTCAGCGAGAACCAAGACCTTTCCCTAAGCTCAAAATTCTTCGAAAAGTTGAAACCATTGATGACTTCAAGGCTGAGGACTTCCTGATTGAAGATTACAACCCTCACCCAGCTATTAAAATGGAGATGGCCATCTAAAGTAGCCTGATGCCCAGCTGAAAATGTGTTCCATCTTTTCCAGGCTACAGTGTAGAATATGGTTTATATCATAAAGACATGAAAAAGGGTTAGGAAACACAGGTCCTCACAGATCCAGTTATTATCGTGTTTGTGTACATGTATATAAAATAGTTGGATCTGAAATAATTCTACAAATGAATGCCACTATTCCAAATGTATGGAATGGTTACAAAGTGACAGTTTTAGTCTTATGTAATTATTAAAATAAAGCAGTTTTTGCATTGCAGAGTAGGTTATTTTCTTTCTCTCTAATGCAGTACAGCTGTGTCTCACTACACATGAATCCTCTACTCACCAGTGGGAGAAGTCACTGTACTATCTTACTGTCTCCATCAACAGATGCTTTATGGAGCGTTACTAAGTGCGGAGCATTGAGGGGGTAAGGTCAACACAACTAAAATATCACTCTTTGACTTTTTCCCATTTAAAAATTGGTTAGCAAGTAACGTTTTTTGACACCATGACAGATGGGGAAATAACACGTTGCGACACAGTGATTGTATATGGATGACAAAACCAGTAATCCATGGAAGTCACTCTAGGTATAGTATTATTCTACTTCCTGAAATGCTTCTGTCACCTTTTAAAAATGAGTTTCACTATGGGTTGGCTTTGCTTGTTACAGAATCTGAACTGAAAGAACCATGTGGCCATCAAATTCTATTGGCTTTCGGAAAATAATCCCTTCTACAATAATTCTTTCTGTATTTCAGAGGTTTCCTTTCCGCCCCCCGCCTCTCCCGCAATAGATAGCATAGGAAATAAGGGTTTCATAGATGGAGTCATGAAAGTTGCTGTTCCAGTAATGTCTTTGGGCCTGGCCTGGCCATAAGGAGGCCTCTTCCTATGGTGTTATGTACCCAAGGCATGGCTCAGGACAGCAGAGCTGTCCTTGCCCCCACAAATATCTTGCTTTATCTGAACTGTGTTTACCTTCTCAAAACAACAAATGAGTCATGAAGGTACCTGTGTTCTGAAGCAACACAGCCTTGACACCAATGGTCTAGTTCTTGGGTATGCTTCGGGTTACTTTTTTCTTGGGGAGAGAGGGCTGATTAGGAGTTTTGGAGGATAAGTAAGCTGGTGCCCTGTTGGAGCATACTCAACGGTCTCAAGTTGCTTGCACAGGAGGTTGCCTGCCATCAAAGACTCCAAATGTTACTCCTACAAGAGGCATATCCTGATTCCCCACTCCAGTTATTTCTGCTCACTCCTTGGAAAGTAAATGTTCTGTGTTGACTTCTCTGTATAATTTCCTCTCAGAGTATATAAGCACCTTGAGGGCAAGGTTAATTTTTTACTTGGTAAAAGTCTCAGCATCCAGTTCACAGTACTGTTCTCTATCCAGGATCGAGCCATCCCCACTTCTGTTCTTTTTTATGTACTACCAAGGCTGTGCATGCTGTCCTGGACAGCAGGTCAGGGTCTTGGCTTCTCACTCTGCCTCCCCCTAACTAGTCACTTGACTTTGGGATAGCTAGTTTGCTACTCTGCCTTGATTTCCTCATCTGTAAAATGAGGATATTAGCTTGGACCTATAACAACTCTACCTCCAAAATTCTCTAATTCTATACTATTTCATTACCTTTGCCACCCTGTCCTCCCATCATTCGGGGCTACTTGTAGAGTTAGTGTGTATATTTATGGACTACTAAATAAATGTCAAAAGATATACTTGACCTTTTATCCACACAAGGAGTTTTAGAACAGTTTTCTTACTATAAAATTCAAGCAATCAATATTACGATAGGGAATACAACTACGGAAATTTCCCATCATTTCCCAAGCTCCCTTGTTAAGGTTTAATTAGAGAATTACAATGAATCTTTCCATCTAGACCTGGCTGATTTACATATTCAAATAGTTGTCACTTGGGAGATGGCATGACTATTTTAAGTCCCATGGCACACAGTTAGTTCTTGGAAGGTACATGTTAAAAGAATGAAATGGGACCAGCTTTCCCTCACTTGCTTTTCCTAATAAACAGTAAATAGTTTTCAATAGCTCCAGGGGCAGTTACCCTAAAACTCCTTTGACATCTGTGTTCTCGTCCTGCCCTTCAAACAAACATCACACCCAGGATTTCAGGGCTCATCTTTTTGTTGTTACATTTGTAGGAATGGCAAAGAATAACACATTATGACATAACATTACTTAAAAGGTAGTTTATCACTTGAGTTGCAATACTACATGAAGGCATTAGCACACATGACAGTCTACTTCCTCTTTAAGAAAATTAAGAATGGGGCTCAGATCATTTAAATGAATGGTTAAATCTTGACAGTGATTTGGATAATATTGTTATTTGATATGTTAAATCAGAAAAGCTTCCCTCCCCTCTCCCTCATTAAAAATTCATCTGTACAAGAGGAAAAAGCCATAGTAAGGCTAAGAACTTAATTTTGCTGAGCAGCCAGGAGTTTCTGCCAAATTTCACCCTCTGGAAACCGGTGCTTCTTTACAGATTCTTCCTTCATTTCCGTGGAGTAGCCAGCATCCTTAAAAAAAAAAAGTACACAGTTTAATTAAGAAGTGCTATCTTCAGGGAACAGAAATGTCAGCCTTCTGTGCTCAGTGTGATACGCTACTCGCAGAAATAGAGTTGCCTTGACCTCTTTTTAATGAATGTTTTAAATTGAATTTATTTGTCAACTTCCAAGACTTTAAACTGAACTGAGAACTAAAGGATAAACTTGGAAAAAAGTTGCTACTTTACTTGGCCTGTATAGTCAATGCCTACAAAGGTGAAACTGAGCAATTATAGTCTCTAATAATTATTTAATTAAGAATAGTTAACGTTTACAGCTGATCCTCACAACAACCATGCTGGTACAGATGAGTTAGTGGGCAGTGAGGTGGTGCAGTGGACAGGGTGCTGGGCCTGAAGTCAGGAAAACTCAACTTTCTGAATTCAACTCTGGTCTCAGACACTTACTAAGCTGCTTATGACCCTGAGCAAGTTTAGCCTGGTCTGTCTGAATTTTCTGTCATTTTATAGACAAGGAGAGTTGAAGAAAGAAATGGCAAACCACTCATGTATCTTTGCCAAGAAAACCCCAACGGGGGTCACAAAGATTCAGACATGACTGACTGAACTATAAGAACAGATGAGTAAACTGAGGTTGCTAAGTTAGGTGATGAGAAAATATGTAGACACTATGCCAACATGAAAGCACTATGTAAATGCTAGCTATTTTTATGATTATTATTTGTCAAGGCATACAACTGGTAAGTATCTGAGGCAGGATTTTAAATCATCTTCCTCACTTTCAAGTTCAAGGCTCTAGCCACTGCTCCACCTAGATACCCCCCGCTGCAATCAGCGTGGATGGGCAAGAGAACAACGGCATAAACTCTTGAGCTTTCCCCTCTCCAGGTTCACAATCCTCGAGAAGCTGAAACCATCGATCCTTTAAAAGCTTTCTGACTGAAGACTATGATGTTCACATCCAACGATTAAAATGGAAATGATGTCTTGTGTTCATGAGAAGCCTGTTTCAAGGAGGCCCTGAAGCCACGGTAATCAAAACTTACATAGTAAGAGAACATGAGCTATTTTATGTCTATTGTGTAAGGCTGCGGCTCATGACAAAGTCTTAGTCCTGGAAATTTTGGTGATAATAGAGATGATGCTAGCTGGCATTTCTTTACAAGTATCTCATCTGAGATCACAACAACCCTGGGATGTAGGTGCTGTTGCTATCCCCACTTTATGGAAGAGAAAAACAGGCACAGATTGAATGACTTGCCCAGGGTCACAGTGTAGAGACTAAGGAAGCATCTGAACTCAGGCCTTCCTGATTCCAAGCCCAGCTCTGTAACCTCTGTATCATCTAGCAGCCTATTGTAAACATGTAAGCACAAGAGAAACCTTATAAAAGAGAGCATCTGACTTCTATATTCTGGCCCTCAGAAAGTATGTTTTTGGTACATTGATGAATAAAGAACAATTCTGGCTCTTAGTTACAGAGGTTGAAGATGCTTCCAGGAGTAGAGTCATGATGTTTTAGTTTTATTATTTTTTTTAACGAATTGAACAAATTAAAAAAATTTCACCTGTCACCCAAGGGATGAAATGCAAAGTCCTTCATCCAATTTGAATTATCTATGGATCTATCTATCTACCTGTCTTTCTGTCTATCTACCTACCTACCTACCTACTTATCTATCTATCTGTCTGTCTGTCTGTCTACCTACCTACCAGTCTATGTGTTGGGAGATGATCAGACATCATCAAAGTCTGCAAACCTCCTATCTGGCTCTTTTTCAGTTTTAACCCAGGTTAACAAGTAATTTAATGTAATTCCACACAAGAAAAGCAGCATGTTGTAATAGACCAAAGAGCTGGTCCCTGACACAGGAAAATCTGAATTGAAATGCTGCTTCTGACAACATTCTGGCCGTGACCTGGAGCCGGGCATTTAACTTCTTATTGTTAATGTCTGCCGGCAATGTTATAAAAAGACAACTCTCACAAGAGTTATGGTTCTGCATTAGTAAGATTCCCTATACCAACAAAATCATACATTGCCCACCTCCCACTCTCCCAACCTCCAATGTGGGATATGCCAGGAACCTGCTTTTGAAAGAGGATATTTTTTGAACTCCCATACCAAATGGGTGGGAACAGACCCTACTGGTGCATCTTTCATATTACCAGACTCAGAGTTTCCTTCCAGCAGTACCCTAGGGGTTGAAGGTCCTGTTCACCCACAGCACAAGCTCCATGAACTGAGCTGGGTGGGATAAAGGGCTATCTTCCCCCCATCCCTTCTAGGCTCTGTGGCCCTAAGAATCAGGCTTGGGGTTCTGTTTTGTTTGTCCTCTTTTACCCACAGGTGCTGGAATCTCCTCTGGTAGCCACATAGCTTGAGCCAAAGTGGCTTTCAAGGCAGGATTCCAGGTCAAATATTGCTGTCAACCTATCATGGAAGCCTGGGTACTTGAGACTCAAGCCCAACTCAGGTTTTGGATTCTGAACCTGGTGGGACTGTGCTACATAGGAACTGAGTTAAATCCCATCCCAAGGAATTAAGGTGGTATGGTAGGGGGATTATGTTACTCCCCCCACCCCAAGGTTTGCAGGGGGGATATTTGTATATCTTTATTGTACCTATAGAGTAAATATTCTTCAGTTAAAGGTAATCTAAGTGATTAAATGGAACTATGATGCAGTAGACCCCTCCCAAAAGAATATAACTGGTGGGGACTTGAGCTAACGGCAGACTAGATACTCTCAAGCTCCCTTTCAGGGTACCAGAGAACGCTGGGGTTCTCTCACCCTTAAGTGTTCAGGTAATAGGAGCCAGGGTAGGCACTGTTAAATAGGTAAGAGAGGGCTAAGAGAATTCATTTAGACCACTTGCTATATCTTAGATACACATTACGGGAGCTGTCCTCAGCCTACCTCAGGAGGCATATAAGAGGCATTTTTGATTACTACAGGATACTTGAAGTGTTCATGCAGATGAGCTACATATTCACACATCCTAGGAGAAAAAAGTACATTGGGATATTAGTGCATAAATTAGGTCAAGCCAATCCTGTTAATTTTCTAGGAGGAAGGAACAGCATGCCACACTACTCAGAATGATGTCTGATGGTCTTTGAAAATGCTTTTAGATTTTTTTCAAAGTGTCATCCAACTGGGAGCAGCTGGGCACTGTGTGTGCTCCCCAGGAGGTAGAGGACCTGGATTAGAATTCCCAGAGGGCCACTGAAGGTTCCTTTTTGGCCCACTGGTTCAGTCTTCTCTGGGGCTCTTTCTATACTAGCCTGAGATAGCACCCTCAAACAGCAGGGTGTCATATGTAGGGGAGCTCATCCCTTCCCCACCTTCAATTCCAGGAAGGAGTTATAGTGAGACGGATGGGAGCCTAATGGAAGAGAAATGATTTAGGAAATTACATTTTACTAATGCTTCACTAAGTGTTTCAAATAGTGGTCTTGTTTCAAACCCACTTAATCAACTATTAATTGCCCTAACCACCAACAGCAGGGCTCAGGGTCTCCACTATTAATGGGTGATCAGCATCAGTGCAGTAAGGAGTCCATATTTCTCAAAGGGGCCTTGAAATTCCACAGAAAGGCCTCTGTTAAGTCCCTGTGAAAAGTACACTGTTTGCAAGACGTAGTTTGTTAGAACGGAAAGAGCTCTTAATGTGGCTCTGCCACTTAGTTCCTGCATGATTCAGACAGACTCCTTAATTTCTCTGGGCCTTCGTTTGTACTCCTGTAAGATGAGAGTTTTCAAAGGCCCCTTGGAGCTCTTAGTTCTACGGTTCTGTAAGCAGTGGTAATAATAACTGGAATTTCAGGTTCACAAAGTACTTTTCATGTATTATCTCATTTCATCCTCACAATAATCCCATGAAGTAGGTGCTGTTATTAACCTGATGAGGAAACTGAGGCTTAAAGGTTCAATGAGTTTCCCAAGGTCAGTATCTAAAGCAGGATTTGAACTTGTTTTATAACTCAAGTCCAACATTCTATGTACAAATTACATACAATATCTCACTACCTTGCTCTCCTTTACTACCTGTGCAAACTTGAATTTAACCTCTTTATTTCCTCACCTGTAAAATGAGGGGTTTGGTCTAAGTTCTAGGTATTTAATCAATGAAGCTACAAACCTACGGAATAAATTGGGAGAGAGAGTTCTGTTCACTGATGAATTCATACTCTCATTTCCCCTGGCTAAGTAGAGAACTGTCTCTAGGGAAGAATTAGATTTATTCTGTTTGGCCCTAAAGGAGTGAACAGGTAGAAGTTGTAGATCAATTTTGGTTCAATATAAAATAGGAACTTGTTATACATTATCACCATACAAAAATCCAAGCTTGTGCGGCAGCCAGCAATGACAAGGTTTATCAGAGTCAGCAATGCTGGGTACACCTAGACCTGTTTCAAGTACACAGCTTCTGACTGTCTGGTCTGGCTAAGAAGTGTAGGCCTTTAAGAGGATACTGAACCAGGCTTTTGTTGGGGATGTTTTAGAGAAGATTCATGCTGCACAAAGGGATGGGATTAGTTTAGTTAGCCCTTTAACCCTAAAATTCAGTAATTCTGAGAGTTTACATGGTATAGCAGAAAGAGCACTGGTCTTGGGAATCAGGTGACCATGCTCTAATCTTGGTTCTTTTTGGTTACCTGACAAGTTCCTTTACTGTGTCTAATCTTCAGTTTCCTCATCTATAAAAAATGAAGATAATACTTGTACTACCTACCACAATATTGTGAGGAAAGTCCTCTATAAACCTTAAAAAATATGGACACTTACTACTGATTTTGTGAGGAATCAGAGCCAACGTAACCTTTAACTTAAGATCACATGGATAGGCCAGTTCAGTCCAAGAGCCTTGGGACAAGCGGCAATCTACAGACCACAAGTACTGATTTCAGCACAGTCCCTGGAGCCATCCTCTAAGGGAACAACTATAGGGTGACTCAACTGGCACCCACCACCCCCTCTACAGGTGGTGCAGCTCCCACCTCCTTAGCAGCCATTGCCACTGAAGACCCAGAAAAAGAAAATTCTCCAAACCAAAGTCCTTCCACTGCTAAGTGGCTTAACATCAGAAATGGATATGATTTTGTCAATGGAAAGGACATTGAGATTACCATCTGCTTTGCCAATGCACCCAATAGACCACTGAGCTCTTCCATTGAACTTGTAACAGAAGTCTATGTGTGTGATCTCTCCCTGTCAGAATGTGAGCTCCTGGATAGTAGCTCCTGTCCTGCTTTCCTCTCTGTATCCCCAGTGCTTTGCCCACAATAAGTACTGAATTCTTTTTCCATTTGTTCTTTCATTCATTTACAACTAGACATGGATTAAGAGTTAGCACTGGACCAAAGCTGAATCTAAAAAATCTGGAAAAGAAAAGGTGACCAGGTTGAAGATGACACTAGGTAAGTAGAAATCAGTCTTAACAGACTATTTTATGGTCCCTTCAATAAACTTCTATGATTCTTAAAAGTACATTACTGACCTGTTTTCAAGGCTTCCCGATACTGATATATAGTCAAATATTATTAAATGCTGTACCAACTCACAAAGGCCAACTCCTCCAGCATGGGGGCAAACAGGAACTGAAAGCGAATCAGATAAATCCAGTTTAACGTGAAGCACGTTAAATTGCAATAAAATGCTAAAAGTCTGGAAGTTAGAAGATGAACTTGTAATTTTTTGAATGGCTGTGGATGTTAGTATTTATTAGTATTTAGGAAAACAAAATCCCAGGACTAAGAAATCAGATACTTCAGATTAAAGACCATGGCACCAAAAATCAAAAGAGAAAAATACACTCACTTCTGTTGTTTAAGGATCTGTCATTTTACTGAGTGGTCTTTTCCCCACTGCAGATAACAACCCCCCTATAATTTAATAGATGGACTTGCAAAGCTGCTGGAGCCAATAAATTCATTGCCAATGGCCAAATTAGCCTTCAAACAGCAGACATGTAATCCATCATAGAACCAGCACTTACATATGAATTAAAAAATAAGTATAGTGGATGGAATTACAGGGTTATCTGTTAACTTCTACTCAGGGAAAAAGGACTGATTGATTTTAACTTCTCCCAAACCCTTACTTTGAAATTTTTTGGCCATCAGTAACACAGAGAGATTTTCATTGACACTTCCCAGTCTGCAGCTGTCAATCTGGAGAAACTGTAGGGCGCCAGCCTGTAGGAGCTGTTTAAATATCACTCTATTGTGGCACTGGAGATAGAATTAAAAATAAAAGCCAACAAAAAGTCAGCCTTGGCCTTAACCTTCAAAATCTTTGTAAATGGCAACAAGGTTAATTCGGAGCTGAAAGATCATTATTCCAGAGGCCAGAACTCTATTTTTCTTTTGTGATCACTTGGCTGAAGGGGGTGGTAGGAACTATGCTCCCTCATAAACAAATTTTCTCAGCCAGTGAATTGGCCTGCACTGTCAGAGAGAGACAGACCAATTCTCCTTTCATTAAGAAGTACCTATGTATCATGGTTATTGGCAGGTCAGACATAAAGTGAAACATCAAAATGCATTATGAAGCCTTGAACAACAGACAGCACAGGATTCACAAATGACCTGGGCAAGGTACTAAGTCTCCTTTTGTGGGGGAGGGCTGTGAGTCTGCTCCCTTCATCAAGATCCATCTTCCTGGTCCTGGCCCTGCTCTGAGTTTCCATGAGTTCCTTCTCAGTAGACTCTTCAAAATGACTAGAGCAGATTGTGGCAGGCAGATGTATTTAATTTATAAGCACAGAAAAAGAACATAAATTTACAATATTGATTCAGTTCAGAAGTTGGCTTCCTTAAAACGACAAAATGTAAATTTATCAGCTAGCAGCAAGAGCTTAAAATCTTTTTTTTTCTGGTAGTGATTAGATGTGTAGGAGAGGAAAAATATACACTTAGTCATCTGAATTGTGGTGATGCACACATTTCTGACATTTTACTTGTCAATAAACATTTATTCATCACTCGCTCTACGCCAGATGCTAAATCAACCTCCGCAATGGTTCCGAAATGATTCCAATTCTAAATGTTATAGAATATATTTCTAAAAATTTCTAAAACATGTCAACCTCTTAAGAGGATATTACAGTAGGACGCCATCAGCAAACGGTCAAGAACTATTGGCAGGGATGCAGCGCTGAGCACTTACCTGTTCTCCTGTTGCAACACCAATTCCTAATGGGGCTAAGGCCTAAAAAAAGACATATAAAATGAGGTGTAATTTTCTTAAGTTTCTAAACTGTAATTCTGAAAGTTTAAAAATATTTATGGCTGAAGGGAACATTTTTGTTCACATACTGTAAACTGAATGCAATTAAGAATGTTAAGGGAAATACTAATCCATCAAAAAACATGTGGCAAAAGACAGTCCTTGTCCGCAAGGAGCTTACAGTCTAAAAGGGGGAGGGGAAAAGGGCAAACCAAAATATACAATATAATCAGCAGCTCTGCCTCACTGCTGAATACCTGCTTCAGCCTGGCCTTTGTGACTGCCTGCCAGCCCTTTCACTCATCCTCTCCTGGTCTCCCTAATACAATATAATGTTTACTCAAAGCTTTCTTCCCTTAAACCTCAAATCCTTCCCACATGTTCACTCTCAGTAGATGATAATTTCTCCCATCCGAAATGCCTAGCATATTCTTGTTTTTCACTTCTGCCTCACAGAATCTCTCTTTCATGGAATATCTTTAAGACTCAGTTCTACATAAGTCTTTTTCTGAACCACTCAATTCTTAGTGCCCATTCTCCCCAACTATTTTGTATCTATTTAGTATGCATTCTGTATATAACACTCCTGTGAATGTCAGGGTGCTTGCTTTTACAATATGGGGTAGTCAACCTGGAAATCTTTTCACACATACTTTTATTTATACAAATTATCTCCTCCAAGAGAATGAAAACTCATTATTTCATATCTTGTCTTCAAATCCCTAGCCCCTGCCACAATGAGACATAGCAGATGCTTAATAAATTCTTGCTTACTTTTCTTATTGCCTGTAAGAATTTCACCAGCTAGATCATTCAACCTTTTGGGAGTTATTGTCATCTCTTGAGATTTCCTTTGTAAAACAAAGCTCAGTGCTGGGCCCTCAATAATACTTGACCCATTTATAAAATAGAAAGCTATTCCCAGATTGTCCAGTCTTTTCAGTTGTATATGATGCTGCGGCCCAGTTTGGAGTTTTCTTGGCAGAGATACATTTCCTTCTGCAGCTCATTTTACAAATGAGGAAATCTAAGGCTTGAACTGGCCTCAGAAAAGTAAGTCTTCCTGACTCCAGGCCTAGCACTATACAGCTGCCCCCATTGCTCAACTGGGTCATTTCAAGCACTTCCCAGACCCATTGTGATATTCCACATTTTCTTATGTCTGGGGGAATAAAATAAATCACAGTCAGTATTTCCATAATTATGTAAGATTTGTTGTTGTTAATCTCTGGAAAAACTGTAGCCATTCCTTAAAAAATAAATCCCAGTATCCTAAGTGTCCTAGAGCTAGAAAGGGCCCTAGAAGTCGCTGAATCCAATTCCTTCACTTTATAGATCAGGAAACTGAGGCTAGAAGTTAAGTGACTTGCCCAGCATTACAAGGCTACTGCCTGAGGGGAGGAGGTGAACTCAAAGAAAGTTGCTACACATGGGCTTAAAAGAATAAAAAGATGTGAAATCTTTAAACTTAGTCATTGCTACAAGTTACTTCTTTTAATTCTTCATCAGGAAAAGTAAATAACCAAAGAAATAAAGGAATTTCAATATCTATAATGACCACCTGTTAAAGAAGAAAGACAACGCTTGTACCTTAGAGATGGCGGCATGTCCAAGTACGTCATCGGGGGAGGTTGGCTCCTCAATCCACAAAGGCTTAAATTCAGCCAACTGCAACATCCACTCCACTGCTTCTGGCACGTCCCATCGCTGGTTGGCATCCACCATCTAAAGGGAATGAGAATTCATTCATCATTCTACATTTGTCCAAGTGTTTGGATTTTAAACTTTAAAACACACATGCTAACTGTATTCCTAAGCTAAGGAAAGCAGTGTTGACTGTACAGAAGCTGCTGAACATGATTGAACTGACGCCTAAGAAGTCTCTGAATGAAAGACGGGCAAAACGCTGCCTACCTATGAAGCACAACATGCAGGCATAATTTAGTGAGTCAAAGAGAAGCTAAGAGACTCAGAGCTTTCACAGCCAGTTTTTGCATTAGAAACTGACTTCTGGAAGATATGCGATGTGGATCTCTAATGATGTATGATCTTAGAAAGAGGTGAGGACACTCCCCATGAAGACTTTAGCCAGACCTAGTGTTTTGATCAGTTTCCTTAAAACTGGGGTTAAATGACTTGTCCAGAGTCACAAAGCTATTGTCAAGAATCTGAAGTCACCTTTGAACTCAAGTCCTATTGACTCCCTCTACCTACTGAGCCACCTATCTGCCCTTCTGATAAATTTCTGATTTGAACATTGCCTTTAAAAGTCCCTATACTATTTGCTGTTAACATGCTATAGACAACACCATCTTCTGCTGTACTGAACTCTTCTATAGAGCTGATATTTAGCAGTTTAGTGTTTCTAATTAGTGTTTCTAATTCTCAGAATAAGATAACAAAAATTATTCGGGATCCTGCTTGACAATGAGGTCAGAAAGATATATAGGGTATCCAAAAAGTTTTAACAATTTTAAGCTTTACTAATTATTAAATTTGTTAAAAATTACTAGACATCATACATTGTATGGTATGTTGTATAATATATTGTAAATATAATATAAGGTGATGATATAGGGTGATAGTATTTTCTTATCCACACTCTTACTGATGATAGTGGCTTAATGGCTACAAGGCTGCCTTTGGGGTTAAGAGGAAATGTCTTGCCTTGGATACCTATTCACATTTCTTATTGTGGGCAAGCCATTTAATTTTCCCAATATCTTTGGCAGCTGTCTAAAACTATAGGTTGAAGATGAGTTTCTGATCCAGACTGGTGGAGGAAATTTCCATCCTGAGAGTTTTCCACACCACTAAAACCACATGTGTGGACCCCAAATATATTTATATAAATACTGGTATAAAACAGCCAATCTGAACTATGTAGCCCTTAAACTTTAGTGGGAAAAAAATCTCAGTAACTTCATGTACTTTCTAAAAAACATTCTGTAGATGTTATACAATCAAAATACACATGGGTAAAACAAAAACCCTTGTCATCTCAGCCAGTGTTCTTTAATGTTCTTTGCTTGAAGTTGGCTCACCGTTACACACCAACCAAGGAAGCTGGTAGTTTCAAATGTTAGGAACATGGAATAATTATTCCTGTTTGAGTAAATGAACTGATACACTGAAAGGAGAAGTTTTTTGCTTAAAAATATGTAAATACTAGCTAAGATTAAGATAGAGTGGGACAAAGAATTAGAGGCTTTAGTATTATATTTTTCTTGTACCCTTATAGAATATATAAGCCTATATAGTCTCTGTACGGATTCTATAGATTATAGATCTGTAATTTATCTATCTACCCCTCTCTCACTCCTCCAATTTTTTTTAAACAGCTTATCTACCTTACCATAAACCCCTAATTCTTAATACTGGTTGTGCCTCAGGTAAGTAAACTTATGTGTTTCTTCAAAGCTGTGTATTTAAGAAGCTATTTACCAAAATCTTTTCAGGCCCAATCATATCTCTTATAAGTCTGCATCTACGAATGTCGTCTTGAAGATCAGCACCAACTTTTACTTTAAACCTAAAAAATACATTTGGTTTTGAAGTTTTAGATCTGCCCATAAAACATGACAAAAGGAAGAGAATTTTCTACAGAAATGATCACATCTGCCTATATTCACAGATATCAATTTCTCAATAACCTCCAGTTCTTTTCCAAGAGAACTTAAATAAATCACTTAGTGCTGACAAGTAGTAGCTACAAATTACCGGCTGGCTCAAGGAGATACAAGAGAAATAGGATCTTTAGTGTTATCATCATTTATTTACTGCACTGACAAAAGAAATAAAATTGTTGGTAACTCAGTCAGACTGGAAGGGATGTTATTGCAGCCATATGATTTAAACTATAACCTAAACTAACAAGTCATATTGATACAACACTAGTTTCTAAAGCATTCTGCCTGACTTTTAAAGGCTTCCAAATAAGCCGAGTCTATAAGCTCTCTAATTACAGCCCAGAGAAAACAAAATATGCATTCCAAAGTCTAACAACCTTTCTGTAATCAACCTACCAACAAACATTTATTAAAAGTTTATTCTGTGCCAGACATTGTTGCTAAACACCTGGAATACAGAGCTTGGAGGGGAAAAGGTTTAAGGTAGAAAGATTAAATAGGGGGTGTTGCTAGATAAGAGGGCCTGAAATAGGCTGGTAGCTGTGAAAGTAGAGAAGAGTAGAGATGTAGACAGGTAATTTAACAAGTGACTGGATATATGGGATGACAGAGAAGGCAGAACTGAGGGTGATAATGAGGTTTTAAACCTGGCTAACGGGAAGTACGATGGTACCTTCAACAGTAATTGTGAAATTCGGAAGAGAAGTGGGTTTTAGGGAAAAGATGATTATTTCTGTTTTGGACATGTTGAGTTTCAGCTGTCTACAGGACATTCATTGAAAAATATCCAACAGACTGTTGTGATGTGAAAGTGGCAAGAGCTAGACACATAGATTTATGTGGAAGCTGATGAGGTTACCAAAAAAGAGAAACGGAGATAGAATAGAGCCACAGGATATACCCACAGCTGGTGGGCATGATTTGGATGATGAATGAGCAAAGGGAAGTGAGAAGGAGTAGTGAGGCAAAGAGGGGGATAATGTGATTAAGAGCAGGGTCACAAAAACCTGTAAAGGAGAGACTGTCAAGAAAAAAATGGGTGGTCAACAGTGTCAATGCTTCAGAGATCAAAAAGAATGAGGATGGAGAAGACAGTAGATTTGGCAATTAAGAAATCATTGTAACTTTGGTAGCTTGAGTTATGGTAATAGAAAGTCAACCGCAGGGAGTTAAGAAGTGAAAGGATAATAGAGAATTGAGGTCTCCCCAATATCTCAGCATTTCTTTTTCAGTTTTCAAGAGAGAATCCTATTTTCATCCCTGGTGTCTGAGCACCATGTTTGTATGTGACACTCAAAACTATTTTCTATCACTGACCAATCTTTTCTATGATGTGATCTGAGCAAAGACTGCTTGCTTGTTGGCTAACAGTTGCAGCTGTGGCCATTTACAAAGCTTGATATTATTGTCCTCACATCTTCTGGGCTCAGACCTAACTTTCTCCAGTCATCTTTCTGTGACTATGATTTCCCCTGTGGCTCACAGGTCTGCTGTGGTCTCTATCAGTAAACAGAAAGCAGCCATTTAAGTCTTGGGATGTAATCTGCTGGATACTTGAAGACCTTTCCTAACTATCTCTTCTCTAGATAACTAGTCACAATTCCCCAAGTTTTCCTATCCTTACTTACCAATGCTTTAATTAAGGAGATATGTAAATTGATTGCAACTCATACAAAAAAGCAGCACTTGAGAATTTGAGATGATCACAAGGTCAAATGTCAATCTAACAGTGATCTATCTTATAAAGAAAGTCTTGGGCTGAGTTAATAATAACAATTGTATTGTTTACACATTGCTTTAAGATTTACATAACGTTTTTATAAATATTATCTCAATGGGGCCTCACAATGACCCTGGTAGGTAGGTGCTATCATTACCATCGTACCCATGAGGGAACTGAGTCAGGTAGAGATTAAGTGACTTGCCCATCATCACATGGCTATTTGAGGTGGGATTCAGATTAAGTACTTCCTGATTCCAGGTCCAATACTCCAACAACTGTGCCACCTAGTTGCTGATAGTTAATAATAAGTTTAGAGTCCTGATCAGGGGAGGTCAAAGTCCTCCTGTACTCTGAATTGGTCAAATTACATTTGTAGTATTGAGTTCATTTAATTAAGAGCTGGAAAGGACTGTAGGGATCATGTCATCCAACTTTTTATTTTTAACGGAAAAGAGCCCAAAGGAAGTAAGTGACATGTGAGATTCAATTGAGGGAAAGGTGATTGTTGGGGAGGGCAATTGGTAAGCTATCCTGGTCATGGCTTTGGTATCAGGCTTTTAAGCATGAGCAGAAATTCAACCAGGAAAAGAAAAGAAAGTTGAGGGCTCTGGGAACAGCATAAAGATAGACATGGATTTAAAAAACTAGGGACAAGGTACATGTTTGGGGATATGCCAAACAGATCAGTCTAGCTGGGTCATAGGAATTGAGGGGAGAAATTTGAGATAATCCAAAAAAATTCTGACAGGCTAGAAAATGATCGGCCAAGTCTAATTTAAATGAAATAGCAAATGTCAATTCCTACACTCATATTAAAAAAACAAAAAAACCAAAAACCAACCAGACGAGTACTGGATGGTGAAGAGTATGGTGGACAATGATTTATATCGTATTTGACAGTTTCGGTGGACTATAAGCTCAAAATAAGACAACAGTGTGATGAGGCAGCCAAAAAGCTGATGCTGTTTTAAACCATACTGAGAACTGTGGTATTTAGTTCTGAGTAGCTAACTCATGATGAAGATATGAACAAGGTACACAGAGGTTTGTTTTTTTTCTCTTTTGGTTATCATCATGTGGTCTCAGTTTGCTCCAAAGTCCAGGACACTTCATGACCCTCTTGGAAATAAGCAAATGATCAGTGGGGTCAGAAGGTATTAATTAGCAAGCCAGGAAGCATTATAGGTTTGGGTAAGAGGACTTATGTTACTCAGTTACTAATTGAATAGCTCCACAAAGCTACTTTGAAGTTCACTGTCCCTTCCTTTGTCCCGATTTAAAAAAAAGAAAATTGAATGCTGCATTTAAAACTTCTTCATTTGCCATAACCTATGGCTCCATATATGGATGGTGTGGTGATGGCTGATGGAGCACCTGTGTTTTCTTGGTATTAATTGTTAGGTCAAAATTATCACAGGCAGCAGAGACTTGATCCATACTTTGTTGCATCTCAGCTTCAGAGGCTGCATTGAGTGCACAATCATCTGCAAACAGAAAATCATGCACCAACACTCCCTCACTTTGGTCTTGGCTTTTCAAGTTGAAGAATTCACCATCAGTGAGGTAATTGACCTTGATGCCATGCTCATCTTCATGGAAAACATTTGACAACATGGCTGAAAACATCATGCTAAAAAGCACGGGATGTTTCCCTCCATTGGTGACTGGGAAGGCACGAAGCATTGTCCACTATCCAGAATCCAGACAAGCATGCTGTCATGAAATCGATGTACAATGCTAATGAACTCTGGGCAACGAAATTTTGACATAATTTTCCATTAAGCCCTCATGACTAACAGTAACAAAGGCCATAGCCAGATCTACAAACATTGTGCCAGGTTACAGTCTGGGAAGTTAAGCCTCTCACTAAGTCCAGGACTGGGCCTTGGCTAAGGAACCAAGAGTGGAGACATTCTTTAGTACCATGAGGAGAAGAGCTGACTGCCTTGGCTTTTCAGACCCCAGGGTGAGTGTAGGGCAGGATTCTAAAGTTTTAGGCAAAAAACATTCCACAGTAGATTACACCGTATTACAGTCATCCAACTGACGGAACGGTGTAGAAAATTTACTGTTTTTAACTATTAAAAAAAAGCATCACTTGATTAAGCAAAAATGCCTCATCAAAAGCCTCTTCTTTAACCAGAAATCTCTCATACCTATATGAAAACTGTAGAAGATTCTTTAAAAGATGTAACAATAGGAATAATTTTGTTCAGACAGCAAACATGCTAGCCACATATATTCATCACTATCCTGGAAGTTAAAGTATCCATCAGAAGACTTGTCTGCAGACAGTGAAGTCTTCCAGATATTCCTTTAGGTAGATGTCTTTGTCTCAACTGTGTCAAGCTCTAGGCCACAAAATGCCCTCTACCAAATGATAGTCATTCAAGAATTCAACCTCACTATCCATACAGGAAAAACCAAAGGAATGAAAAGTGCCGACTGTCCAGACTACAGCATGCAGCTGGACAGGCAAACTGGAGTCAGTGCAAATGGACACTGAAATGGGTCCAGAACTGAATTGAAGAGTTAATTGGATTGCTCTGGAGAAACTGTACAGAGATGGTAATGACCCCTACGTTTCTCTTGGAAATACAGACATATCTTTTTAACCGCAAAAAGTTTTCCAGTGATAGTGTGCAGTGATAAATGCTGGAATACCACAAACAAACTAATTAAAGGAGCTAGTTCCCCAGGGGGACTGGAGAGATACTTAGTGCCTAAGAGTAGGCAGCAAGACAACCCCAATGAAGAACTGCATGGAAGAATCCTCATAAAGGATTTCATTCATCACAAAGATGTGTTAGGCAAGTAGAAACAGAGATAATTGATTAGCCAGCTCCCACATCAAAGTGTCTGAAGCAAAGCCCCTATAGCAGATTTTTGGCAGGACCATGGACAAAAACTAAACAGAATGAGAAGCTATGGATAACTGGAGGGAATACCCTTAAATTACAATATCACAAATAAAATGAAATAGATGCCAAACTGCTGATGCAAAGTGAAGGAAGAAAAGTCAGAATTAGGTTATAGTGTAACATCAAGACTACTGGATGAATACTTTTGAAGACTTAAAAACTGATAAATAAAACGAACAGAACTAGGTAACAACACAATATAAACAATTTTGAAAACTGTAAAAATGAAGAACAACCATCCAGAGGGTTAGTACGGAAATATGCTCTTTATCCATCTCCTGACAGAGCAGTAATGGGTTTAGGGTGCAGAACAAGATTACACACACACACACACACAGTATATTACATTTTGGTTTGTTATATGATTTCTCCCATTCAGTTTAATTCTTCTACATAGCATGACTATAGTGAAAATGTATTTAATAAGAATGTTTGAGTAGAACCCATACAGAATTGTATGCTGTCTCAGGGAGGCAGGCGGAAGGTAGGGAAAAATAATAATCTAAGTTATATGGTAGTGATTGTTGAACACTGAAAATAAATAAAAATTTAAAAAAGATTATACACACACACACACACATTGTTGGTTGGTTCAGTTGTTTCAATTGTGTCCAACTGTTCATAACCCCTTTTGAAGTTTTCTGGGTAAAGATATGTAGTGGTTTGCCATTTCCTTCTCTAGCCAACTTTACAGATGAGGAAACTGAGGCAAACGGTTAAGTGACTTGTCCAGGGTCACACAGCTTCTAAGTGTCTGAGGCCAGATCTGAATTCAAGTCTTCATGATTCCAGGCCTGTCACCATATCCATTGTACCACTTAGCTACATACATAGACACAGACACACACACAGACAGACACACACACATATATAGTCTATGAGGGAATTTATTTTGCTTCATTGTGCATATTTTTACCAAGAATTTGTTTTTCTTTTTCCAGTGAATTTAGGAAATGGGAGGAGTAAATGGATATCTGTTCAATAAAAAGAGAGGATGGAAAGGCTACTTTCAGAGTAGGCCACTGTATTGTTAGCTTTGCTTAACTGCTGCTGTCGAAGGGCGGGACAATCTGAAAATGTTTGCAATGTGGAAATAAAAGAATAATAAAACTTACAAAAGGGACTGATTCTAACCACTCCACTTGCTAGAATTAGGCAGCTCTTACTGGGTGTTGCTCAAATCCTTGAAAGAGTTATCTCATACTTACCAAATTCCAAAGCAGGAGGAGTGTTCTAGGGAGTGTGTTTGATTTTTAACTATCTCCTTAGGCTTCTGACATACTTCTCTTGCTCCTTAGTAGGGAAGGGTAAAGTCCATTATTATGCTGAAACAACTTACCTTGTCCAGCCCTCCTTGAGCGCTTCACTGCATAACTGAGGAGAAAAGAGATGTAACGCTGGTATTATACACTGATCAACAGAATCCCCTACAACTAGGAAATATTTATTCACATGGCTGTCCTTGCTGTAATAAATACCTGAGTCATTTCTTTTCTGGATGTAACATACTTGGTGTTTATGGCTTACAGCAGAGGAGTATGCTACATTTTGTTTAAACGCTGGTTGCTTGGCTAACATAATTCTTTGTATTTATGGAGTCCCCTAATCTCTTCATATGTTTCATTCTATTAGTCATCAAAGCATTCTTAGAAGGAAAAAAAATTCATTAATATTCTTTAATAGGAGATTCTGTAACATATATACCTCTAGCAAATATGAAATGAAAATCCCAAGTGCTTATTTTTTTGGGATCTACCTGCATTAGCCATATACTTGACTGGAAAGAGATGGAGATCCAGAGGGGTAGGCAAGATCTGAAAGCTAAGCATTTTTAATCATTGGGAGTACACTGCTATCCAGTTTCAAATAATAATTCACGTATAAAATACAACTTGAGAGGCCTCCATGTGTGTATTATTTTTCTTATCAAGTTCCAAAATGATTATGAAAAGTGGACAACCCAGTAGTCTATGTCTAGGCAGCAGAAAGTACACTGGCTCTGGCTTCAAAGGATTTGGGTTTAAATCTCACCTCTGATGCTTGCTACCTGTGACTTCTCAGGCAAATCACTTAAGCGTCCCCGGGCTTCTAATTTCTTCATTTGTAAAAACAGGGGGTTGGACTAGATGACCTCTGAGAATCTTTCTGGCTCTAGATCTATGCTCACACGATCTGCCACGCAGCTCATTTTAGGAATTTTTCCTCATAAAGTATCCAAAGTACAAACCTGCTTTAACTGCTGGTCAGAGTAACCTAGCCAGGCACAGGAAGTAGTATATGCAGGGTAGCCACACTCCAACATCTGTTTTTCTGCAAAGACACAATTTTTCAAGTGGCCATCTGACATTGCCTGGGGGTCAATTCTGCTGGAAAAAGAGGTCTAGAAATACCTACAGCCTACCTTCTGCTATTTATGTAAATCCCAAACACTTGCTAAAGGACATAGGGTTTCCCTGTTAATACCGTTCCCTAGACATAGCACAGCTGCTAGCAACCTAGCAAACCAGAGACTGCCATTTTGGCTGATATGACCCCCTTCACAAGCAGAATTCATAATCTTTTCAGTTCAAACCAATAGCATTTGGCAAGCACTACTATGTAGTAGGCATTGTACTCCGCATTAAGGTTAAAAAAAATAGTTCCTGCTCTCAAAGAGCTTACTTTCTAAAGTGTACCAGAATGACCAAGTCTCTTTTTCAATATTTCAACTCTCTGAAATCTTCTAGAGCAGGGGTTCTTAACCAACGATTCATTTTAGGGGATCTATGAACTTACCTGCATGGGAAGGAAAAAAGATATCTTTACTTTTTACTAACATTGAATTAACTTAGCATTTCCCTCAGTTACGTAGTTTATTTTGTGCATTTAAAAACACTATTCTGACAAGGGGTCCATAGCCTTCACCAGACTGCCAAAGGAACCCAGGACACAAATAGGTGAAGAAGCCATGCTCGAAGTTGTCTTCTAGATGCCCACTGCCTCTGGGAGAGCAGGCCTATCTCATTTGCTTCACCCTAAAGCTGGCCATAATTAAACAATTACTGAAGTGAATATATAGATCTAAATAGATACAAGTATACATATGCATGTGCACATATACATAAAATATGGAGAGGCACAGTGGGTGTTAGAGTACTCCAAGCAGCTCTCTAAGACTCTAAGTCACAAAGAAAGTGGCTATCTGGATTAGTAAAGGAAATTTCTACATTTGGGAGTTTCCCAGATCAGTGAAACTACAGGCCCATAGCCAACCCTTATGCCTAAAATACGTTCAGGATTCCTTTCATGTTGGCTTCTGCCTAAAGGCCTCACTGCAAAGTAAGTGAGGTATTCAGTATGATAAAATATACCCTCAGGCAGGGTATATTTGTTTCTATACCAAATGTTCTTGTTGGTATAGAAAGCTTACCCAGACAACCAACAACATTAGAAAAATAAAACAAAATTTTTCTCTCAGCGTACCTCGGTCCTTTTTGCCGACACTCCCCTTCTGCAATATTTCTGAAAATATAAAAACGCTGATTACCCATCCTCTCAGAGAAGGAGTGGTTCTACTCTGCTTATACAACAAAAATGCTGCCAAATGCATCTTGTAAGTGACTTACCATAGGCTTCCTCTTCAGTTAAGGCATCTGTGATGTACCTGAAATCTATGCAGGATAACAGCTGCTTGGAGTCCTGGTAGTACAATGGTAGAGAGGGAAAAAGCAAACAGGGAAAGGAAAAAGAGCAGCCTGATTAAATACAAAGACCAATGATGTTTGTAAGGCTGTGTCGACACAAAAATGTGGCTATGCCTGCTCTTCTAAATGAAGGTACCTTTGGAGGTGATGTTGACTTGGTTAGGCTGCCAAGATTCTATTTCAGCAACTAATGGCCTAATCCTATGTCCCTTCTCACCACTCTTCTCTCCGTGTGGCCCCCTACTCCCCTTCCCCAGGTTAATCTGAAACAAAACGATGAAATCACAGCTTAGTACAGCCAGACCTTATTTCCTCAGACATAGCTCCATATTCAGGTCCTCCCTTCTCCCTTCCCTCACCATCACTGAAATCTGCTCCCAGCTAGCTACTCTTTGGGAAAAACATAAAATAAATCCATTCATACTGAGGTATAAATGGCTGATGTTTCAAAGTATTATCCCTCTTGAGGGTATTTATAGTTTAAGAATGAACTTCCATTTTCATACTTTTATTAAGTCTCCATCTGTACTTGCCACCAAAAAAAATGTACCATCTTGCTATATAAAATGTTGCTTTTCTCTTTCAGATTGTTAGAAATAATTTAAAGATCTCTATCTCCTCAAAACTTGGTTTATTATACTGTTTGACTCAAATAAAATCCCATGTTGTCAAGCCAATACGTGACTCTACTAAGGGAGAAATTCACAGGACTGATAAAATTGATAAAAACCACAAGCCCTTCTCCAATAGATGGGCATCCCTGCAATTTCCAGTTCTTTGCCACCACAAAGAGAGTTGCTATAAGCATTTTAGAATATATAGGTTCCCCAATCATCTTTGGAAACAGACCTAGTAATGGTATTGCCATTCCTATGGGCTGGACAGAGGTGAGGCTCATAGCAGATGTTCCTCTATTTTGCCTCCATCCCACCAATTATAAGCAAGGGCATAGGCCACTGAAAAAATATCCAAGAATCCTTTAGGGCAGACCAACGTTGTCCTTATCTATGACTTTGTCCACATTCTTCCTCCTCAGCAGTCAAGTGGTTGATGCATTGGCATCAATATAAAGCTTCTAAGTAACGAGAAGGAAAAGGGCTAAGACATAGCCTTCTTACTCAGGCATCACATGACCCCCAAATCCTGTTCTAGGCCATTCATCCTTGGAATCAGTGTGAGTGGTTGAGTACAGTTGTTCATACTTTTAAAACCAGCACAGCAGAAGAAGCTTAGGTTTTAAATAGACTTTTTGCTGTGTGATTGTAGGGACACTGAGCCAGTTATTCTACTTATTATAAGGCACAGTAACTGCCAGCTCTGCTGATGCCCTGTTCCAATATGCCATAGTGCATGAAGACTCAGGTCTTGAAGGCTTATACCAGTGGAACACAAGCTTTATTTTAGCAGATCCTACGCAGCTGGAAAGGCTTCTAGTAGAGGACTAGAGACATTTGTTGTAGCAGGCGAGCTTCACTAAGCTGAGGGAAGCTCAATCACCAGGGTGAGTTGTTCGGTTACAAAAAGTCTCCAAGATGGTCTTTGAAGTTGTCTGGTTGGCAGTGGGAATATGCCTACACTAGTAAAATTTCTACTCCCTCAAGGGCTGAAGGAAGCAACTGTGCTGCAGTGATACATTGAGTATAATTTAAAAGCATTTTCTTACCATGTCAACAAGTAATTTCCAAAGGGGCTGTTAAGAAAAAAGAAGACAACATTTATTAAACTTATGTGCAAAAGTAGCCCAACAAACACCCACATCATTTTTTTCCCAAACTGATTCCATGTGACAAATATCTATGCTACCCTCTTTCCCAACATTTTCTCCCTATGGCCTTCTGTTTTCTCCTACACCTCCACTACCTCCTCCTCCACTTGGTTCGTGTCTCCACCCCTCCTCACACCTTTGATGAAAACAAACCAATTCTTAGCATCTCCAAATCACAGAAAACCTGTCCCTCGACCCACCCCCTCCTCCTCACCAAAAAATAAGTTTAGGAAAATGCTATTAGCCTTTTGTCATACAATATATATATATATATATATATATATATATATATATACAGGCCAAATGCCAATGCCCAGTAAATGCTAACCATAATAATGAAAGAGATAACCCAACTAAGCTTAATTTGAAGAAAATGCTACTCCTTTACCTTTCCCTCCTGCTTGGCCCATAAGTCCCACAAGGCATTCAAAACAGCTGCTGTAGCTAAATGCACAACGCCTTTCTCTGGACCAATCTAATGGGAGACAAAACACAATCTAAGTATTTGGAAATGATAAAGATGGATGTTGCACTAAGACTTTTGGGACACCCTGTATTTCCAGTTTCCCCAAGAGTCACAAAGTAAAAAAAAAAAAAAGTAAATAAATATCCATAAGGGACTTGATGATAAGTCTGTTCTTTCTTAGCTTGCAGTTAAAAATGGAAATTCCACACAGATGAGCAAATGGAGAGACATTTTTCCGTCATCATGCTACTGCTAAGTGTCCAAAGTAGGATTAAAGAGTAGGCCTTCACTGTTTCAAGTCCAGACCTCCTCCATAATACCTGAAGCTCAGAGCTTCATGTTCTCAGCCCGGTTTACAGTACAACTATGATACACTGTTTTTCACATTCCTAGCCCAGGGCTCTTTCCCCTATAGCCTATTTCTTGTTTTAGATATATTAGAGTTGGTCTCCTTACCAAGTTTTCTCCCCACTATAATCCATTTTCCCCTGAGCTGTTAAAGGGATTTTCCTAAAGAAAAGGTCTGACTGGGTCTCACCCCTCATCCTCACTCAATGAATTCAGCGGCTCCCTATCACTTCAGGGATCCAACCGTGTATGAAGACCTGTGTAACATTCCAAGTTCTTCAGGAACTCCCACTCCCACACCTTTCTGGCTCTTACACCTTTCATCCCAACCCAGGTATCCAGTGACTCCAGCTGTACATTCTAATAGAGGAGACAGCATCCAAACTAATAGTACAGACAAGCTATCCACAAGGCAAATAACATGAGAGGTTCCTGTGGGAGGTGGGATTTTATCTGGGGATTACAGGAAGCCAGGGAGGTCAGTAGCTAGAACAGGAGAAGACAATCTAACTGGGAATTTGCAAGACAGTACAGGTCTATTTATATAACAGCCAGCTTTTGTTTTCAGCAGGCACAGCTACAGTGAAAGTAATGGGGAATCCTGTCCTTCCTCACCATCATCATCATCATCAATCAGCAACAGCATTTATATAGCACTTTAAGGCTGAAATGTCTTTTTTAAAAAAGAAGTGTCTTACAAAAGTCACATTTCTGGGTGGAATACCAAACTCCTCCCAATGTCTTCCTTTACAGGGGGTAGAAATTGGGCTTTTTGGGCTCACTCCATTTTGCATCTGCTGCTCTGACTGGTTTCAACTCCATGGAACAAGATGCCTCCTGCACCAGGTACCCCTGGTGTCACATCTCCGTCCCCTATCCCCCGCGCCGCTACTTTCCTGACTCCTTTTGTGTGTTGCCTCCCTGTTACATTGTAAGCTCCTTGAGAGCAGGAACTATCTTTCTTTTTATTAATCGTATCCAAGCACTCAGCACAGTGCCTGGCATATATTAAACACTCTAAAAATGTTTATTGGATTGGATTAATAAACCCACGGACCTGGAGTCAGAAAGACTCATTTTTCTGAGTTCAAATCTGGCTTCAGCCACTTACTAGATGTGTGAGCAAGTCACACCTTTTTGCCTCAGTTTCCTCATCTGTAAAATGAGCTGGAGAAGGAAATGGCAAACTGCTCTAGTATCTTTGCCAAGAAAATTCCAAGTGGCATCACAGACAGTAGGATGTGACTGAAATGACTTAACAATAAGAAAAACCCATAATTGAATGGTGGTGTTTTTTTTCAAATAAGGCATATGGAAGAAATAATAAGAACAGCTAGCATTTATATAACACTTTAAGTTTGGCAAAGAGCTTTTTAAAATACTATCTCCTTTCATCCTCTCAACAACCCCGAGATGTAAGTGCTATTATGCTCTCCATTCTACAGATTAGGCAACTGAGACAAAGGTTAAATGACCTTGCCCAGGGTGGGATAGCTAGTAAGTATCTGAGGCTGGATTTGAATTCAGTCGTTCCTCAGGTCCAAAGCTCTACCCTCTGTTCTTCTCCAGATGCCTCTAACAAAGTTAGAATAACTTTTGAATCACTTTCAGAATTAATGTGAAAGCATAACCATATACAATGCTGCCCCGTCCTCCTCTATTTCCAAACACCAGTCCTGAAAAGTTACTCCACTGCCTTGTTCACGTCTTTCAGCAGCACCAAGCGCTAGAAGGAGCCTGGGACTCAGCTCTGCTCCTTCCCAACCTGCGTGGTTTTAGTCACATAACCTCCCTAGGACTGGACCTTGTTTTGTTTTATCTGTAAAAATGAAAATCTGCACTAGATGGCATCTCTTTCCGTGATAAAGTCTATGATACATATTTTCCTTTCATTGGCGTTTGGGTTCTATTTCCAACCTGGCTATGAATCCACGTGCTTGCAGAAACCCACGGTTCCAGTCTAGACTAATCTCCCTAAAACACTGGGATTAGATAAGGAAGGGGTGGAGGGATGGCCTCTTCCAGGATCACTCTGAGCTTCCAGTGTGGGTCAGGGCAATCAAAGTTGCTATTCAGGGAACATAATTCTATCAGTTATCTTCAAAAATAGCTTGTTCAAACCCCTAAAATCCTAACTTGTCCCTATCACAGATATTTCCCTCTGTAGGAGTTTTTCCTCTGTGAGGCATACTTGATATTTTTGTGGTAGTTGCTTATGTTCACTGCACACCTCAGATTTTCTTTGCTAAACCATGAGTCACATCAGCATTCTATAAAATAAGCATCTTACCCATCTGAGCTGTCCATCACTAGTGAGCTGCCTGTAGAATCCTCTGAAGTCTCTCACAATATCTCCAAGGTCTTTATTAAGCACATGATGGGAAAGTGCATTTACGGCACAGACAACTGTAAAACACAAGCATTTGGTTTTTGGTTTTCTTTTTTCTCCACAGTAAGCCAATATATTGAGGAAACTATTTTATCAACTCAACAACTTAAAACCAATCTGTGTATTTTGTAAAATATTTTAAACTTTAAAAAGGATCCCCAAATAGATCTTTTCCAACTATCATAAGTGAATAACTCACAAATACTATGCCCTTTACTAGCAGAGAAAAATGAATATCCTGTTTGGACTTAATGCAGGAAATAAGGCCCTGAAAGTTTAAATTGTGATGTTCTTATTTTCCTTTTTACATTTGTTGCTGCTTAATCACGTCTGACTCTGTGAGCCCACGTGGAGTTTTCTTGGCAGAGATACTGCAGTGGTTTGCCATTTCCTTTTCCTGCTTATTTTACAGAAGAGTAAACTGAGACAGATGGGGTTAAGTGACTTGCCTTGGGTCACAGAGCTAAATAAGTGTCTGAGGCCACATCTGAACTCATGTCTTATGGATTACTAGGCCTGGTATTCCATCCACTGAGCCACCTAGCTGTCCTTTTGTATTTGACTAACCATCAAATCTAGGGTTAAATGTCACCTGTTCAGAGTAACTGGGAGAAAGGGGAGTTGGAATAACAGAAAATTGTTTTAAAATTCAACATTACTTTTGAGCGCATGAATACTTGCTATCAATATGTTTCTCTATCTAGAACCTAACCAGAACCACTTCTTACTGATGAAATAAGATTTATTGCTGTATTAAGTAATAATAATATAGTTGTCATGTTTGTAAAGTAAACCCATTGGGATAGATGGCCTAGGTAGTTTAATTTAGATTTAGAGTTAAGAATTGTGTTCAAATCCCCTCCCTCTTTTACTTATTAAAAATGTGAGCCTGGAGTCACATAACCTTTCTAAGAATCACTCTAACCTTCAATTTTCTCACCTGTAAAAGGGGGATAATAGCATCTGTCTCACTGGGCACTGTAAGGCTCAAATGAGATAATGTATGTAAAGTGTTGGGCAAATCTGCAGTACTATACAAATGCTCATTATAATTATTATAACGTGGTTATTAACAGTGGCTCTGGGAGGGGAAGTCATTCGTGTGTCATCATCTATCAGTGTAGGACGCTGGAGGGAGTACTGGCTTTTCCTAAGAACAGTGAGAAGTAAACGTGGTGTTTGTTCCTCAGTGGTTAATAACTAATTATGCATTCTTTTCAATTTTCTTTGTGTCCTTGTATATACAAGGAAGTTGAAGATAAGAGCTGTAACTTATGGTGTGTTACATTCTACTCTTTATTAAACTTTGGGTCCCTTGATTTGGCTCGATACTATGAATCACTGACCATGAGAAAACACAAGGTGCCTTCACAAAATCCTGGATGCTGTGACTACGTTGCATTGACTACACAACTGTATTTTTCTATTGTATTTTGCAATTAGACTAATAAAGAAAATGGATTTTAATTACGGAAATTGTGACAATCAGATCTAAAAAACTGTAGTAATTTGATAGTTTGAGTATATGAGGGTGGGGTGGGGGATGGGAATCACGATCACTTCACAACACCTTGATGGACTAAAAATGTGGAAATCCTCCAGTCATCTGGTGGCCGAACAGTGGAAAGTAAGGAGAACGGCCTCATCCACTCTTTTAAAAAGTATTTCTTGTCCTTGGATAAGACCCCTTAGTCTTGTTTAGTGACCCCCACCTTGAAGTTTTGTGGGCCGATTGGCTATGTACTCTAAGCAGAGCTGGAGATACAAACTCCAGCTGTACTTGGAGGAAGCTGAAGCTGCTATCAGTAGTTTCCTTGGCATGCCCATAAATCTCTTTGCTTTCATTGTGGTCTACCTTTGACCCACACTCAGTGTGCCATTGATGGGTATGCTGTTCCTAAGAGGTTGAGAAAATCCCCTGGTAATATATAGCTAGGTCTCAATTAGTTAGAATAATGAATCCCATGAAGCCATCAAATTCAAATTCACAGTAAATTTTTACAATGGGCTGGAACCAACGATCATTTTTTACATAATTATACAACTTTGGATTGTGAAAATTTGACTATATGGATTCATTATTTTCACTAATCAGAAACCTGATGACTAATTAGGATTTAATATTCCACTAAAGTCCTACTCCAAATGCTGTCATCATGATATGGAGAACCCTGGGTTCCTGAAGATTATCCTAGCACAGTGCTGGCCCTGGCAGGCCCAACCAACTTAGAGAGGCTTGGAATCTGGGCCCTGGGACATGTTGTTCAAGGAGCAGGCTGGATAAGTTTGGTGGTGCTCAGCAAGGAGTTGGTCTCAGGATGATGGGTCTGGTGGCATTAACTCTCCAGGGCCACTGCAGAGGAAGGACTCACAAAATGAAAGTAAGATCCTTAAAATGTCAAAGTATACTTTCCATGTATATGATGCCCAGATAGATGTATGTTAACCCATCAATAGCTAGGAACATTGTTCTAAACTTCTGTGGTATCTCCACTGAGCATGTGGTTTCGCTGTTCCCAGCCTCAGCTAAGTGCTGCTCTAGTAGTTAGTAGGGGGAAAATCTGTCTTTTTACATGTTTTAAAAAGTTCTAATTGAACCAGGTAAAAATACAACATTTCCCCCTCTTTTCTGAATCATGTGGTTATAGAAATACTAAGTAAACTGAGTGAAGTTGCTTTAAATATTCAAAAAAACCCAATGGAGATGATTTTATCTCACATGCATGAGGTCTCATCAGCATAACACATTTAATGACACTACTATGAGTCACTTGACCTGTGTGGTCAGATTCAAATGCTGTGGCCTCAGGAAGGCAGAAACAAAAACTTTACAGTAAAGTATTAAGAAGGAAAAAAATCTGTTTTTGCCCCCTTGGCCCAGAAAGCAGGCAGGAAAATTGGGGATGTTCATATGTGTTCTTCAAGATCCCAAAGTCAGGAGCTAGAGATCCATGGTTGGAGATCTATCGTAACACCTTAAGCTAATGCGCAATATTAGATGAAGGCTAACCCATGTGGCCACATTCAGAGAGAGGTCTCCGTTAAATTTCCAAACTGAGTTTTCAGCCCTCTCTCACCAAAGAAATGAAGAGAAATCAGCAAAGTATCTGAACTGAGCAGTCCAAAGCCTTGGTTATCTACCTCACAGGTAATGGTTCCAAAGGCCAGGCGCAAAGCTAGGAAACTGTCACTATCTTTGGGGAGTTCGGTCTTACTCAGTCTTTGTGGACTTGGCTGTATTTTTCTCAACACTGGCCATGACAAAAAAGCTCTGAAGTAGTTAAAGAAGCTTGACTTACGTCAGGGGACAATGGAAGCTAGTTCACTTTAAGACATATCTTACTAGGGTTGTCATGAAGAAAATCTTTTGTAAACAGCCAAGAGCCATATAAACATGTTATAATCAGCAGCATGATCAGCAGTACTGTTTCTCACTCCTAGTGCCTCAGGAATAATAAATGATATAACTTCAAGGGCAGAGTCATAGGTCAAAAGGCTTAGTCAAAGGTCAAAGTGATAGAAGGCACCTTAGAGATGACTATTTATGGCCCTCATTTTACTGCTGAGAACACTGAGGCTCTGGGAGAGAAGGTGATTTGCTTGGTATTTGGTTCCTCTTGACGTCAAATCCAATGTTCCTTTTCCTATACCATAATGGCCAAGTCCCCATGACCTCTGCCTGCCCCAAACTTTGTCATCTTAGACTTCAACAGTCTATCCTGTATTTGAACAGGTAAACCCTTCACAACGCATCCAACAAATAAATGGTCCCCTACCCTTTGTCTGAAGGAACTTACTGCCTCCTGAGGCAGCCCGTGCCATTGTGGGGAAACTTCTAATTATTAGGAGATCCTTCCTGATGTCAAGCTGAAATTGGCTTCTGTGGCTTACACCCATCATTACTCTTATTTCTGCCTTCTGGGGTGGGTCAAACATAATTTGTATAATCCTTCTTTTACAAGATAGTACTTCAAATACTTGAAGACAGCTGTCATATCTCTTCCCCTCCTTTCCTTCTCTGCACCTAGCTAACTATCATCAATTCCTGCAATCAACCCTCATATGAAGATTCTCTAGGCAGTTAGGTGGCCCAGTGGATACAGTGCTGGGGTCTGGAGTCAGCAAGACCTAAGTTCAAATCTGGCCTCAGATACTTACTAGTTAGATGACCCTGGGCAAGTTACTTAATCCTGTTTGACTCAGTTTCCTCATCTGTAAAATGACCTAGAGAAAGAATTACCAAACTACTCCAGTATCTTTGCCAAGAAAACCCCAAAAGGGGTCACAAAGAGTTGGACAAGGTGGGAGGGGAGAGATGGGGAGAAAATCTGGAACTCAAAATCTTGTAGAAGTGAATGCTGAAAACTAAAAATAATAAGTTAATCAATTAAGAGTTGGACACAACTAAAAAATGAGTAAAAAAGAGCTAGGCCTTATCTGAATGCACTTCAGCTTATCAACCTCTTTCCTAACAGGTGATGTTCAGAAATGAACATAATACTCTAGATGTGGTCTGATCAGGGAGAACACAAAACAATGCCATTACCTCCCTAGCGCTGGACATTATCTCTCTCTTAGCTTTTTTATCATCCACGTCATTTACAGTAAGTTTACAATCCCCTAAATCCTAAGATACACTTCAGATAGACTATTGACTAGACACAGCCTGCTTCTTCTCATCTTTGTGAAACTGGTTTTTTTTAACACAAATATAAGACTATATTCACTTCTATTCAATTTCAGCTTAGTAGATTCAACCAGCTCTAGCTTGTTGAGATTTTCTTTGGGTCCCATCATTCAATGTGTTGGCTTTCCCTGCTATCTTTGTGTCATTTGCTAACTTAATAAATATGCCATTTATTTCTACATAATTCTATCAGGGATGGAGAACCTGAGGCCTCAAGGCCATATGTGGCCTGACAGATGCTCAAGTGTGGCCCTTTGACTAAGTTTTACAGAACAGATCCTTTTATTAAGGAGATTTATTCTGTGAAGTTTGGATTCAATCAAAAGACTGCACTTAGGATCTAGAGGAACACATGTGGCCTTGAGACCACACCCCCTGAACCACTGCTAAAAATATTAAATACAACAAAGTCTCAAGAATGGATCCTTTCAGTGCTCCAGCAGAGATTTCCTTTTAAGTTGACATTGAGTGCTTAATGACTATCCCTAAGTCCAGCGATTCAGCTAGTTTCTAATTTCCTATCATACAAGTCAAGACATCATCCTCCTGATGTCACTGACCTCACAAACAACAACAATCTCCCATCTACACTACTGGCTAGCACATGTTTCTCCATCTTATGCACAAAAACTGAATGAGCATGGCACTGTGGACAGAGCTGACATGGGTTTGCATCAGCACTTACTAGCTGCATGGCTATGGCCAAATCCCTTACCCTCTCTGATTCTCAGCTTCCTCAACTGCTAAAAAAAAAAAGATAATAATATCTATGGTAAGTACTTCACAGGGTTTTTTTTTTAGGCTTAAAAGAAATGATATATATAAATGTACTCTGCCAGCATTAAAAAATTATATAAATGTCAATTATTATCTTTATTACTATTGGTCAAACGCTTTGTTAAAATCTAGACAATCTCTATGTACAATGTTCCCCTGATCACAAGATCAGAGATTTTGAGCAGGAAAGGGGCTAGAGAGGCCATTCAGTCCAAATCAGGACACCGATACCCAGAAAG
This sequence comes from Bettongia penicillata ogilbyi, assembly GCA_023548195.1. Classification (NCBI taxonomy): domain Eukaryota; kingdom Metazoa; phylum Chordata; class Mammalia; order Diprotodontia; family Potoroidae; genus Bettongia; species Bettongia penicillata. The sequence goes on from JAJHZJ010000357.1 coordinate 2,774,258, forward strand.
GGCAATTCACTTGACCATGGTTGTACAGTTAGTAGACAGCCAACAGAATAATGAATCGGAAAGATATATATACATATATATATATGTATATATATATGTATGTATGTATGTGTGTATGTAGTAGATGGAATCTACTTGTTGATGGAACCGTTCTTGCTGAATGACTGGAGATCACATGACCCTAATAGGATTTAGATCTGAAAGGACCTAACCTACAGAGTTAATCTAGAGCAATCCTCTAATTGTGCAGATGGGGAACTATGGCCCACTAGGGTGAAGTGACTTGCCTTAAGTGAAGTCGGTAACCAACTGAAAAAATAGGATTCCAGCCCAGGTTATGTGGCACCTTTACCACCATGCCACACTATATCCTTGTTTACTCTTATAGGTATTCAATAGGTCGCAGGTTCAATCCTGATACTGCATAGCATCATTCAAAATGGCTGCCATGAAGTTTAGGATCAAAAATTTGTAAATTATTAAAATTAGCTGCATGAGCTAGGGTAAGTAGCATTGAGAAGCTTGGTTAAAGTGTTTACATCTAAAGTCCAAAAATTTAACTAAGGATTCAAAACACCAAGTTCCAAAAAGAAACCACGTACTTAATTAGTATTTTCAATATGCCAAGTTCAAAAAAATTATTCCCTTAAATTCAACCATTCCATTAGTTACAAAAACACATGAAAAAAGATCCTAGAAGTGAACACTAGCTTTACTAGCATTAAAAGATTTCCAGGAGGAAATCATTAATGTTGAGAGATGGAATTATAAAAGCCAGATATTCTACCACTTTTAACTAAAAGACAGAGCTTGAAGACATATTTGTTTATGAATACCATCTTCTAACATGAGCAAAGAAATAAAGCCAAACCCCACTTAAAACAAACAATCCTAAGGAGATTCAGAGAATGGAATCAATATGAAATACTTTAATTAAAATGATATAAAATTATCTGAGTAAAATGGCATAGAGGATCGAGTGCTGGGCTTACAGTCAAGATGATCTGGGTTCTATTTCTGCTTTGTGACATTTTCTAACTGTGTGATCTTGGGCAAGTTACTTTAACCTCCCTGGGCCTCAGTCTCCTCATCTGTAAAATGATCACAAAGACTTTGAAGTTCCCACTATTACTTTCTGCATATGTAAAATAGGGAAAATATTCTCCTCAGTTGTCTATAAGGTGCTTGGTTCTTCTTTGGAAGCTAAGGCCAAGATGGGATGAACTCTCACTTCAGCCAACAACTGGCACCACTACAAACAAATCTCTCTTTATGCATCTGTTGAAATGGCCTTCTCTCAGCTCCCTCACACACACTCAGCCCTCATCCTTCACGAGGATGAAGTTACAGTCACGGAGGATAATATCAATGCTCTCATTAAATCAGCAAGTATAAATGTTTAACCATTCTGGCCTGGATTATTTGCAAAGGCCCTGTCCAATGTAAATATTGCCAAGTCATATTTGCAACGTAGGAGTTGGTGGACCTGCTCCAGCAGCTGGTGGTGTTGCCCCTGCAGGAGGGGCTACTCCTGCTAGCACAGCTGCCCCAGCTGAGGAAAAGAAGAGGAAGCAAAACAGGGAGAATCTGAGGAATCTGACCATGACATAGGCTTTGGTCTGTTTGACTGTAACATTAAATAAAAAGCTTAACTCAACTTAAAAAAGGAAAATATTTTTATTACATACCTCACAAAGGTTGTAACAAAGCTCAAATGAGATAATAAACACAAAGCACTCTTTGAAGACTTTAAAGTACCACCTATATAAGACTGTATGCCCTCTCAGGGAGGGAGTGGGGAGGGAGGGGGGAATGAGGGGAAGGGAGTGGAAAAAATCTAAAATGTATGGAAGTGATTGTGGAACACTGGAAACAAATAAAATAACTCAACGAGAAAAAAATATGAATCTGAGTTTAAAAAAAATCTTATGAGCTAAACATTAGAGTATCCCAGATAATAAAAAAAAATGCAACTCCAAGATTTGTGAAAGACTTTAAAGTACCTCACAAGGTCAGTTATTATGGCACATGTAGAATATCCACAGTAAATATAAGAAAAGACTTGCTTTACAGGCAGAAGGACCCAAATTCAAACGACTTCAGATACTTAATAGCTATGTGACCTTGGACAAGTCACTTAATGCCAACTGCCTTCAAAAAGAAGACTCCTATATGATATAAGGTATCCCTGCTCCTAGCACAAACACAAGTAGTAAACCAAGGATCCTAACCTGAGGTCGATGAATTTATTTTTAAAAAAATATTTTTCATCTCTTGCCATATGGCCTTGGGACCGGCTGGTCGGTGCTGCTGATAAAGACGCTGAGCCCCAAGAGGGTAAAGTGACTTGGCCAAACGCCCATAGCTTATAAGTAGGCGGAGCCTCGGACCCTACACCTGAGTAAGTTTCCCACTTTAACTTGGGTGCAGTGTAACCATGGCTCTTGGTCCCAAGAAGCAAGCATCTGAAGTGTGTAGCAGCTCCAAAGCATTGGATACTGGATAAATTAACAGTTTTTGCTCCAAGACCATCCACCGGTCCCCACAAGCTGAGGGAATGTCTGCCACTCATGATCTTCCTCAGAAACAGACTCAAGTATGCCCTGACTGGAGATGAAGTAAGGATCTGCTTGCAGCGATTCATCAAGATTGATGGTAAGGTCCGCACTGATATTACATACCCTGCTGGCTTTATGGATGTCATTAGCATTGAGAAGACGGGTGAACATTTCCGTGTGATTTATGACACAAAGGGGTGCTTTGCTGTTCATCGTACTACAGCTGAGGAGGCTAAATATAAATTGTGAAAAGTCAGAAAAATCTTTGGGGGTACAAAAGGTATTCCGCATCTGGTCACCCATGATGCCCCTACTATCCGTTACCCAGATCCTCTCATCAAAGTGAATGATATAGTTCAGATTGATTTGATCACTGATTTTATCAAGTTTGATACTGGTAATCTGTATATGGTGACTGGTGGGGCTAATTTGGATCAAATTGGTGTGATCACAAACAGGAAGAAACATCCTGGCTCTTTTGATGTTGTCCATATAAAAGATGCCAATGGCAATAGTTTTGCCACTAGGCTCGCCAACATTTTTGTTACTGGTAAAGGTAATAAGCCTTGGATCTCTCTTCCCCGAGGAAAGGGTATCCACCTTACAACTGCTGAAGAAAGAGACAAGAGATTGGCAGCTAAGCTGAGCAGTGGCTAAATGATTGCAGATAAGAATTTGTAGGGTTTCAATCAAATTGAGATGTTACCAATTTTTAACAAAAGTGATTACCCTACAAAAATATAGAATGCATGAAATAAGAAATAGGTAGCTTAAACAATTCAGTCTTATCAAGTGAAATGCCTTTCTCTTCTTGAATTAGGGTACCGTGGGTATGAATGTTGCATAAAATGTTAGAAGATGTATCTGTACTGGTTTTGCTTAACAACTCTGTTAAATGGGATGGCTCACTGATTGGAGATGGGGAAAGGACATATCCCCAAATGGCTGATGTGAAAACAAAACAATAAAAGTTCAAGAAAAAAAATATTTTTCAAAACCCCTTTCCCCAGGCTGCTGACCACTCCCATGAAGATCTGTATTCACTCCCATACTGCTCCTATCAAGATCTCTAGACTGCCCCGCCTGCTTCCCACCCAAACCCTCCATCTGATATCCCCTGATAGCCTCCAGTTGTTTGACCCTCCTTGGATTCCCTCCTGGGACTTCTCCTCAAGACCCTCCTTAAACCCCTCCTCCCATCATCCTGGACTACCAGACCACCCCCCAGATCCCTCCTACAGTATCTCGCCTCCATGAAGGCACTCAGATTCAATCCAGCTCACTCAGTCTAGCTGGGATTCTATCTGGCCTGCTTATGAATACAAGTGTTACAAATGCCTAAGCGCTGGCTCCTTAAGAGTCAACCCAAGATGGCAAATCTTTAATAAACTTTGTTTTCTTTGGCTTTAAAAAAATATTTTGATAATTGTATTTAATCCTTTCCCTTTGTAACTCTATTTTATGTATTTCAAAACATAATGGTGGGAAAGGGGTCCTATGCTTTACCAGACAACCAGTGGGATCCCAGAAACAAAAAAGGTTCATCTAACCCTGGACAATGTTTGAAAGAACTGAATATATCTGCAGTTGATTTGAATGGGCCTTTTTGTGGTCTCACAGGCACTCTCTTACTTCTTACTCATTCAATTTAGTCTCTTTTCCTCTGAGACTCAACCAAGCTTTGCCTGAAACCTTTCCTGAGCCTTGCAAAGGCTATCACACATTCTTCCCCCAACTTCCTTGTATGCACACACTTGTATTTATTCTTTTTATTTCGGCTCCCTATATGGATGGAAGTGCTTGTTATCTTCCCCATTAGAAGGTCAGCTCCCTTCACACAGGGACTGTTTCATTCTCCCTTTGTATCCTCAAGGTCTGTCGGTAGCTTCTGGCGTACACTAGATACTGTACACAGACACTGTGCTGCTGATTGATTGAAAAGACCGTATCAGACCAGATCGAATCTCTCATGCACTCACTTGGGCTATCCTTTCAGTTCAAAAGCCCTCTGATGTCATATACTTTCCTGAAAACAGATTTTAAGAGGGGGAAAGAAAGGACTAAAGAATTAGATATTGAGGAGAAAAAGGACACAGAAAGCGTTCAGCTACTTTAGAATTTTGTCTGAGGTTAATCCCATTTATTGCTCTGGTTTCAAGTCAGGTCACTTTGGAAACTGCATTTTCAATTTCAGGCTGTTAACAGACACACCAGACATGTCTGTGGGAAATGGCTCACTTCTTCCTAACAACTTGATTTGTATGGAAAGGTAGGTGCCAGTATCATCCCTACTTGATAGCTGAGGAAACTAAGGTTAACAAGAGTTAAGTGACTTGCCCAGGGCCACATAGCTGCCGTGAGACAGCATTTGAACTCAGGTCTTCCTGACACTCTATCTATTAGGCCACTTATATTAAAATGATAAACTTCATTGCTTAAGCTGAATTTTAAACCAAGCAACTAGTTAATATTATGAAAGTCAGCCTCATTGGAAACAATAAGAAAATGGGTCCAGGGGGATTACTTCTGAAACATCTTGTGGGTGGCTGAGGACAGAAAGGGTCAATTTTCCTTAGAAATCCTCCCACCTGATCCAAGACAATCCCAAAGGATTATTCTATCCACCTCCAGAGAAGAAATGATATTGAATGAATACAGAGTGAAGCATACTATTTTTCACTTTCTTTCATTTGCATCTTCTTGTATAAAAATGACTAATATGAAAATTATATCTAATTGCTTACTGTCTCAGGAAGGAGGGAGAGGAAGGGAGATGGAATTTGGATTCAAAACTTCAAATGAAAATGTTAAAAAATTGAAAAGAAAAATCGTCCCACTTTATATTAAAAAACCAACAAGGCCCAAATGGTATCTCTTTACTTTCTTTTATTTCAACCTCTAACAATGTCAAAAGATAGTTAAACAAGAACAAAACTGAAAGATGCCTAAAGTCAACTTACCAACTTCAGTTCCTTTCCCCAAAGTAAAGGTGATTCCGTATCCCCTGAGTCCATCCTTTGCATCTGTCTCTATTATGACATAGGCCGCAGAATAATCTGGGTCAGTGTGCTGCACGAAAACATACCGCCCCCCCCCCAAATAAAAAGGTTAGCAATCTTAAGTAAATGGAAGTCATAAGCAATATAAGTAAGTTAGCCCAATAATAGATTAATCTGAGTAGACTGGTGGTGATGCATGAAATTTCTCCATCATAGTCTTCCCTCCAATTCCAGATGAACCTGGAATCACAGAGGTTGTGCCAGTGGAATGCTGCCTCTGTTAGGTCTTACACAGCAACCAAAGGTTTGAGTAAGCATCTGACCAGGAAGTATATTATCTGAAGACCAGCCCAATTCAGCTAAGAGAAGCTCATCCCCACAGGCAGCCTGGTCACTAAGTGATGAAGTTGGTTTTTTTTTGACTACAGCAACTCAAGAAAACATTTTAGTAAGTAAGCATAGTGGGGGGATGTGCTTCTTCCAAGGAGACAGTACCCACACTGATAAAATCAAGTGAGGGAATTTATTTTACATTGATCAATTCAGTTGTCAAATTACAAACATAATGGCACTCCAGTGGATTTTACATCATGAATGTTTGCTCATGTCAGACTGATGAATATCTATTTCCTTCTTCACCTTTTTGAGTTCATTACCCCACAATTTCACATTGTACAAATCAAGTCTTCTGAAAACTCTGAAGGAAAATGGAAGCTGCTTGTATGCAGAACCCAAGTTTATACAGGGGGTAGAAGTACCAGACCCGAAGGGGAATATGCAGAGAGCTGAAGCTTTAACCCAATGCAGCTCCCCAAGGAGTGGAGCTTTGTTGTTTAGTCCTTTTCAGTTACGCCTCACTCTTCTTGACCTTATTTGGGGTTTCACTGGCAGATACTGGAGTGATTTGCCATTTCCTTCTCCAGTTCATTTTAAAGATGAGGAAAGTGAGGCAAACAGGGTTAAGTGACTTGCCCAGAGTCACACAGCTAGTATGTGAGGCTGTATTTGAACTCAGGAAAATGAGTCTTCCTGGCTGCATTCCAGCAGTCTATCCACTGCACCACTTAAGCTGTCTTGAGGACTGGTGCATTGATTACCAATGAATAAAACTGAAAAGCAGAGACTGGGTAATAAAGTGTGCTTAACACCACCCAGGGACAATGGTGAAGGGGTGTTGGTAGAGAAGTTCTATGTTATTGTGTGTGTGTGTACATACACGTGTAGTCCCTGGCTTTAAGCAGGGGTTCTGAACTTTGAACCTGTTTTGTAAATATTTTGATACCTACTTCAATGTAACTGGCTTCCCTTTTAATACTATGCATTTTATGGCATAGGGTCAATAGATCTCACCAAACCACTGTGGTCTGTAACATACAAAAAACTTAAGAACTTCTGCCTTAAGGAGATCACCATCTACAGAGAGAGTAAAGTGCACTTCGCTGTGCCCATACATTGCACAACAATAGGTCCCTGCCTAAACTCTACTAAATGCCTCTTTGGGGGACTCTCCTGGCTTCAGAATGATCATCAATAGTAACTGTGGCTCTTTCAGGATTTACTCATCTTTTTCTTTTGCTCATTAAACAGGCAATTCCCTGTTTACTTCTTAAAGAGGCCAATTCACTGAATGAATGGGCATTATCTCACTCTAAGTGAGTACCTGAATAGGTCAAGGTCTTCCAGTGCATCCTGGTGAACTTGCACAGTCCTCCCTCACTCAAAACAAAGTCAAGTGCAAGTCATGTCATCATTTCTCTGATGTCATGGTCCTCTTATGAACACAGACAGACAGAAAGAGTAACCTCAAAAATGCTAAAAATAATACAAGCTACAGCATGTGAATGATGTAAGCACCATACTATATTAGTACAAATACATATATGTAACAGTTTCTCCCTCAAGATCTAATTTGTATAAAATCTATGTGTCCTATAATCAGTATCATTCTTCCGTATGTTTATTTCCTTTTCAAAAAAGATATCCTGTTAGGGTGTGTCCCACCTGTTGCAGCAGCCTTTCCAGGTACTACATTTTGTATATGACATGGTACAAATTATATATCAAGCTCTAAAATGCCATCAAGTATTCTCAATGAAATTCCCAAGAAATGCAAATGTCTTCTTCTGCAGTTCAAAACCGAGAATGAAAAATTCATATTGCCTAGACTGTAGCAGCCTGTCACTAATAACATGATGGTGGATGGGTGCTGCAGATAAGCAACAGAAATGAGGCTGGATGGACCTTGGAAAGAGTTGGTCAACCTATGCTTCCAATTATCTCAAATAATTCGATGCTACAAAACCATGTTTCTCTAAAAGTCATAATTCTCCTGGTAATGCTGCTGTCTCTATAAGCTGCAGATCTTAGAACCCCATAATCCAGAATGAAGCAAAATAAAAAGTAACTCAAGGAGTATGAAAAGCTTAATTAGGCTGCATTGTGCTTGCAAGAAGTGTAAGAGAACTTACTGAAAAATGAGTTCAAATCAATACAAGTCTCAGTTTTAACCTTAAACCTACTACAATTCACTTTTTGTCCTCTGAGGTTTTCATTTTTGATTTACTGAAATATAGCTATGAAAAGACAGCCTTTCAGAAACAACATAGTGTTTTAAAACTACCTGAGACCAGAAAACCCAAATGACTTTCACTGAATGGCCCATAATAGCCCCAACCCAAACCTCTTTAGTTCATTGTTTCCAAGGCTCTTAGAATGAGAATACTAACTTTTTCTGTTCAGCGTCCAAGAGTCTTCCCCCTCCCAGATTTATATGCTTGACATGATAAATTGAGCCATCTTTTGTCTCAACTCTTAACCCAGCCCATAGTCAATAAATGGGTGAGGCCTCAGACAAAGTCAGACCTGGGAAAGACCTTAATTTAGAAAGGCAAGGTCACCTACTGCATCCCGGGCCATCACCCAGGACCACGACCTTGGTCTTGACACTACACTTCGATGATGCTGGAGGAGAGAGGGAGGCTGCCAACTCTGCACTGCTCTATCCACTCATATCCAATTCATGGGCAAGTCAAGACATCACCCTAGATTACCACTGGAGAACCAAGGCTGAACAGTCAGGCAAGCATATTAATACATAGCAGCACTTTTTGAAGCAGCAAAGAACTGGAAATAAAGTTGATGCTCATAATTGGGGAATGGTTAAATAGATGACAGTGCATAGATGTAATGGAGTATTTCTGTGCTATAAGAAAGAATGAATACAATGAATATAAAGAAGCATGGGGAGACTTATATGGACTGATAGAAAATGAAGTAAGCAGAAGCAGAAAAACAACATGCAAAATGACTATACAAATGGAAAAAATCCAACAATGAAGACAGGATAGGAAATGAATGCTACTCAAGGGCAAGGTCAGTCATTTTCAGTTGTGGTGAGGGCTAGCAAAGTATAATCTTTTTGCTGTTTTTGTTTATACCATCAAGTGTAATGCCTCGAAATAATGTGATTAAGGAGGATTTTTCCCACCCATTGTTGGGCCTGTCCACTGAGGGAAGCTAGGTTAGGGGAGTTATTTTATGAGTGTTCCAAGTATTTTATTTTTTCTATTGAGGCAGTGGGTCAGAGGGTCATGCCCTCTGGCTCTAAAAAGTATAAAAATACTCTGAGAGTGAGGTTTTACTTTGAGGCTTAATTTTTGGCAAAAGGTTTGTGTGCCAGATGAGAGACTCTGGGAAGCTGCTAAGCAGCCTCCCCCAACCTCCCCCTCCCACCTTTGAAAACTCAGATGTTGGTGCTTCCCTCTCTGGTAAAGATGTATAAATGTTAATAGGCAGTTTGTAAGCGTTGTCTGTTGATTTTTTACTTCTCTGAAATTTTGATTTTGACTTTCTGCTATCTGTGCTTGATTAAAGTGATTGTTAATCCCTCAAAAGTTGCCTTTCCTTTTGGGAAAGCAGATCAAAGAACCTGAGGCAGCAGGCCCCCCCGGTATATGTTGAGGTGCTTACTGTTACAGTTGTGTCTGACTCTTTGTGACCCTATCTGGAGTTTTCTTGGAGAGAGGCTTGCTATATCCTTCTCCAGCTCAGTTTACTGACAAAGAACTGAGGCAAACAAGTTTAGTGACTTGCACAGGGTCACACAGCTGTTAAGCATCTGATTTGACTTCAGGAATCTTACTGACTTCCTAGAGTCTTCCTGACTCTATGCCCAGTAGTCTATTCACTGGGTCACCTTAGCTTTCCAATTAAAGGACACAATGAATCTCAAAATTCAAACAACAGGAAAATTCACACATTTTTACCCTCCTCTGCACCATAATTTAATAAAAAAAAATAGATCTAATTTCACCAGTGTGCTTATCCCTTCCAATGATGTAATAATAGCAATCCCTTTTCCTCAATATACCTGATAAAAAAAAAATCATCCCCTTAGCCTATTCAAACTGGTCTTGGAAGATAACAGTAGGGTCCCCTTGAAGCTTCTGCAATGGTAGAACCTGCTAGGACTAGTTCCTAGCTCAAATAGGCATGGGCAATCCATGGTTCCATCTGCACAGGGTGAGGCACTACAGTAGGACTCTGAAATCAGATTAAATGAACAATGATTGGACAGCACTAATAAGGGAAAGGAGTCATAAAAAGACAACCTAGAATGCAAGAGTATAGTGGGAAGTGGAGATGGTACAATGTTTAGCTTTGGTGATGGTAGAAAGGAATGTGGACATGTACATGTACAATAGCTCCAAGTCTGGGAGGCAGAGAAAGAGAGATACTTCATTGCCTTAAGAGTTTTTTGTTCTTGCTGCTGCCCTTTCCCTTTCATTCATACTGTGGACCAAAGGATCTTGGGGGATTAAGAAAAAAATATGGAGATTAAGACCCAACCACTGGTGATTTGTTCAAGAAAAATCCTTAAAATGACTTCTAAAGAGTGAAGGTTGACAAGGAGGAAATTTTAAAGATTTAAAGGGGAATTTCTAGTCCTAAATCTTAACATAGGCTTGGGACAGAAGTATTGCTCTTGATGAGCAGGAGGAAGTATATTTAAAGGAAGATTACTTGCCTGTAGGTTCTGCTTAGCTGGCTTCTAAAAGCCCAGGGTGTCTGGAGGGAATATCTCCTAGATAAAAAATTGATACAGAGCTAACTAAGCCTTTGGGATGCTCCTCATGGAGAGAAAGCTGCTAAACATCTTCATTTGATAGCATAGCAATGTGTCTTAGTGACTGTATGCTTGAAAAAACTATATTGCCAACTCTGACGAGTGTGAAAACATCACCAGCATGGTGGCCATGGGGTGCTCCTCCATGAATGTGCTCCGCCTATGTGTTCCTTATATTTGCCGTGTATGTTCTCTGGACATGGGCATGGTTTATGTTGGAATATTTTATTGCCATTTATTGAGTAATAAAAGTAAATTGACTGATAAGGACTCAAGAGCTATGGCTTTTTAGTGGACACAGATATCAATAGTACCTAGACTCAAATCCTGTGTGATGCAAGTCTGACTTTGGTCATTTCCCTACTCAACACAATGCAATCGCTTCCTAGGGTCAAATCATACACTGTTCTGCTTGGCATTTAAACCCCTTTGGGAGGTAGCATGGCATATTAAATAAGAGTACTGGACCTATAGTCAGAAGACCAGGCATCAAATTCCACCTCCTATATTGGTTGTGTGACCATGGGCAAGTCATTTAAGCTAAGAATTAGGCAGACAAATGGTCTTTAAGGTCCCTTCTAGCTATAGATCTAAGATCCTTTGATGTCTTTTACAACCTGGCCCCAAGCAGCCTTTTTACACATGACTGCCCTTTACAGATTTTACAATCCAGTCCCTAAGGCAAACTGGACTTCTTACTATTCCTCATATATTGCAGTCTGTCTCCCATTTTTGTGCTTATGCATTGGTTGTTGGCCATGTCTTACAGTTATTCCTTCCTCTTTACCTCTTAGAATCCTGCATCCCCTTCAAGACTCAGATGATATAAGCACCTTCCTCAACGTTTTCCCAATTCTTACCCTCTCCTCCACCAGCCTCCTCCAGACATTCATTCATGTTGCATCTAATTCACACATATTTATATATGTGCATTTTGTCTCTTGTAGCCTCAGCACCAGAGTATCTGGCATAACAGCCACTTAATAAATGTTTGCTGATTAGTACTTTTTTGACCTTGGGCAAGCAAATAACTCTGCATGTACAAAATTAAGGTGTTGAATTAGATAGCCTCTGAAGGTTCCTTCCAAAGTGGAAGAGCTGAAATAGTTGAGCTACACTTACATATGAGAAGTGAGGATCTCCTATTAACCACTCAGTCTTTATTAAGTACCCCTTTATTAAGTACCTACACAACAGGCAAGGCACTGTGCTAGGCACCTAGAATTATAAAGTAGACTTTACTTCCACGCAGCTTACAAGATCGAGAAGCAATCAAAAATAATGCCAGTGCTCGACAAACTCAAAGACTAAATGCCAGGGTAAGGATTTCAACAAAAATTTCAAGGAAAACTGGGAAGTTGTGAGGTAGAAACTGGGTTTAGATCAATATCTCACATTGTATAACACAACAAGTTCCAAATTGATACATGGCTTAGATTTAAATGTCATAAATGTCATAACAAATTTAAATGTCATAAACAATTTATAGGAGTAGGAAAGGAGATAGCATTTGTAACTACAGGTAGAGGAAGAATTCTTGACCAAATAAACGATAGACAGGATTACATGAGAGAAAATGGATTAACTTTGGTTACATAAAAATGGAGGAAAGTTTTGTTGATTCAAGTCAATGCCTTAAAATTAAAAGTGATTTAGTCTTACATCAAACTTTTCTGGCAACAATATCCTATAAGATATACTGGTATTCAAATATGTAAGAACAAGAGCCATTCCCTAAGAGATAAATGACTAAGGGATTTGAACAGGTCGTTCAACATATGAAAAGGCAAACTATCAACACTATAAGAAAAAAATGCTTCAAAAACCAACAGTAAGATCCTATACATCGGATAATTATTAGATTTTATGGGAAGACACTAAAGATGTTGGTATCGAGGTGACTAGGTCATCCTGGAATGCAACTAGGACTACACCCTAAATGGCACTAAAAACCATTCATTCCCTTTTACCTAGTCATACCACGACTGGGCATATGCCCTATAGAGATTTTTAAAAAGAGTAAAGTTATTCATGTGTACAAAACCTTTTTGTTTTCCCAAGAAATAGAATTAAAAGGGTACCCATGATTGGGGAATATATGAACACATAATAGTATAAGAACATAATATTTAGTATTTAATATGAAGTAGTAGGAAGTATGTGGGTAAAGTCCAAGAAACTTCCTTCGAGTGATGGAATTACTTAATGTTAAGAGTGAAAAGGTCAACCAGACCAATTCCCACATTTTATGGATAAAGAAACTGAGGTCACACCCAAGATTACCCTAATTTGTTGCAAATCTGACCCTAGAATCCAGAGTTTTTGACCATGGATCCAAGGCTGTTTGCACTGTATCCTATGAAATTTATTAATTAATTTTTAAAATTAAAATGTAAGCATTTTATTTAAGAATTTGTAAGAATTACAGGAGAAAAATTATCTTTTAAACAACATTCTAAAGAAAAAAGATATTAAAACATGGGGTTTTAAAGTTCAATTTTTTTAAAAGGGGGAGGGAAGCAAGGGGAGTGAGTAAGGTTTGCCCTCTGAAATAGGAGTAAGAAAACTTAGGTTCTGCTCCTATTCAATTTACTAGTAACAATAATCTATCTTAACCTCCTTTTGCTTTGGTCACTTGAGAATAAGGCACTCATTTCCTTGCTGACGCTAACCTCTTTTGTTGTACCCTAGAAAGTCATTCCCTCCCATCTGCTTAGGCATCTTTTGTCATCAGTAACATGCCCTCCATCTCCCTCTCTCCCAATTTGCAAACTCATTCTGTACACTCTATAGATATTCTTGGGTCTACACTGTCCTTAAAAAACCCCCACCACCACCTTTGCCTCTATAGCCTATAATCCTGTGTGACCTTGGGTAAGTCCCATAAATCTCTCATGCTTTTCTCATCAGGAAAAAAGGGATTTGGATTAGGCCTTAGAGTCCCGGAATTATCAGAATTGGAAAAAATCTTACTATTTATATAGTATTTTATGGTTTCTCTAGCCTCAAGAACTATCTGAACCAACTAGTTAGGAAAAAAGGGCCCAAATCCTTTACTGCTCTCAAAAAGCGCCCCCCCAACAAACAACAAAAGCCGCGTGTATGTTTGAGACCGGACTAAGTGTGGGATCTTGGACAATCTTTAGGATTGTTTCCTCGTCTTTAAAATGAAACTGAGCCCAAAGAGCAGCCCTTCACACTTCTTTTTTCTACTATTAAAAAATTAATTTTCTAATCAGGGTCTCTCCCCTTCCCAACCCCCCCCCCCCATACCCCCCCCTCCCCCCCACCCTCCGCCTGTTTATGTTTCAGTAACATTTTAAATAGAGACACTGTGGCCATGAAGGTAGAGAATTGACCAGAGTTAAGGAAGTCCCTCTGACACATTGTAGCAGCTTTGCGAGACCCGGGCAACAACTCGAAGCTGCGGCTGTGGCTGAACTGCATTGGTAGAAGCAGGTTTCTTGTCGGGAATTCCCTGTATCACCAAAGTTCGAGATACATTAAGATAGGATAACTCATTTTTTAATGGAAGTTGGGGCACATATTTTGGCTCAATACGAGGCAGAACTTGCTGACAGTCGTCCCCCGGGAAAGAGCCCAGCGCATACTTGAGGAGAGGGTTTGCCCTCCGGCCGACGCCTTGGTGGGGCAGGCAGGGTGGAGAAGGGATTCGGATTAGACCTGAAAAATACAGCGCCCAGAAGTTCTCCAGAGTTGGGCAGCTGCAGCAGAGAAACTGCGCCGCAACCAGCGTGCAGGAGGCCGGGCTCCGGCTGTCCGGGCCCCGGCTGGCCCGGCTGCGCTGCGCCCCAGCCGTGCGTCCTCCGGGGTGGATGGCCGCGGTCAAGGTCTCCGCTCGGAGATCCTCCTCCCCGGGATTCGGGCGGCCCTGAGCTCCGCCTGACAGACTGGCGGGGGGGAGGCTGGGGTACGTGGGCAGCTCCCGCTCTTACCATGGCATCGGACCCGTGGCCTGCAAGAGAGGTTGGGAAACGCACATCGCGGACCGTGAGCCGGGTGATGCGGCCCCCCACCATCTGGCTTGCCTTCTCGGTGCGCCCAGCAGAGGTGGTACTACAAGTCCCGGAGAGCAGAGGTGTCCGCGACCTGTCCAGTTTATAAACCCGGGGCAAAGGAGGGCTCACGGGGGTGGATTGGCTGGAGCGTTGTCATTGTCATACCGCCCCCGCCAGTCCGTCCCCGCCCTCCTCCCTTTCTCCGCTGTGTGTGGTACGGAATAGGTTATTATGAAATATCCAGAAGCATGACGGGAGCTGCCGGCCCCTAAGCACATGGGAAATGTAGTTCTGTGACCTACAGAGCTGGGATCGTCCTCCTGCTGTGAGAAAGTTTAATTCCCTATTCTGCTCCAGTCCCGATGCCGATGCTGAAATTGCAAAGATCATCATTCCCGGAGCTCGGTGACTTTTGTCTGCCATGAAGACGCATTTCATACCCTTGAAGAAGTCACACTTGAGTTTTTTTCAGTCATTCCTAGCTCATTTTGCAGTAACTTTTCAAATTATTTTCGTCCATTGACGATGCATTTATTAAGCAGGTGTAAAACACTCTGCCAGGCACGGAGGACTCAAAGATCAAACGAAAAACCAGTCCCTCCCTTTAAAGAGCGTAACTTGTAGTGAGGGGATTCAGTCCTTAAAGACAAAGGCGTACAAAATTATTTGAGGTTGGAGACTCCACTGAATAGGATTCTCATTTCTCACCTGGCTTCACTGTTTGAGAACTTAAGACCTCTGCTCCACGCCCCAGAAAGCTCATTATTGGAATAATCTGGTCACCCTCGAGCTGGCTGGACCTTTTCATTATCTTCTATCTGCCTGACTGTAGGGTAGGTCCAGGGTTCAGCCAGCTCACTATCTCCTGACTTCTCACCTTGCTTGCCCTAGCGCTCTGGAGTGAGTGGGTGAGTGTGTGTGTGTGTGTGGTGTGTGTGTGTGTGTGTGTGTGTGTGTGTGTGTGTGTGTGTGTATGTGTCTGTATCCCCTCATTAAATTTTTCAGCTCCAAACAGGAACTGTCTTGTAACCCCAGCCCTTGCCATAGTGCCTCGAACAGAGTCACAGCTTAATAACTATTTCTCGGCTATCAGGAGCTACTTCTATAATAGTGAGTACCTGAGCAGTACCTGGAGTACTTAGCCTCAAGTACAGACATTGTGAGGGGTGTGTGGAACAGGAGATAGGCCACTTCAGATGGCAGAAGAATACGGGAAGGAGAGAAATGTCAAATGAGTCTGGAAAGATGAGCTGAAGCCAAACTATGGAGGGCTTTAAGGAGTTTTATTTTATCCTAAAGGCAATAGGAAGCCCCTGAAGATTTATGAGCAGGTTAGTCATATGGTCAGACTTTGCTTAGGGAAGGTTATTGTGGCAGCTTATATGAAGGATGAGTTGCAAAGAAGAATTTGGGGACAAGAGGCCAAATAAGAGGCAAATGTAAGAGATCAAGGGAGGTAGGAGGATAGTCAAGTAAGTGGAGAAAAGATAGGAGATGTTATAGTAGTAGAATCTATAAAACTTGAAAGCCCTCTATTTCATTAAGACCCAATTTATTCCCCCTGCAGATTGTTACTCTGCCTTTTGCCTTTTGGAATATAATATTCCGGAAGGCTTCCAAGTCCAGTCTGATTTTGATTGTAATTTTTTTGGTACTTAAGCTCCTTTAAGTTAGACACAGGTATAGGAGGCAGAAAGAAGAATGACTTCAAGCTTGTAAATGTATTTAACTAAAAGGATGATGGTACTCAAAACAAATAGGGAGGTTGGGAAGGGAGGGAAGGTTTAGGGAGGAAACAGGAGTTTCAGTTTAAATATATTGACTTCAAAATACCTATGGGACAGTCAAGTAGAAGAGAAAGTGGGAAATTATGGCTAGTTTTATAGATGTGTGCAAACTCTCAAAGACCATAAATTGCTGAAGTGCCTGCCTGCATTGGAAGAGGGATTTTCTTCATCTAAAACACAGGTTCTCAAAGTGGGTAATACTGCCCCCTGGGGGACACTGGAATGATGGGGGCAGTAGTGCCCTCAGGCACAATTTGGGGGGGAGGGTTGAATAAAAATAAGGGGTCAGTGGAAGCATAAGGAAAGAAGAGAAGAAAATTTTGAAAAAAACATTTATGTTTCATCTGTTGTGTAACAGTGTTACATTATTATATTATATTATTACATAACCTTCCAAATAACACACAAAATGAAAGTTATAACTGATCAGTGGTCAAGTCCACAGACAAGTCTTAAGAAGCAAGTGTTGTTGGCAAGCAAATATGTCTAAATGAAGTCCCGCATGTATTGGCAGAAATATGTGCATGCAATGACTTGTTTACAGTACAATACTGTACTTAACATGACATTTTCAAAATTTCAATGGAGGAAAGAAGCCACAAATTTACAATAAATTATTAAATTAAAAAATACACATTTTTTAAAGGACACAAATTTTTAAAAGCCATTAAAGCGTAGAAAGTAGATTTCCAGAGTGCTGCTGAGTTAACTTTTTTTAAAGGGGGTGGTTCCTGGGAGTTGATGAGATTGGTAAAAGGGCACAAAAAAATAGAAGAGCTGAGGTCAGAATCTTAGGATAAAAGAAACAGGGGGAAAGAAAACTCAGAAACTGCAGTGTCACAACTCAGGGAAATTCAGGGGAGGGGTGGTCAATAGTGTCAGATACTTTAGAGCAGTTAAGAAAGACAAGGACTGGGAGAAAAGCCGATAAATTTAGGAGTTAATTGGTGGTCTTTTGGCCAAGAGAGCTGTCTGAACAGAGGCAGACTGCACAGCTTCCACTGACCTATTCCATCAAAACCTTGGATTCACACTAAACCAAATAACAGGCAAAAAAATCCAATGAAATACTATAGTAAGTGACTCCTTCTACCCCAGAACTGCACCAAGAGTGGAAAGAGGGCTGAAGGCAAAACCAGAGATAATGCAGGCAAACCAAGCCCTTAGCTTCATAATGTAATAAAATCTATATAAAGTCAGCAAGCCTCTGTGTCAGGAGGCAGGAAGGTAGAGAAAGCCCTGTGGTTGGAGGACTTTGGAAGCCACAGGGGATCAGCAGTGACCAGTGTGAAGATGCGCTGTTCAGACTGGGACAGTTCAGGAATCCAGGACCTCTTGCCACCCTTAGCACTCTGCTCTGAGACACCACAGAAGGCCCTGGAAGATCCAGCAGTCTGACTTTCCAAGATCATGGGAAGCTAATCCTTGGGAAGTTGAAGTCAACTCAGAAATTCAGGGGATCCAGAGCGAGGCCAAACAGTGCTAACCACACTACCCCAAAGCAAAGCCTAGTGAGGAACCTGGCCCTGGAATAAAACTCCAGTTCAGGAATTGAAGGAAATAAATAGCTTAGAATAGAAAGTGGTCAACTTACTAATGGAGTTACTATAAACTGAAACATACCAAATAGAAACCAATGACTCCATGAGACATTAAGAAATACTAGAGCAAAATCAAAGGATTGAGAAATAGAACATGTAAGATATCTGAGATTAAAAAAAAAACTGATCTGGAAAACATCAAGGGTAGATAATTTAAGAATCACTAAACTCCCTGTAAACCATGTTTAGGGGGAAAAAAAGCATGCACACTATCTTTCAGTAGATTGCAAATGAAACCTGTATATATCTATTAAAACCAGAAAGCAGGGGGCGGAGCCAAGATAGCGGAGTAGAAGGACGCACATTTACAAGCTCTGAGCCCACAACCCATGGAATTGAGGTAAAAGGAGATCCCCATAAATTCTGAATCTCTGCAGGGGGTGCATAAACATAGGGGAAGAGATTTCCGTTCCACTGAACCCTGGAAAGCCGTCCCCGGGGTCCATCGCATCCCGGAAAGCGGACCCCACCCCCACCCCTGGCCGCGACCCAGAGAAGCTGACCCGAGCAGACTTCAGAGAGGAAAGCTCCGGGGTAAGCTCCGGCAGCCGGGAAAGTCCCTCCGCTCACAGAAGCTACAGGTCAGTGAAAAAGAAAGCCGGGCTGAAGGAGAGGGGAAGCGGGGCGTCTCCGTGACTCGGGCCCCCTTGGGAGGAAGCGGCAGCAGCAGAGACAGGGGCAGGAAGCGGCGGAGGCAGAGGCGTGGGCGGGCGGCTGAGGCAGCAACGGCCCGGGACTCAGGAATCCCCCAGCAGCAGGTAGGATCTTCAATACTGAAGGTCTTTCCAACCTGAGGGAGCCGAGCAGGGGAGACGGCCCTGCCCCCACCCTGCTCTACTGCTGAACGCCTCTGAATAAAACCCCCAAGGGAGCTGAGCACAGCAGGCGGGGCCCCCCACCCCGCCCCCACCCGCTCCGTTCCTGAAAGTCTCTGCGGAAAGCCCCTGAGGGCCCAAGCTTAGGAGACGGCCCTGCCCCCACCCCTGAGCCAGAATTAAAGCTTGCCGCGGGAAAGCGCATTTGAATCTCAGAGGCCAAGCACTAGCTGGGCGGATCCAGGCGGGGGTGGAAAGGAATCTCAGAAGTCAAGTAACTGGCTGGGAAAATGCCTAGAAAGGGGAAGAAAAATAAGACTTTAGAGAGTTTTTTCCAACAAATGCAAATGATCCCGACCTTCGGATCTGATGGGGAGGACGAGAACGTATTTTTCCCATCAGGGAAAGATGTGGAGGGTGGGGCCTCAGTACCCCAGACACCCCAGGGGGGTGTCGGGTGGGCTCAGGCCTTGGAAGAGCTTAAAAAGGATTTTGAAAAGCAAGTTAGACAGGTGGAGGAAAGACTGGGAAGAGAAATGACAAAGATGCAAGAAGAGTATGAAAAAAAGGTCAATATCTTCGTAAAGGAGACCCAAAAAAATGCTGAGGAAATTAACACCTTGAAAAATAGGCTCACTCAATTGGCAAAAGAGGTTCAAAAAGCCAATGAGGAGAAGAATGCATTCAAAAGCAGAATGAGCCAAATGGAAAAAGAGGCTCAAAAGCTCACGGAATTTAATAGTTCTCTCAAAATTAGAATGGAACAGAAGGAGTCTAATGACTTTATGAGAAACCAAGAAATCACCAAACAAAACCAAAAGAACGATAAAATGGAAGAGAATGTGAAATATCTCATGGGAAAAACAACTGACCTGGAAAATAGATCAAGGAGAGACAACTTAAAAATTATGGGACTACCTGAAAGCCATGATCAAAAAAGGAGCCTAGACATCGTCTTGCATGAAATTATCAAGGAAAACTGCCCTGACATTCTAGGACCAGAGGGCAAAATAAGTATTGAAAGAATCCATCGATCACCACCTGAAAGAGATCCAAAAAGAGAAACTCCTAGGAACATTGTGGCCAAATTCCAGAACTCCCAGCTCAAGGAAAAAATCTTGCAAGCAGCCAGAAAGAAACAATTCCAGTACTGTGGAAATACAATCAGGATAACCCAAGATCTAGCAGCTTCTACATTAAGGGATCGAAGGGCGTGGAATAGGATATTCCAGAAGGCAAAGGAACTAGGACTGAAACCAAGAATCACCTACCCAGCTAAACTGAGTATAATACTTCAAGGGAAAATATGGTCTTTCAATGAAACAGAGGACTTTCAATCATTCTTAATGAAAAGACCAGAGCTGAAAAGAAAATTTGACTTTCAAACACAAGAATGAGAGGAAGCATGCAAAAGTAAACAGCAAGGAGAAGTATTAAGGGACTTACCAGAAATGAACTGTTTGCATTCATACAGGGAAGGACAATATTTCTAACTCTTAAAACTTTTCAGTATCTGGGTGGTTGGTGGGACCACACATACACATGTACACGCATGCACACACATACACACATGCATTCACATGCAGAGACAGAGAGCACAGATTGAACTGAATAGGATGGGACCATACCTTAAAAGAAATTAAGGTTAATGGTGAGAGAGAAATGTAGTGAGAGGAAAGAGGGGGAAATGGAAGGGGGTAACTATATGTCATATAAGAGGCAAGTAGGAGATGTTTTTAGTGGAGGGAAAAAGAGGAGAGCTGAGGAAAAAAACAAACAAACAAACAAACAAACAAAAGTTTACCCTCATCACATTTGACTAAACGAAGGAGTGTAATGCACACTCATTTTGGTATGAAAACCTATCTTACAGTATAAGAAAGCGGGGGAGAAGGAGATATTGGGGGGGGATGATGGAAGGGAGGGCAAAGGGAGGAGGGAGTAATTGAAAGTCAACACTTGGGAAGGGACAGGATCAAAGGACAGAAGAGAAACAATGAGGGGCAGGTTAAGAGGGATGGCAATTCAGTTAGTCTTACACAACACGACTATCAGGAAGGTCATTTGCAAAGCTACACAGATATGGCCTATAATGAATTGCCTGCCGTACCAAAGGGAATAGGTGGGGAGGGAGGGATGGGGAGAATTTGGAACTCAAAGTTTTAGGAACAATTGTTTAGTATTGTTGCAACTAGGAAAGAAGACATACAGTTAATGAATAGAAAATCATCTGGCCCTACAGGAGAAAAGAGAAGATAGAGACAAGGGAAGGGAGGGATGACAGAAGAGAGGACAGATTGGAGATAGGGAAAATTAGATTGCTTGGGGTATTGGGGTGGGGGGAGGGGAGAAAAGGGGAGAAAATTTGGAACCCAAAAATTTGTGAAAATGAATGTAAAAAGCTAAATAAATAAAAATAAATAAATAAATAAATAAATAAATAAAAATCAAAAAAAAAAAAAAAAAAAAACCAAAAAAAAAAAAAAACAAACCAGAAAGCAAAGTGAAGAGGGAAACTACTGATCCCTTAATGAAAGAAACCCAAGGTAAAGAATTAGAAGTTTGGGGAATGCCCATCAATTGGGGAACAGGTTGTGGTATGCGATTATGATGAAATACTATTGTACTATAAGGAATGATGGGCAGGATGCTCTCAGAAAAACCTGAAAAGACTTGCATGACTTGATGTGAAGTGAAATGTACTACATATAAAGTAGCAGCAATATTGTAAGATGGTCAGCTGTGAATGACAGTAATGGCAAGTAAAGCAGGATCTTTGGCTGTTTTTGTTTTGGCATAATCAAGATGTATAATGCTACTATCTGAATGTGACTGGGGAGGATCTTTCCCACCCAGTGTCAGGCCAGGGAAGATTTGTAAGAAGGTTCACATTTATTAATGAGGTACTGGTTCTCAAGGGATATGATGACCTCTGGCTCTAAAAAGTGTATAAAGACTCTGAGGGGGAGGTTTGACTTTGGGGCTTAGTTTTGGTAAGATGGTTTGAGTGCCAGAGGAGGACTCTGGGAAGTCACTAAGGAGCTCCTGGCTTTGAGAACCCAGATGTTGTGCTTCCCTCTCTGGTAATTATGGTCAGACAGCTGTCTATCTGTTGAATTATAGTCAGAGGAAGCCATGTCTGTTGATTACTTTGGGGTTCAGGGTGTTGACTCAAACTGGGTGAATGATATATGTGCTTGACTACATATATGTATATATGTATCATATGCTTGTTTAAAGTGATTGTTAACCCCTTAAGAGTTTCCTTTCCTTTTATGAATGCAGATCTAAGAACCTGTGATAGCAGGCCCCCTGTGTATGTTGAGGGGTTTACTGATAAAATGACTTAGCTATTCTTAGCAATACAACAATCCAAGCCAACTCTGAAGGACTTATGATGAAAAGTGCTATACATCCCCAGATGAAAAACTGATGTTACCTGAAGCATACATATATACATACATACATACATATATATTTAATTTATTTTTAGTTTACAACATTCAGTTCCACAAGCTTTTGAATTTTAAATTTTCTCCCCTTCCCCACTACAGTGTGCAATCTAATATAGACTCTACATATACATTTATATTAAACATTTTCACATTAGTCATTTTGTAAAGAAGAATTATAACCAATGGAATGAACCATGAGAAAGAAGAAATAAAACAAAACAAAAAAGGGACAGCAAATAATATGAAGCATTTTTAAATTTATTTTTCTGAGTTTTCTCATCTGTATTTTCTTTTTTTTTATGACTTATATGATTTAATTTTTACTTATTTTGATGATAATGGTAATGATTGTAATGATTGATAAAATGAAAATGAAGGTAAACTTGTGTATCTGATTTAAAAAATAGCGATAATGGTTCATATTTAATAATAGTGCATTTTAGATGGTGATTAATTGCAAAGTGCTTTCCTTGTAACAACTGTATGAATGAGCTAGATGTTGCAATTACAATTTATTACTTACTATTTTGCAAATAAGGAAACTGATGCTCAGAACCTCTTTGTCCATAGTCACGTGGCTAATGAGTTTTATTTTTTATTTTTTTATTTATTTAACTTTTTACATTCATTTTCACAAATTTTTGGGTTCCAAATTTTTTTTCCCCTTTTAACCCCTCCCCCCACCCCAATACCCCAAGCAATCTAATTTTCCCTATCTCCAATCTGCCCTCTCTTCTGTCATCCCTCCCTTCTCTTGTCCCCATCTTCTCTTTTCTCCTGTAGGGCCAGAAGACTTTCTATTCCTCTTTAACTGTATGTCTTCTTTCCTAGTAGCAACAACAATACTAAACAGTTGTTCCTAAAACTTTGAGTTCCAAATTCTCCCCATCCCTCCCTCCCCACCCATTCCCTTTGGGAAGGCAGGCAATTCAATATAGGCCCTATCTGTGTAGTTTTGCAAATGACTTCGATAACAGTCGTGTTGTGTAAGACTAACTGAATTGCCATCCCTCCTAACCTGCCCCTCATTGTTTCTCTTCTGTCTTTTGATCCTGTCCCTCCCCAAGTGTTGACTTCAAATTGCTCCCTCCTCCCCTTGCCCTCCCCTCCATCATCCCCCCCCTCGCTTATCTCCTTCTCCCCCACTTTCTTATACTGTAAGATAGGTTTTCATACCAAAATGAGTGTGCATTTCATTCCTGCCCCTAGTCAAATGTGATGAGGGCAAACTTCCTGCCTTTTTTTTTTCTCAGCTCTCCTCTTTTTCCCTCCACTAAAAAGTCTCCTACTTGCCTCTTAAATGACATATAATTACCCCATTCCATTTCACCCTCTTTCCTCCCACTACATTTCTCTCTCACCATTTACCTTAATTTCTTTTAAGATATGGTCCCATCCTATTCAGTTCAATCTGTGTTCTCTGTCTCTGTATGTGTGTGCATGTGTGTATGTGTGTGTGTGTGCATGCGTGTACATGTGTGTGTATGGACCCACCTACTACCCAGATACTGAAAAGTTTTAAGAGTTACAAATATTGTCTTTCCATGTAGGAATGTAAACAGTTCACTTCTGGTAAGTCCCTTAAGACTTCTCTTTGCTGTTTACTTTTTCATGCCTCTTCTCATTCTTGTGTTTGAAAGTCAAATTTTCTTTTCAGCTCTGGTCTTTTCATCAGGAATGCTTGAAAGTCCTCTGTTTCATTGAAAGACCATATTTTCCCCTGAAGTATTATACTCAGTTTAGCTGGGTAGGTGATTCTTGGTTTCAGTCCTAGTTCCTTTGCCTTCTAGAATATCCTATTCCACGCCCTTCGATCCCTTAATGTAGAAGCTGCTAGATCTTGAGTTATCCTGATTGTATTTCCACAGTACTGGAATTGTTTCTTTCTAGCTGCTTGCAAGATTTTCTCCTTGAGCTGGGAGTTCTGGAATTTGGCCACAATGTTCCTAGGAGTTTCTCTTTTTGGATCTTTTTCAGGTAGTGATTGATGGATTCTTTCAATACTTATTTTGCCCTCTGGTTGTAGAATGTCAGGGCAGTTTTCCTTGATAATTTCATGGAAGATGATGTCTAGGCTCTTTTTTTGATCATGACTTTCAGGTAGTCCCATAATTTTTAAATTGTCTCTCCTGGATCTATTTTCCAGGTCAGTTTTTTTTCCCATGAGATATTTCACATTCTCTTCCATTTTTTCATTCTTTTGGTTTTGTTTGGTGATTTCTTGGTTTCTCCTAAAGTCATTAGACTCCATCTGTTCCATTCTAATTTTGAGAGAACTATTATCTTCAGTGAGCTTTTGAACCTCTTTTTCCATTTGGCTCATTCTGCTTTTGAAAGCATTCTTCTCCTCATTGGCTTTTTGAACCTCTTTTGCCAATTGAGTGAGCCTATTTTTCAAGGTGTTAATTTCCTCAGCATTTTTTGGGTCTCCTTTACCAAGGTATTGACCCGTTTTTCATACTTTTCTTGCATCTCTGTCATTTCTCTTCCCAGTTTTTCCTCCACCTGTCTAACTTGCTTTTCAAAATCCTTTTTGAGCTCTTCCAAGGCCTGAGCCCACCCGACATCCCCCTGGGATGTCTGGGGTACTGAGGTCCCGCCCTCCACATCTTTCCCTGATGGCAAGAATATGTCCTCGTCATCAGATCCAAATGTCAGGATCATTTGCATTTGTTGGAAAAAACTTTCTATAGTCTTATTTTTCTTCCCTTTTCTAGGCATTTTCCCAGCCAGTTACTTGACTTCTGAGATTCCTGTCCACCCCCGCCTAGATCTGCTCAGCTAGTGCTTGGGGTCTGAGATTCAAATGTGCTTTCCGTGCCGCCCAGCTGCTAATCAATGTGAGCTTTAGTTCTGGTGCTGGAATGGGGGCAGGGCCGCCTCCCAGGTTCAGCTTCCTCAGGGGCTTTATGCAGAGACTTTCAGGAACTGAGTGAGTGGGTGGGGGCTCGCCTCCCAGGCTCAGCTCCCTCAGGGACTTTATGCAGAGGCCTTCAGTAATAGAGCGGGGTGGGGCAGGGCCGTCTCCCAGGCTCAGCTCCCTCAGGTTGTTTATGCAGAGATCTTCTGTGATGAAGATCCTGCCTGCTGCTGGGGGAGTCCCGGGCCACCGCGGTCGCGCTGCTGCTGCCGCCCACGCCTCTGCCTCCGCCACTTCCTGCCCCTGTCTCTGCCGCTGCCGCTTCCTCCCGAGGGGGCCCGAGTCACGGAGACACCCCGCTGCTCCCCTCTTCCAGCCCAAGCGTCTCTCCCACTGACCTGCAGCCTCTGTGGGCGGAGGGACCCTCCCAGCCACCAGAGCCTCCATCCCTGAAGCTTGCTTGGGTCAGCTTCTCTGGGGCCGCGGCCAGGGCAGCGCTGTGGTGGGGTCCACTTTCCGGGGTGCAACGTACCCTGGGGACAGCTCTCCAGGGCTCTCTGGAACGGAAATCTCTTCCACTCCGTTTCTGTACACTTTTCAGTGGTCCAGAAGTTATGGGGGTCTCTTTTTACATTAATTCTATGGGCTGTGGTTTCGGAGCTCGTAAACGTGCGTCCTTCTACTCCGCCATCTTGGCTCCGCCCCCCTCGTCTGTATTTTTTTTCAGAACATGATTATTAGGGATATGTTTTGCATGACAACACATGTATAAACTCCATCGAATTGTTTGCCTTCTTAATGGGGGGGAGGGGTGAGGAGGGAGGAAGGGAGAAAATTTGGAACTCAAAGTTTTAAAAATGAATAGTAAAATTGTTTTAACATGTAACTGGGAAAAAATAAAATACTAGATTAAAAGCTTTAAAAAAAGAAACGCCAAAAAGAAAAGTCTCAGGGATGTCATAGCCAAAATCCAGAGCTCCAATGTCAGAGAAAAAAATAATGCAAGCATACAGAGAGAAGCAGTTTAAGAACCAAAAATCTATAGTCGATCATGTAAGACTTGGAGGCTTCTAATAATTGGGAGGAGATTTGGGAATACCATATTCCAAAAGGTAAAAGATGTAGGCTTACAACCAAAAGAAATCCACAAAAGAAAAAAATTGGATCTTTAATGGAATAGAGGACTTTCAAGTTTTTCAGATGAAAATCCCAGAGTTAACTAGGAACTTTAAAATACAAACACAAGAGTTCAGAAAAACCTACAAAGGTAATCTTATTTGAGGTTATATGATAATGTAGTACTAATTCCAAAAAGGCATAAAGAGAGTTAAGACAGAGGTCCTAGGGATGGACTGGTTCTGTTCTGAGGGTTTTAAAAGGGGAAAGAGGAGTGTAAAAGCAATATGCAAATGCTAAAAGGGGGAGGAAAGGGGAAGAACTTGCTATTTCTTAAAACTGGGATGCATAGGAGACAGCATCAGATGAACTTTATTCTCATACAAAACAGCAAGAGTTCATTTTGTTGTGCAGTCATGTCTGACTCTTTGTGACTGTGAACTATAGTATGCCAATAGTGTTGATGGAATTTTCTTGTCAAAGATACAGGAGTGCATTGCCATTTCCTTCTCCCATGGATTAAGGCAGACAGAGGTTGTTAAGTGACTTGCCCAGGGTCACACAGCTAACAAGTATCTGAGGCTGCATTTTTGACTCCAGGGTCAGCACTTTATGCACTAAGCTACCTAATTGCCTCTAGAGGTGAATGCTTGCACTTGTTTAAATTGTAGTTTTATCTGCATTACGTATAATACTGGTTCTTGGTTTTACAAAGATACTGTTTACCATGTGAAGGAAATGTCATTTCTATGTTTTCTTGCAGTTTTTGTAGTTTTGTTTTTAACAAAAACTAGGTTGTATTTTATTGTTTTTTTTTTCTGCATCTGGTATTTTTGTTGTCATTATTAACATAGTAAATTATGTTTATGATTTTTCTAATTTTGAACCAATCCTGCATTCCTGATATAAATCCAACCTGATAATATTATCTTTTTGCTTATATAATCTTTTATATTACTCTAGCCTCTTTGCTAATATTTGATTTCAAACTTCTGTGTCAATGCTCATTTAGGGGCATCAGTGTATAAGGATATTTGTTTTTGATTTGTTTTTACTGTTTTGACTCTCACTGATTTTGGTAGCAGACCATAGTTGTATCATAGAATTTAGTAGAATTTCTCCTTCCTCACATCCCTCTGTCATTTTTGCCTCCAGTTTGTTGCAATGGAAAATTAATCTTCAAAAGTTTGATAGAATGATTTATCATTCTATGAAAAAGAAAAGCCTACCTCCTAGTTTTAAATCCTTTTTTTTGTCCTTTGAATTTTGGTACTCTTTTCTCACTTTTAGAATTTGTTGCTTTTCTAATTGCTTTCCAATTCAGTGATCTATTCGTTCTCTTATTAATATAACTGTTTAGATATAAATTTTCCCCTAGGACAAGACTTGTGGCATTTTCGTGTCCTGGGCTCCTTCTCAGAATGTTTTTAAATATGTAAAACAAAATACATAGGACTACAAAGGAAACACAAATTATAATGAAATAGATTATATATTTGCTCATCCAGGTTAATCAGACTCTTTAAAATGTATTTATGGGGTCTATGGACTCTAGTTGAAAAACTCTTGCCTTAAAGACTGATATTCCAAAAATCTTACTCGTTATCTTTCATGTTAATGATAATAAAAAAAATTATATAGCACTCTAAGGTTTGCCAATTTATATTACCTATGGTTTCTATAATTTGTTCTTTGAACCCATCAGTTCTTTAGGACTGAGTTATTTAGTCTTCCAGCTATTTTTTGATTATTTCTTCACTGGCCTTTTAATATAATTTTATTCCATTGTGGCCAGTAAAGTATGTGTTTAATATTTATGCTTTCCTGCATCTGCTTGTAAGATTTTTAAGTTACTCATATTTTCAACCTTAGAATCATCCTTGACTCTTATTCTCCCCTTCATGCCATATGCAGTGTGTTGCCCCATCATCAAACTTATCTTCTCAGTATCTTTTTTTTCAATTCACAATAAATTTATTTTATCTCTTGAACTGATCACCTTCTCTAATACATGGTCAGTTTTTGTAGTTCATATAATTTGTTTAGTTTTTCCTCTAAGTATTTAGATGCTATGCCATTTGGTGCAGACATGTTAAGTATTGATATTAATTTATTAACTATGGTATCTTTTAACTGTTTGTTTCTTAATTTAATCAAATCTGCTTTTTTCTCTTGCTTTGTTTACAATGTTTGAGTTTGACTGAAACAACAGCTTTTACTCTAGCTTCTTGAGCTTGGTGGAAACAAAAACTTTTGCTCTAACTATCCACATAGATCCTTGAGTGGATCAATTTTTAAACACTATATATTTATGTATGACAAGTCTGCAGTAGAAATGTATCTATTTTATCCTCTTGCCCATTGCAAAATTTCTGACATTTCTATCTTTTTTTCTCCTCTAAATTAAATTCATCAAGCAAGCAGTTAATCAAATATCCCCTATGTGCAAATTTTCTAGGTACTGGAGATACAAAAATAAAAATAAAATAATCTCTGCCTTCAAAGAGCTTAAATTCTAATAAAATATGTTCATAGGTAGGAAAATACAAGGTAATTTAAGGAGATAGCAATAACAACCATGGGGAATCAGACAAAGGGTTTCCTATAGAAAGTAGCTGGAGATTCTAAGAGACAGAGGTAAGGGAGCACATTGCAAGTCTGTACGATGGCATAGTTCTTTCAAAGATAAGGAGGTGGGTGACAGAATGCTTAGTATGGGCCAGTTTAGTTGGAATGGAAAGAGTATTTAAAGAAAAAATGTTAAGTCTTAAAAGTTTTGCTGGAACTCCAATGTAAAGGGCTTTGAATGCCACAATCTGAAGAGTTTGTATTTTATCCTAGGAAATATAAGAAGCCACTGCATATTCTTGATTAGCAGAGTGACATAGTTAGACCTATGCATTAGGAAGATTATATTTATAGTGGTGTGGATGATATATATATTGGGTGGGGTTAGTTGAAGCAAGGACACCAATCAGAAGGCTATTGTAATATTTAGATGAGAGACAATAATGGCTTAAAACTAAAGTGGTGGCCATGATGAGAAGGGGATAGATTCAAGAGGTAAGATAAATTTATTGTGAATTGAAAAAAAAAGATATTGAGAAGACAGAATTGATGACAAACAAAGCAATATATTACATATGTGAGGGAGAATGGAATCAAAGATGACTCTGGGGTTGAAAATATGGGTAACTTTAAAATCATAATGTGCTAAACAGAAATAAGTTTGGAGGAAAGACTAGTGTATGAGGCAGATAGTTTTGGATGCATAGCATTTAACATGCCTATGAGAAATCCGGGAGGAGTGAACCATGTTGGTATAGGACAAGCTCAAGAGAGAGGCTGCGGTTAGTTATATGATCCAGAAGCCATGTGCATAGCGATGATATCTGAACCCATGGAGGGAGGATTAATGAGGAGAAAAGAGCCAAGGACAGAGCCCCGGGAGACTGAAACTCAGTTTGTAATTAGAACAGATGTTTAAGAGACAAGAGTGGTCAGATAGGAAGGGAACCAGGAGAGAGGATTGTCACAAAAGTTGAGTCAGGAGAGAGTATTCAGGAGGAAGACATGGTCAACAGAGAACTCAGGATGAAAAGTGAAAAAAGATCATCAGCTATAACAATTAAGAGATCATAATTTGAAGAGTGAATGAGAGATGAGAAAGTGGAGGTAAGGTTGGCAGCAAAAAGCAGAAATAAGCTGGAGCAGACAGCAGGGATGAAGTGGAGGCGTTTTAAGAATGAGATTTGAATTTGTTTGATGGCAGAAGGGAAGGAACTAGTAGAAAGACTGCAAATTAGAGATGTCAGAGGAGAGGGGAGGATCTTAAAGGCCCAATTAAAGGGGTTGACCTTGGCAAGAAGTGCCACATCTGATTGAAGAATGGTATAGGGTTGGTTGAATGTTTGGTGGACTGGTTGAAGTTTGGTGGACTGATACAAGGGTTTTGAGGTGTAGAAAGAGGAGGTAGAGATCATAGATCATTGCTTTACTTAATCCCCACTAAAACAGAATTGATCTGTCAACAGGCTATGTCAAATGCCAATTACGTACCTCGTACTCTATTAGGTGGTTATACAATAGAAAATCTAGATGACGTGGAGCACAGAATTGATGGAGGTGATAAAAATGCAGCAGGAGGCTTTTGAAAAGAAAATTTGATAAGGCAGACTATTCTGAACTATAATTCCATTTCTAGGGCTCTAAAGATTACTTTCTTTATGAAATCATAGGAAAAACAGAAATAATATAGTATAAACATATTTATACTAAGGCAATTTGTTACATGAAAAATCTTATCACCCTCAGAGTACATTCCAACAGGGGAAATAATATATAAATAAGTGGATATATACAAGATATATACAGAATAGATGAAGGTAATTTGGAAGAGGAAGAATTTTTTTTTTAATAATTATTTTGTTTTCAGTGTTCTATAATCACTTCCATATATCTTAGATTTTTTCCCCTCCCTCACTGAGACACCTTGCAATCTTATATAGGTTCTACACATATATTCCTATTAAATGCAATTTCATCATAGTCATGTTGCATAGAAGAATTAAAATCAATGGTTTGAGAAACCATAAAGCAAAACAAAACATAATACAAAAGAAAACTGTCTGCTTTATTCTGTGATCCAGTTCCATAGTTCTTTCTCTGGATGTGAAAGGCATTTTGCCTCAAAAGTCCATTGGAAATTTTTTAGGTCCTTGCATTGCTATGAAGGACTATCTACCAGAAAAATTCCTTTCACACTGTGGTTCTTGCTGTGCACAAAGTTCTCCTGGTTCTGCTCCTTTCACTTGGCATCAGTTCATATAAGTCTTTTCAGGCTTCTCTGAAGTCTTCCTTTTCATCATTTCTTATAGCACAATAATATTCCATTACATTCATAAACCATAATTTATTCAGCCATTCCCCAACTGATGGGCATCCCTTTGATTTCTAGTTTTTGGCCACCACGAAGAGTGCTGATATAAATATTTTTTGTACATGTGGGACCCTTTCCCATTTTTATTATCCATTTGTGATAGAGTCCAGGAAGTGGTATTGCTGGGTCAAAGGGTATGCACATTTTTGTAGCCCTTTGGGTATAGTTCCAAATTGGTCTGCAGAATGGTTGGATCAGCTCACAGCTCCACCAACAACGAATGAGTGTTCCAACTCTCCCACATCTGAGGAAGAAATTTCTTGTTGGGGATTGTGGGGTGGGACTAGGACAGGCTACTATGAAGGTTGGGTTTTGATAAGCTATTCCAAAAACATTTTGTCCTGGGTGTGAGAAATTGTGGTAGGCACTGGATAAAGAAAGGTAAAAAGTTAGTCATTGGCCTCAAAGGACTTACAAAAAGAGGAGAGCCTTATTATTTGAAAGCAACACACAAAAGGTGATCAGGGAAGGTTCCATTCATATTTAAGACTTCCAGAGGTTAAAAACTGGTAGGATGAAATTGAGAGGAAGTAAAAAGCTTCTAACCTAGTTAAGTTATAACTTTAAGCATATAAACAAAATTATTTTAACAATAGCAATGAGTTTTAAAACTGAGTAAAACTATGGCAGTTATTAGTGTAGCAAGTGTCTTTCTTATAGCCTAGGCAGTTTTCTTTTTCTTTTGAATTGCAGTACTTTTTTTTCTTCTTTTTTTTTTAAGGTTATACATGTACAATCATGTCAAACATATTTCCACATTAGTCATGTCATAAAAGAAGAATCAGAACAAAAGGAAAAATCATTAGAAAGGAAAAAAACCTTTCTTGGTTGAAAGTTCTAAGTGGTATTTCTCCCTAATGAAACGTGAGCTCCTTGAGAGCAGGAAACTGTCTTTCTTCTTCTATTTGTAACCCCAGGGCTTAAGCATATGGTGCACAGCAAGGTGTCATTTATTCATTAAGCAAAAAATAAAAAAATAACTCAAAGGAAAGCACAGAATACTAAAAATCACCCAATTTTGGATTTTAGATTTTGGTAACCTAAATGTGAGATTCTTATCCACTGACTGAAGTGAAGACTGAACTTTTATCAGTCTTGACCTTCTCATAATGCAGAATTTTATCAGTCTTAACATTCTCACACTTAAAATCAGAAGATGAAGCATATTATAACTTAAATGGAAGGATAGCTTCTAAGTTCTCAATGGAGAAGCAAATAAACAAGTTGGTTTTATCATGTCTCCAAAGGCAACAAAGAAAATCATTTCATAGGACATCTGATTAACTCAAATTACAAGGCTCATGAGGAACTATTTACAAAAAGAGAACCACTGAAAATAATTGCAGATTATGTTCTAAAAATCTGATGCAGAGGAGGAAGAGGTAAAGAAATTATATGAATAATTAAGACTCTCTAAATTAAACCAACATAGATATTTTGGTAGTTGGCAACTGATACAAAGCTGAAACTAGGGAAGGTCAAAGAAATATGTTGGAAAATATGGTTCACGAGTGAGGAATGAGAAAGACCAAAGACTTGTATCATATACCAAAAGCCTTATGTTGGTAAATAGCATGAAATATCTCCTTCAAAATAATTGAAAAACACTGTATTTGTCAACCTTCGAAATGCTGGTCTAGATTATTACATATGTTTTATATAAAACATTTATTACTGACAGAAAACATCCATTCATTCTTTCATTCATTTTAGATAGAAACTGAAAATGGCTCTAGAATTGGGCCTAAAAAGGAAAAGTATGGGCTGGATTGCTATCAGGAAGTTGCCATTTCTTTTCATGACTCCAAGCTCTTCCCTAAAACAAAAGTTCATTTTTTGTTTTTTTTTAAAACATGCTTATTCTCTTCCAATGTTCATGTAAGTCATGGAAAATGGATATCTCTGAAGAATAGAAATTGATGATCCCTTGAAGGGCTTTTGAGAGCTGTGGTGTGAGGATAAGCAGGCTGGAAATACAATACAAAGTAAGAAATTACAAAAGAAAAGTGATGGTTACCAGGATAAAGAAGGTTATAAAAAGTATGTGAAAAGAGGGAAGAGAAAAAAGATGGGCTAGCTACATGGCAAGTTAGGAAAAACTACCAGATAATGCATTCCACTGATATTCTTGCAATGTCAAGAGCATGTAAAACAGCCCCATGTATGTTGGGTGGATGTCCTGTAGTGAAATTTATGCAATGCTACGGGCAGGAGTTGCAAACCACGTCACTGGAAAGAACATTCAAATCAATGAAATCAGAGATCTATCTGTATAATGACTATCAACAAACTTGTTACAACTGAAAAAAAATTAAGAAAAAAATAAGAAATAGGAAGGTGATTCTAATGATATTTGCTAAATCCAAATGGATAAAGCATTTGTTAACAATGATTACATTAAGTTACTTTTGTCGACACTGAAAGACTTCAGAGCTCTGGTCAATGCAGCATCTAATTATTACTTGTGAGGACTGATGAAGAAACATGCCTGTTGGCAGAAAGGTGATAAATTATAGCTACAAAATGAAACATACATGACCAATGTGCTGATTTATTTTTCTTAATTGTTTTTATTTGTTTTAAATAGAAATTCTAATGGAGCAGGGGGAAAAGGAATGTCAAAAAAGAAAAATGCATCAATAAACACTGAAAAAACCATTATTTTTCTTAAATTATTCAGTAATAAATGGCTTTATATGGCATAACAATAAGATAATACTATCTTTATAAATTTAAAAAATAATAAGTAATTGTAATTGGTCACCTGAAACTTCATATTAAAATAACTCCATGTAATTTTTATAATTTCTATTATATAAGCGATTCACACACATATTATTGACTACTGGTAGGAAGGGAATATTTGTGGAGAAATAATGGTGAAAAATGAACTATGTGACTAGATATCTGAGGAGAGAGAGAGCAAGCTGTTTAAAGTGTTCCAGAAGAAATCAGGAAATAACTAACAAGGCCCTCAGTTTCAAGTAGTGGAAAATGTTTTAAATAAAATACATTCAAAATAACTTTTATTTACAACAACAAAAAAAATCTTTTATACTCACATAAAATTTTTGTTAGAAAGAGAACTTGAACAGGAACAGATGCATTCAAGAAGAACTTTTATTTTCAAGTGTATCCACAAAACAAGTCAATATTACAATATTTTATAAAAATATTAAGTTTTAGGCTACCATTATTCAGTTTTAAAAAGTGTTTGTGCTACAGATTTTTTTTTTTCTTCCAACTTTCATTTTTGGTTAGGGTAAGTTCCACATTAACATTTTAGAGATGAAAAGTTGTTGGAAAAAAAATCTTTAACATATAAAGTTGATTTTCTCAACAAGTTTAAAAATACATAACCATTTAAAATGAATACATATTAAGTTAGTGTTTAATTCTTTACTATACAAATGTTATTACAAGGAACTGTTCCATTCAGTTAAAACCTAATGAATACCAACATCATTTTCTGGCTTTTTTTTTTTCTTTAACACCATTAGTACATAAACATATAATTGTGTTACCCTTTTCAAATGCTTAGAAAAATTACAATTTCATAGTTTACATAAAGCCCTTTAAAAATCTGATATCACAGGTTTATAGAAGACAAGGGAAAATAATATGATGGCACTATTCTTAGGAATATCCATTTGGTAGAGGGATTCAATACTAAATAGGTAATGTAAACATGAAAAATCACAATTTTTAGTACCAGAATTCTATTGCCCACTTGCATAAAAGTTTTCATCACATCTTTTGAAAAATGGCTTGAATTTCAGCAGATACCATAGCATAAATTAAAATTTTCATGATTTATTCAGGTAACAAAGTTAAAAACTTCATCCCCAAACTATAGAGACATGATGTTATTGCTCAATACATGGTGCGACTGCACAAAGAGAAGCTATTTTTTTTTTTTAAAACATAAATGATGTCCTTCAAATACATCTCCTTTGAAAACTACATTTATTGCAAGGGGAACTCCTCTTATGTAATTACCTTCAAAGCCAGCTTGCAAGTAACACAATAAAATTACTTTCACTAATTTACAGTCAAATATCTCTTTCCCTTTTAAACTAAATACAAGTTAGGTTTGAAGAGTTACCATCCAACTTGATCATCTACCATATTCACCATACTTAATTCTGAACTTTGGGCTGTTTCCAAAAAGGAAATCCATCTAATACATGACTAGGATGTGTCACCACAGGGAATACTCAGAAGAGAACAAGGTTTGAAGGCAATTCCAAATAAAGGGTTCCAAAAATGTTTTGGGCAATGACAGCACTGTTGGAACAAAGGGTATAAAGCCTTCCATATTAACTACTTTGAAGGGGACAACACAGAGTTGGATATATATTTTAAAAAAACCACAGTCTCATTACCTTCATGATATAATTTATCTCTGAAATCACAGAAAATAGTTACAGTGTGGGATGTTTTGAATGCCAGAAGTCATGCTGTCACTATATTAGGTCAACATTAAACACTCTGTCCCTCTACCTATAAATTTTTCCATTTTTCTTTTAGATACAACTTCCTCTGTCTGTTAAACATCATATTCAAGAAAAACAAAAGTGCAATCATTCAAATCCCTGAACTAGTGACATTTTACATTTGTGGCACCCATCACCATGAGTACATAGTTACATCTCACAGTACCAAATTCATTTAAAAAAAATGCACTGTTTAAAGGTTGGTCTTTTTTTCCTTATCACCAATTAAATATGAATAACTCTCCCCTCAGATTGTAGGGTATGGTTTCAAGTCACAAATCGTCAACTTCTATTATCATAAACCTTATAAAATATTAGCACATTTCTTAGATACCTCATTATTCTAATTTAAACTAATCAAAACATAATTAAAAAGAAAAATCTCTCATGCTATTTTTCCAGTTACATTAAAATAAGTATTAACAGTGCATTATGCTTTCCAATTTCATTGCCTTACACCTAACATTGAATCAAGTAATATACTGTTTCGACTAATTTTTTTTCCTTCCAAAACCTGGATTTTCTTAACAAAAGAAAAAGTAAATCAATGTTGTGGGTTTATATATATCAAATATGATAAATTCTTAAAATTATGAATGGATGAAATTTTACAGAACTGGAATGGAAGTGTTTGGTCCCATACCAAAAAGTTCCTTGGTTTAAAATTATATTGTAGTATCATTTTGCATTAGTGTTTAACTCCCAGGTTTATACGTAATTGTTACAAAGTTTTTCCCTAATGCTGAAATTTGTGAGTTTGGGAGAAATAAAGGAAGGGATTTACAAATAGTAGCCTTGTTGCTATGTATTACCATGCTGACACTCACATTGTCTGTCATCAACGTCTTAGATAAATTTCCTTTGGACCCTGAAATAAATTGGAAAATTGCATCATTGGTTCTTTAGAGTTTAACACTTGAAAAGTGGTTTTGTGCAACCATATCTGGAATTCCAGTTTGCCATGAAAAGCATGCAGAGTGGAGAAGATTTTCTTCTTTAGATTCCTTTACATAAGTGAGGAACTCTACACAAGTTCTTTACATTTTGGCAAATTTGTGCATATAGTGTAGGCTTGTGACTTATAAATTGTCACCTGGCTGGTACTGTGGTTCTGTAGCAGTAAAGTAGTCTTCTAAAAAGGACTGAATATATTCAAATGTTGGTCTTTCATCAGGGTCCTTCTTCCAACAAAGGTTCATCAGCTCATGGAGAGATTCTGGACAGCCTTGAGGACAAGGCATTCTATATCCCCGTTCTACCTGTTCCAGGACTTCACGATTTACCATCCCTAGTACAAAAAAATTTAAAGTAGTAGGATTAGGGTGGAGGGATAGGATGTAGGAGTGCTATCAAGTATATTTGTTTGGGGGAAAGACTAATTTTAAAAATTAAAAAAATGTGAAATATGAGCAAATAGCATCTCCTAAAATGAACAAATCTCAGTGTACTCAAGGTAAAAAATGAATTTTATTAACATGTTAACCTGTGCTATGACATATTTTATTTTTTTATACTTTTTGATGTTTTTTTCCATGAATTTAATCTGAGCAATTTCAAAGATCTGTGGTTATAAAGTAATAATTTGGTTTGTATGTTGAGGATACTAACATTTTTCAGTTTAATCATAAATCTAACACTGATACCTCAAACTTGAGAGAGTAAAGATGGTAATGTATAACAAAAAGATCATTAGGATAGAACATAAAGACAGTTTCTATTTCTGGTTCTGCCACTTCTGTGATTTTGGGTAGGTCAATTAAGCTCAACCTTAATTTTCTCAATAGCAAAATGATTAAAAAAAACAAAACAAAACCACTCTGTCTATACGATGATCCATTGTGAAGATGACAAGAAACAGTAATGTAATTTGAAACTATCACTGATATCTAAAATATTGTTTATTAACAGAAAATGAACAATGTAATAGGAAAGTATTTTACCAAGAGCGTGTTTATTGTTCTGAGAAAAATAATTTATTACCTTAAGATCTTTTGTCTTCTTGATATAGTCATGATGTAAAAAATGAAGGATTCTAATTCTAGGTCCCTACTAGTAAATAAGGGGCAGCTAGTTGGATAGACTGCTAGGCCTAGAATTCCATGAATACTCATCTTTGTGAGCTCAAATCTGGCCTCAGACACTAGCTGTGTAATCTTGGGCAGCTCACTTAACCCTGTTTGCCTCAGTTTTCTCATCTGTAAAATGAGCTGGAGAAGGAAATGGCAAACCATTCCTGCATCTTTGCCAAGAAAACCCCAAATGGGTTCACAAAGAGTCAGACACAACTGAAATGACTGAACAATAAAACACTAGTACATAAACATGAATATTACATGTACTGAATGAAATTCTGCAGCATCTCTTAATGATGCAAATTCAAAAAATGATGATTAATATCCTAATTTTTGTGCTCATTTAAATTTAAGGCATCATACAACCTACGGAACTGAGGCAGGTAGAATGTTGCTAAATATCTTTTTAGGAAGCCAGTATCCCAAAGGTTCATACTAGGGTACTTTACTAAATTTTTTCAAGTATTATTTTGATTGTTGAAACCTCAGAAAATATCTTGGGGATTAGGGAACAGATTTTTTCCTTTCTCTTCCCTACTTATTTATTCTACCACTTTTTAAAAACTAGGACAATTAAATCTTTTGTCCCATGTAGTTTCATTTATGATTTTGGGAATTAGAGCTCTGTCTGGAAAACCAGGCTTTGATAAAACCCACTGGGGTTCTAACGGAGTTGACCTGACCAAGCCCTAAAACAATCACTCCAAATTGGCCAAATAATAGGTCTCACCCCAAGTCTTACTTGGTTATTGTTTGGGTTTTGATGGCTCAAAGTACAAATAGCAACTCTTTCTGTTCGGGCCAGAAACCCTAAGGGTCTTCCCCTCCCAGTTTGATTTCTTTTTTTTTTTTGAATAGGCAAACTAGGTCATCTTTAGGCCCATTTCTTATCTTTTTTGTAATTTGGGAAACACCTTAGCATAAAAAGGCCAAGGTCTCCCACTGCATCTGGGGTCACCTCCAGTCTTCCTGACTTATTGTTTTGTCATGGAACTAAAATGACCCTGGAGGACAGAGTGAGGTAGATGACTTTGCATAGCCTAGCTTCACTTAAATCCAATTTACTTTCAAGTCAAAACATCACCTTAGAGAGGGTCCTGGATCCAGAATGAAGGACAAACAACCACAAGTAATTCCATCAAATGACATAACATTTGTAAAACATTTAGCATAGTGCCTAGCTATAAGCAGGTACCTCCTCTCCACCTCAGATTCTTAAATCCAAACCCCACCAGAAGCATGAATCTTATCTATATATTCATCCCTTAACTGAGATGATGGTCTATGACAGGAAACCTATTATTCTTCCAAAGCAGCCCATTTTTCCCCCAATCATGACTGTTTAAAACATAACACTAAAAGATTCCAAGGACTATGAGTTTGATTAAAGTTGGCTTGTCCTATTAACTCTGATGCTATATCACAAGTGCTATTGTTTATAAATGATGCCTATCCCCTCTACCAGAAAACAAATGTACACTGAAATACTTCAGGGGATACTTCCAACAGAGATAAAAACAGAGATTATGACTCTTCTATGTCTTAGTACTAAGTTTCATGAGCCATCACTTGGTAACTAGTCTTTTAGTGACTTAACTCTCTAAACTTAGCTAGGTCGGTCCTTAGGCAAAGAAGTCATCTTGCCTACATACTTGGGTTTGGCCTTCTAGAGTTCATAGTTCTCACTGGCAACTGGCATGCTGTTGTTCAGTTGTTTCAGTCATGTATGACTCATCATGACCCCCTGTGGGGTTTTCTTGGCAAAAATACTGGAGTGGTTTGCCATCTCCTCTAGCTCATTTTACAGATGAAGAAACTGAAGCAGAGTTAAATGACTTGCCTAGCGTCACAAAGTTATTAACCGTCAGAGGACAGATTTGAGCTCAGGAAGAAGAGTCTTCCTGATGCCAAGTTCAGCACTCCATCCACTGTACTCTTTATCAATATTATTTATTAATAGCTGCCCTATTCTTACTGGCATAGAATTTAAGAATTCAAGGTCACCTCTATGCCATAATAAAGCACCAGAGTAGGATTTTAGTAGAGGAACAGAAGCTCTACTTCAGTAGAGCTGAAGTAAAATTGTTTAAAATGACCAAATGTTTAGTGTTTAAAATATTACTTTCCATTTTTTAAAATTTAACTTTTAATTAAATTTCTCTTTCAGTTAACAAGTATTTATTTGTTCTCTTGTGCACCTCTCCCATTGAAAAAGAGAACCTCATTGCAAATATGCTTAGTTAAGTAAAACAAATGTCTATTAGTCATGACCAAAATTCTGTAGGTTGAGTCTATCACCTTTTAAAAAAAATTTATCACTTCTTACTTCCCATTTCTTTCAAGTCATTTTTGAAACTTCCAGGTCTGAAAATAATTATCTTCTAAAGGTATAATTATCTAACTGGGAAAAACATGAATAAGACTGGCTGCCTTGGGCTCAGTAAGTTTCTTTTCAGGGATGTTTTTAAGCTAAGGTAGGATGAGAACAATTTTGTGCAATGCTGTAGGCCTTAATGACTTCAAAATAAGATCCCATTATCCTCTCTTCTGAACAGAATTAATTTGTTTTCTTTTAGTTACAAACAAGAAAGCTATAGGATGCAACAGTATTCCACAGCAAAAATACCTGTTTATATTATATAAAACCATGATTTCCTTTCAATACGAGGTTCAAAGAGCATATGAACCTTTACTTTAATATATTTCTATGGATATATGTTAATGGCTCTGCTTTACCTATTTAAAGGAATATCAAAGACAAAAATATTTATTAATGTTTTGCTACTATAGACAATTTATTACAGCCTAATTCCTTTTACTGGTAACCTGTGAAACAGATATATATATTAACTTTGTCAACTACATTATCTGATTTAGGACAAATGTCCCAATGTTTAACCATGCTAAACATTATATAATAGTTTGTAGGTATGTGTGTAATTATTCAAAGAGTGTAGTAGGATACTGCAGGGATCTGCATTTTTGTTGATATGGATATTCCCTCTACAGAAAAAGATCCTACCCCTTTGTAACTCTACCTTTAAGAGATGCTGCAGCTAAAATGTATCATTCTGTGACCAACAGACTCAGATTCAAATAGAACACACTGTATTTGAAGACTGCAGTGTAATTGGATGTGCCAAAGCTTGTGCTCCATTAGCATATCTTTGAGAAACCAGATCATTTCCTAACCATGATAAAGCAGTGGTGTAGGATGTTAATGGAGGTATAAAAATGAATCTAGTTAGTTCACAAAACTGTTGAATTTTAATTAGCAAAGAGCAGTGTGGAAGTTTTCTAGTTACTTGCTAGAAATGTCTGATATACAGACTACCTTTTTGTAACTTCACATAAATACCTGGATAAAGCAAAACTAGCTTTGTGGATTTTCTGTTAGTAAATACACCATTGATAGAACTGTATATATGTTGAAATTAAAGCAATAAGATTCACTCTCTAAGATGAAAAGGGCACCTAATAAGACCTGAGACCATATGGAGCTCTATTTGAAAAAGTGACAAATGTCACTTAGAAAAATGTTAAAATTTTACAACATTTTTCATTTTGTGGAAGGGTGTGGTAGAATACTGAAAAAGGTAAATTATACGTACATCCAATGAGAGTATTGGAACTAGAATCAAGAAGGCCTAACTTTGAATCTGGTTTCAGACACTTACTAGCTGTGAGACAATGGGCAAGTCACTTAACCTCTTTTTGCCTTAGTTACTCCTACTATGGAACAGGGGTAATAACAGCACCTAACTCTCAGGGTTGTTGTGAGGGGCAAATAAGATAACACTTGTAAAAATGTTCAGCATAGTGCTTGGCACATAGTTGGTGCTACATAAATATATAAAGGGATAAAAATAAATGCTTATGCCCTTCTCCCTTTTCTTCCTTTCCCCCTCATCTCTTGTTAGATGGAGCATAGAAAGGGTATATACTAGGTTAAAAACATACAAATACAAGAGATGGTAAAGAAGTTGATTAGCATGATGGCAATCAAAATAGGATCTTTTGCTGTTTTTGTTTTAGTATAATCAAGTGCCTAGGATTCACTCTAGCTTTTACCAATCAAGAGTCTTTACAAGGAGTAAAGTACAGAAACAAGAATTTCTTTAACTAGAAATAGCATATGTATTTGTATTGTTTATTATTTTAATGTGATTAAAGATCTTCCCCTCCCATTAATGGACCTGCCCATTAAGGGGAGTCTGAACAAGGAAGATTAGTAGGAACACTCACAGCTTTTGTTAATGAGGTGCTGACTCTCAAGGGTTGGGATGCCCTCTGGTTCTAAAAAAGGTTTAAATACCCTGAGGGTGAGGTTTTACTTGGGGACTTAGTTTTTGGAAGAAGGTCTGTGTGCCATCTGACACTCTGAGAAGCAGCTAAAGCAGCCCCTCTCCTTCCATTTTTTAAAAACCCAGATGTTTGTGCTTCCCTCTCTGGTAAAGATGTATCTATGTTATCCCCAATTGATAAATGGTCAAAGGATATGAACAGGCAATTTTCAGAGGAAGAAATTAAAGATATCTATATCCATATGAAAAAATGCTCTAAATCACTTTTGATTAAAGAGATGCAAATCAAAACAACTCTGAGGTGCCACCACACCTACAAGACTGGCAAATATGACAGAACAGGAAAATGATAAATGTTGGAGAGGATGTGGGAGAGTTGGAACACTAATTCATTGTTGGTGGAGCTGTGAGCTCATCCAACCATTCTGGAAAGCAATCTGGAACTATGCCAAAAGGCCTACAAAAAAATGTGCATACCCTTTGGCCCAGAAAAATCGCTACTAGGACTGTATCCCCAAGAGATCATAAAAATGGAAAAGGGTCCCACATGTACAAAAATATTTACAGCAGCACTCTTTGTAGTTGATAAAAACTGGAAATCAAGGAGATGTCCATCAATTGGGGAATGTCTGAATAAGTTGTGGTATATGAATGTAATGGAGTACTACTGTGCCATAAGAAATGATGAACAAGAAGACTTCAGAGGGGCCTGGAAGGACTTATATATATGATCTGATGCTGAGCGAAAGGAGCAGAACCAGGAGTACTTTGTGCACAGCAACGATAGAGTTTTTACTGGTAGACTTGGAACTTCGTAATAATGCAAGAACTTAAAAAAAAATAATTCCCAATGGTTTTCTAAGGCAAAATGCCTTCCACACTCAGAGGAAGAACTATGGAATTCATTTGCAGAATGTAGATCATGTTTGCATGTTTGTGTGTGTGTATGTATTATGTTTTGATTTGTTATATGATTTCTTCTATTGATTTTAGTTTGTCTATACAGCACGACTATAGTGAAAACGTATTCAATAGGAAAGTATATGTAGATCCTACACAGCACTGTATGGTGTCTTGCGGAGGGAGGGGGGTGGTGGTGGGTGGGTAGGGGGTAAAAATCTAAGCTTTTTGGTAGTGATTGCAGAATACTAAAATAAACAAATAAATAAATAAATATGATCTATGATTCTCCTGGGCCATCTCCAGCTGTACTGATGAATGTCAGGCCACTGGACCCAGATGACTCAGGAGAGGAAAGTGGGGGGAAAAAAAAGATGTATCTATGTTAGTGGAAGGGCAGTATGGAAGTGCTGTGGGCTGATTTTTGATTTCTCTGAAATTTTGACTGATTTTCTCTGACAACCTGTGCTTGATTAAAGTGATTGTTAACCCTTGAAAGTTGCTTTCTTTTTATGAATGAAGATGTAAGAACCTGTGGTAGAAGGTCCCCCTGTGGATGTATTAGATGCTGAAAGAGGTAAGAGACATTATGGGAAAAGATGTGGAAGCAAAAAAAATGTTTCTATAGGGAGGTAAATCAGGAAGACAAAGGATAAAAGATATATGTAATAGAGATGAGGAAACACTTATGAGGTACCAAGAGTTTACCAGGAGAAGGGAAAAGTACGGGTGTTGGCCACTCTGCAGCATTGCTGTTAGGATTTAGTTCTTTTGGTGTAGTATTATAGAGTTTTATCTGTTGCCTCTGTTCAGAGGGGAAAAGGTTTCCTTTTTCCTCTCATCAGTCACTATCAAGTTTTTGAAAATACAGCATGTCAATGAAGTTTTCCAGAAGAAACTCAAGCAATCAAATGAACAAGAATTTATTAAATACCTACTATGTATTAAGTATTGTGCTAAACTACTTTCCTTCAAGAAGCTTGCACTCTACTGGAGAAGGATAACATGTAGTACACATATAAGTCTGTACAAAATATATATAACATATAAAATGAAATAAATTTGGGATTTGGGAGGCATAATTAGGATAATTTTGGCAATTTGGGAATGGGAGGCATAATTAGGATAATTAGTA
This sequence comes from Bettongia penicillata ogilbyi, assembly GCA_023548195.1. NCBI lineage: Eukaryota > Metazoa > Chordata > Mammalia > Diprotodontia > Potoroidae > Bettongia > Bettongia penicillata. Next base: position 2,818,439 of record JAJHZJ010000357.1, read on the forward strand.
AAAGTTCTAGTGTTGTGTTTGGAACCATTAAGAGGAGAGGCATAGATGAAAAGAGACTGCATTCCAGATACATAAAATAGCCTATGCAAAGGTATGGTCATAGGAGAAGAAATGTTGCATGTGAACAACAAGGAGATCAGTTTGAAAGGATACAGAGTATGTGAGGTTGATTATTGTACGACGATGAAAAGACAGGATGAGGCCAGGTTGTAAAGAGTCTTAAACACCAGAGGACTGATCTATCTCATCTAACATTTTGTTTAGTCCTAGGATTTCACTGGTTTGGGGAAATTACTGATAAGAAATTCCCTGAAGGGATACAGTATTTAATAAAAATATAAACAATATAACTATATCTATCTCTCTATCTAGCTACCAAGAGAATGCGAGCAATAACTGATGGAACAGCCAAGACTTGAAAAGCATGCTTACCTGGATATGGCACTCTCCCCTTTGTTACAAGCTCTGTCTGCAGAATTCCAAATGACCAAACATCAGATTTAATTGTAAAACGGCCATATAATGCAGCCTCAGGAGCTGTCCATTTGATAGGAAATTTGGCACCTAAAAATGAATAAAATCTTAACATCAATAAGCAAATTTTGTATATATTTGTATAAAAAAATGGAAATTAATTTAACAAATACTTATTAACTATTGTTATGTGTTAACACAATGTGTTATATACTCAAAAGGATACAAAGAATCCTTGTCCTCAAGGAACTTACAATCCAGCCTGGGAAATAAGAAATGTACACAAATAACTATCATACAAAGTAACATGATCAATTCCACAAGGGTTCTATAAACACATCAATAATTTGAAAAAGAATTACTTCTAAATGATGTGACCAGGAAGGACTTCAGAAACAACTGAGCTGAAATCAAAAAGATAGGCTCGGAGTGCAGAGTTGGTTGGGCAAATAAAGTGATTAATTTCATAAATAAATGTTCAGAGGTGGGAAAGGCCTGTTTTGGGAATGGAAAATGCTTCAATTTTGGTAATACACAAGGTGCATTTCTGGGAACAGGAGGAGATTAAGGGAAGTCATTTGGGAGTATGAGGAGAAGCCTCAAATGCCAAGCTAAGGAGTTTGCATTTTTTTTTAAGTAAGTGGTTATGTACACAAAAGACAGTACCCTCAAGGAGGTTACATTCTGATGAGGAAGATGATGTACAAGGAAGCTGAAAAGAGAGAGAAGGAGGGGAAATGATGGGTCCAGATGAATACAGCCTGGCAGGAAAAGAAGAGACAACTGACTGGCTCTGTGCCCTCTTTAAATAAAGGTTCTGGAAAGCAATTTGGAACTAAGCCCAGAAAGCTATCACATGTGCATACTCTTTGACCCAGCAATACTACTAGGCTATACCTCAAGAGATTAAAGACAGAGGAAATGGATCCCATCCACAAAAAATTTATTACAGTTCTCTCTGTAGTGGCAATGTAGCTAAATTTTGGTATACAAATGTAATGTAAGACGACTGAACTATAAGAAATTACGAAGAGGACATTTTCAGAGAAACTTGGGAATGCACAAAAACTGATGCAAACTAAAGTTAACAAAATAAGAACAATTTATAAAATAACAATAAAAGAAAAAACTTGGAAAGACTAAGAAATTCTGATGAGCATAATTACCACCAACAATTCCAAAGGATTCAGGACGAAGCATACTAGCCCCCTTCTGATGAGTGGTGACAGATACAAGAAGCAGACTGAGACACACATTTTGTGAGATACACATATCTCACATAATACACATGATCACTGCAGGAATTATTTTCCTTTACTATGCATATTTGTTACAAGGGTTTTGTTTTTCAAAAGGAGGAGGTGGGAGGCAAAATAGGTTTCAGTTAATTAAAAAAATGGAATTAAATCAAAAAACATTTAAAAAAAGTTTCGATTATGCAAGAGTTGAGAGGTATTGGGGAAAAGAGAAGATAACCAGCACCATATCCCTGTTTTCTGAATCAAGTCTGAGTCCCACTTATGTTAATTATATGTTTGCAATAAAAAAATTTTACTAAAAAATCCTTCATTAGTTCTCTATTGTCAACCGAATAAAGTTGGAGATCCTTACTTAGACATTTAAGGCCATCTACAATTGGTCACCACTCTACATTTCCAGCTTTATTTCATATTAATATTTTCCATATGCACTAAATTAGGCCACCGCTGAAGTGGGTCATTCTCCACTCCCAATAATATATGCCATGCCATCCCACCTCCAATATCTTTACTCATGTTGCTTCCTAATTATGGAATGTCTTTCCCCAAAATTACCTATAGAAATCCCATTCATCCATTAAGAATCAGCTCCAGTGCCATCTCCACTGTGATTCTTCCCTAATTATCCCAGTCAGTAACAATTCCCTATCCTCCTGAGTCCAATAACATTTTTATTAACCTTGCTCCTATATTTATTATATTTATATGTATCATAAGCTTTGATTAGATACAAGCTACATGAGGACAACTCCTCCAATAACTAATACTGTGCACATGAATAATAATTAGAACATTTACATAGAGTTTTAAGGATCAAAAAGCACTTCAGACTTATTTCATCTGATGCTCACAATAAGCCTATGAGTAAGTACTATCATTACCCCATTTTGTAAATGGGGAAAAAGAGGCTAAGAGTTGCTCAGAATCATATCTGTTAGTGACAGAAGCAGAATTCAAACTAGGGTCTGCCATTCGATCCATTACAATACCTAACTTCCTCTGAGAAAGAATATGTAAATGAAACAATAAATATTGCAAAAGTTAAAACCCCTCTACACACACAAGTGATCCCAATTCCATTCCATCTTCTCCAACTGAGTGCTCCCTCTTATCATCACCACTTTCTCACTTAATTTCACTATATTCTGGTTTTTCTTTGTTGTCTATAAAGATGTTTATATATCCTCCATACTCAAAAAACTTTTACTTGATGCATCCATTTTGCTGTCATTCTTTCTCCTCCCTTTTGTGGCTAAACTCCTTGAGAACGCCATCAAGAATCAATGTCTCCACCTTCCTTCTCACTTTGTTCAGTCTGGCTTCTGAATTTATCATTCAACCAAAACTGCTCTCTCCAAAGTTACTAACTGACCTCTTACTTATCACATCCAATGGCCTTTTCCTATCCTAATCCTTACTGACCTCTCAGCAGTCTCTTTTATCTCAACTGTCCTCTTGTCCTTGATATTCTCTTCCCTTCACGTTTCATGACACTATTCTCTCTTGGTCCTCCTCCTAACAATACTGACTCCTTCTCAGTCTGTTTTGCTGGATCTTCATCCAGGTCATATTTGCTTAACAATGGGTGTCTCACAGAGCTCCAATCGCTTTTCTCTTCCTCTTTTATTCTAGGTGTCAGCAAACTATGGATTGAGAGGCAAATCTGGCCAGGTCGGGCTGGTAAGCTATTAATGAACTCTGCACTGAATTAAATGCAGCTAAACTTAATTTAAAAGTATAAAAATCATTCTGAACTCCCTGAAGTATAAAAACAGGCAGGCCAATGGTTCCTAGGCTGTAATCTGCCCATCCTTGCTCCATATTATTTCATTTGATGATCTCATCAGCTCACATATATTGTTATCATTTAAAAACTGATAGCCAGGTTTGTACCTCCAAATACCTCTCAGAGATATTTTTGAACTGGATGTCCAGCAGACACCTTAAATTTAACATATCCAAAACAGAATTCATTGGTGTTCCTTCCAAACCTTCCCCTTTTCTGGACTGCTGTTGTCAAAGGTACTAGCATTTTCCTAGTCATTTAGACCCTTCACTTTTTCTCATTTACCCAAATCCAATACCAGTGCCTGTTGATTTTATCTTCGTAACATCTTTCACATATGATTCCTCCTCTCCTGACATTGCCCATCATTACAATGCAGGCCTTTATTACTTCATGCTTTGACTATTCCAATAATGGCTGGTTAATCTAGCTGCCAACAAGTCTCTCCCTACTCCAGTCCATCCTTCACTCAGATGTGAGTTATCTGTTCCTCCTAAATAATAGATCTAATCAACACACACACACACACACACACACCAATGGCTCCTCAGTGCTTGGCACATAGTAGGTACTTGATAAATGCTGATGGACTGACTAAACAACATACTGAAACTGACTTGTTTATAATGAAATATCAAACACATAAATAAAAATCACCTTTGTCAAATGTCATGGGATATCCAGTGTTTTACTGTAATGATACTTTGTCAAAAGAAATACATTAAGGAAAACTACATCACCAATGCATTGTTCCTTTTTGAAAAAGGAGCTGCCTTAACTATTTCTAGATGGCAGACTAAGATGGCAGACTTGTTATGTCGCAAAACACACTTTTCTCGTCCTGAGTCTGTTTTGGTTAGGTCAAGTCAAGTCTTTAAGAGGAAAAGGTATAAAGGTCCAAACATGTATTACTTTTCAACAGAGAAAAACATGAAGAGCTCTAGTCTTACACCACCTGTAGAGAAAGTACACAATCACATTCTTTCTTATAAGAACTAATAAATAAAACAGGGTCAAAGGAAACACTTGTGGGACAGGATTATTTGTTGTATACAATTCTTCTATGACAGCTAGATAGGGAGCTGGTGGCAATAGATACAGCACTGCGTCTGGAGTAGGGAAGAAAAGAGTTGAAAATCTGGCCTCAGACATTTTTTTTCATTTTTAAAATTTATTTACTTTGAGTTTTCAACATTCATTTCCACAGATTTTGAGTTTCAAATTTTCTCCCCATCTCTCCAGATAGCATGCATTCTGATTACTCCTTCCCCCAGTCTGCCTTCCTTTTTATCATCCCCCCATCCCCTTCTCTTTTATTTTTTTGAAGGCAAGATAGATTTCTATACCCCACTACTTGTATATCTTATTTCCCAGTTGCATGTAAAAACCATTTTTAAACATTTGTTTTTAAAACAATTCTCTCCCTTCTTCCCTCCCCACTCACCCTCACTGAGAAGGCAAGCAATTCAACATAGGTGATACATGTGTAGTTAGTCAAAACACTTCCATAATAGTCATGTTGTGAAAACTAACTATATTTCCCTCCATCCTATCCTGTCCCCAATTATTCTATTTTCTCCTTTAACTCTGTCCCGTTTCAAAAGTATTTGCTTCTAACTACCTCCTCCCACACCCTTATCCCCTTTCCCCCTACCTTCCTGTAGGGTAAGACACTCAAATAAGTGTGTATGTTATTCCCTCTCCTCACTCATTCCTTCTCACTCCCCCCTCTCCTCCTCCATTGTGAAACCTTTTTCTTGCCTCTTTTACGTGAGATAATTTATCCCATTCTATCTCTTCCTTTCTCTTTCTCTCAATATATTCCTCTCTCATCCCTTAATTTTATTTTTTTAGATATCATCCCTTCATATTCAACTTATCCTATGAAATCTCTCTTATTTTACTTATCTATTTTCCTCCAACTATCCTAATACTGAGAAAGGTCTCGTGAGTTACAAATATCATCTTTCCATGTAGGAAAAGTTCAATTTTAATAAGTCTCTTATGACTTCTCTTTCCTGTTTACCTTTTCATGCCTCTTGATTCTTGTGGATGAAAGTCCAATTCTCTATTCAGCTTTGATCTTTTCATCAAGAATGCTTGAAACTGCTCTATTTCACTGAACGTCCATTTCCCCCCCGCCCCCACTCACAGTTTTCTTGAGTAGGTGATTCTTGGTTTTAATCCTAGTTCCACTGATCTCTGGAATATCATATCCAAAGCCCTTCAATCCCTTAGTGTAGAAGCTGCTAGATCTTGTGTTATCCTGATTGTATTTCCACAATAGTCAAATTGTTTCTTTCTGGTTCCTTGTAATATTTCCTCCTTGACCTGGAATTTGACTACAATATTCCTAGGAGTTTTCCTTTTAGGATCTCTTTCCAGAGGTGATTGGTGGATTTTTTCCAATTTCTATTTTACCCTCTGGTTCTAGAATATAATAGTGTAGTTTTCCTTGATGATTTCTTGAAAGATTATGTCTAGGCTCTTTTTGTGATCATGGCTTTTAAGTAGTCCAATAATTTAAAAATGATATCTCCTGGATCTATTTTCCAAGTTAGTGGTTTTTCAATGAGATATTTCATACTATCTTCTTTTTTTTTTTTTCATTCTTTTGGTTGTTTTATATTTTCTTGATTTCTCATAAAGTCATTAGCTTCCATCTGTTCCATTCTAATTTTTAAGGAATTATTTTCTTCAGTCAGCTTTTGGACCTCTTTTTCCATTTGGTCAATTCTGCTTTTTTAAGACATTCTTCTCCTCACTGGCTTTCTGGAATTCTTTTGTCATTTGGGTTAATCTATTTTTTAAGGTGTTATTTTCTTCAGCATTTTTTTTTTGGGGGGGTCTCCTTTAACAAGCTATTGACTCAATTTTCATCATTTTCTTACATCACTCTCATTTCTCTTCCCAATTTTTCCTCTACCTCTCTTATTTGATTTTTAAAATCCCTTTGGAGCTCTTTCATGGCCTATGACCAATTCATATTTTTCTTGGAGGCTTTTGATGTAGGAACTTTGATTTTTTTGCCTTCTGGTTATATGTTTTCACCTTCTTTGCCACCAAAGTAAGATTCTATAGTCTGAGTTCTTTTACAATGTTTACTCATCTTCTCAGCCAAATAGTTGCCTTTCTAACTCTTTGTCAAGGTGGGACTCTGCTTCCAGTGGGTGTGAAGCTTCTGTCCCAGGTTTCAGGGATTTTGTATCAGTTTCTAGACCACCCCCATCATCTATGGGCCTAGAGCTCCAGAAGCAGCCTCTGCCACTGCTGTCACTGCACCCCCCCTCCCCCCGGAGCTGGGGCCAACCTAGCCAGATGGTGCGCTCCTCTTTCACCCAGGTCCCACAGAGTTTTCCCACTGACCTTTTTGGCATTTGTGGGTTGAGGAGTCCAGAAATTCCCACCAACTTCCAATGATTTAGTCCCTTCAGGCCTGCTCTGACCCATCTGTGCTGGTGTGACCCATGCCGGACTGTGCTCTGTTTCCTGCCCAGTGAGACAGACCTTCCTGCTGACTTTCCAGGTTGTCATGGGCTAGGGATTTGTTTTACTCTGTCATTTTGTGGGTTTTGTAGCTCTCAAACTTGTTCAGAGTCTTTTTTTTTTTTACAGTTACTGGGAGGGCATTGAGGGAGAGTTCAGGGAAATCCCCACTTTCACACTGCCATCTTGGCTCCAACCCTGGCATTTACCAGACATTTTTTTTACAGACATTTACCAGCTATGTGACCCTGGGCAACTCACTTCACGTAACTTTTATGTCTTAATTTCCTCATCTATAAAATGGTGATACTAGCATCTACCTTACAGGGTTGTTATGAAGATCAAATGAGACAATATTTGTTAAGTGTGTTAGCACAGTGCCTGGCACTGGAGTAGGCTATGCAAATACTTATATTCCCCCTCTAAGGATCACATCAGCCTTGGTACTGTACTTCATCACCACCTTCTGTGCCTCTGATTGGACCACAAACCCAACTCAGAACAACTCATTTCTTACCTGGCTATATTATTTTGTGATTTCTCTGACTTTTCTACCACACCTCTCCTCTAGACCCTCACTTTTCAGCTTCCTTTTGTGTGTTGTCTTGCTCCATTCTATGTAAGCTTCTTGAAGGCAGGGATTTCCTTTTTTCATATGTATATTCCCAGCACTTGGCATAGTGTCTGGCACATAATAGTTGCTTAATAAAGGTTTATTGACTGACCTCTGAGGGGGCATTCAGTTCAACAAACATTAGTTATCTGCAAATATTAATTACCAAAAAACATTAATTACCTACATCAAGTGTTATGCTACAAAACAAAACAAGACAGAGTTCCCAAGGAATTTACAATCTTGCAAGAATTTAACATGGGGTTAGTAACCTGCTCATTTTTATTTTGAGAACTCTACTTCTATAATTGGTTTCCTTTGTAATCTTATATTTTATGCAAAATAATTTTATGCAATTAATTATACAATTAATATTGTATTTTATGCATTTAAAAACATTATTCTAAGAAGAGGTTGATAGGCTTAACAGACCTCCAAAGTGTCTCCATGACAAAAAATCAGGTAAAGACCTTCTGATTCTGGAAAAGAAGAGAGGGGAAAGGGATATCTGTTTACAGATAATTATAATACTAATTATTAAACTCTAAGTGCAGGAAGGTGTGAACCAAAATGGTATGTAACATTCAAGGAAGGAAGGATCACAATTTGCTTGAAGAAGTGTAAAAGACTTCATAGGGGGCACCACATTTGCTTAAAAGGAAATGAAGGATTTCAATAGAGACAAAGAAAAAGATCATTCCAGGCATGAGAGAAAGTGTGTACAAAGGCAGAGAGCTGGTAGAGGTCAAGAAAAGAATGAGGGAACACAGATAAATCCAGTTTTAAGTTGAATATGGGATTTAAAAAAGGTAGGCTGGAATTGGATTTTGTAGACCTATAGATGCCAGGTTAAGGAGTCAATATAGTATAGTGAACAGAACCCTGAGATGAAGAGTTAGCAAAGCTGCTAACATGCCTCAGACATGATAGCTATGTGTCCTCAGGCAAGTCACCAAACTTCTCTTAGTCTGTTTTCCTCATCTTCAAAATAAAAGAACCGGGGGTTGTCATGAGGGTGAAATGGGGTACTACCTGTAAAGTCGTTACAAACATTTAACAACCACACAAACGATGGCTACTATTAGCTAGTATTATTTGTTTATCAAGCAATGGGAAGCCACTGAAGACTTCTGAGTATGGAACTATCACAGGTATACATTAGAAAGATTAGCAAAGGTGGGAAGACAGGATTGGGGAAGAGAGGCTGAAGAGGGAAGCCAGGAATAAAGCTATCACATTAGTCCAGTTGAATACTGATACTCAGCCTAAACTAAATGAGGAAAAGAATGCAAGTGGCATTGTGAAGGTAGGATAGACAGGACTAGACTTGTGATTTGAATAACAACAGTTAAAATTACTTCAAAGTTTTTGATCTGGATGATGGAGAAAATTCATCATCCAAAAAAAATAGGTTGTTTTATCTTTCTTTAGTTTATGTAATAAGACTATATTTTTCTCATAAAATGAGATGAGTATAGTGCTTTCCATCAGGACCAGAAGTTTCATTCTTTGGTAGCTCTTTTACAGTTAGTTCTATTTCTATTTAAAATCAAAACTGGATAATATAATGACTTCTATTTGGTCTTCTATTAAGTTTGATTATTTTATATTTTTGAAGGTATTCCTATCTACTTTTGTGTTCTCAGTTTTGGTAGTATACAACTGCACAAGCAAAAACAGATAATTCTTTTTATTTTTTTCTACTTTTGCTGTGATTTAATTTTGATGTTTTGGATTTTCTATCCTATTAATCAGGTTAACTAAAGATTTATCAACTTTATTAGTCATTTCAGAGAACTAGCTTTTAGTTTTACTCGCAATCTTAAATCATTCAACATTTATTATGTGCCTACTATGTGCCAGGCACTATGTTAAGTACTAGGAATACAAAAAGAAGCAAAAGACAATCCCTGCTTTTAAAGAGTTAAAATTAATGGAGGAGGTAAGATGCAAACAAATACATGCAAAACAAATTATATACAGGTTTAAAAAGAAATCATTAAAAGAGGGAAAGCACTGGAATTAAAAGGGGGGTAGGGAGGTTTCCTGCAGAAGGGAGTATTTTACTTGGCACTTAAAGGAAGCCATGGAGGTCAGTAGTTAACACAGAAGAGGGAGAGCATTTCTAATAAACTACAAAAAATACAAAGAGAAGGAGTATCTTTTTCCGGAACAGGCAAGAGAACACTCTCACTGGATTGAAGAGTTCATGTTAAGTGAGTAAGTTATAAGAAGACTAGAAAGGGCCAAAAGAAATATAAGGTACATACCAAAGACTGATTAGAAGGGATTCATAAGAACAGACTGTTAATTTTTATATATGTAAAATGTATGTAGAAGTCTTATTACTAATTAGGTAGTTCATAAAAAAGATTGGGGTAAACCTGCATATGATATGAATTTAAAAAATGAAACCATTTAGGAACAGCTAAAAAGAGTAATGATTTTATACAAATGAGGAGCAATCAATACAGAGGGAATCAGATGAGGGAGGAGGGCTGGTAGTTCTGGAAACCTACTTTCATCAGGAACAGGTTTAAGAGGGAAAAATACATGTATTTTTAGAAGAGTATAAAAGTCTTCTAAATTCAGAAGAAATAAAACAGTAGGGGCACAGGGACAGGGAAAGGACAAGGGAGGGATCTTTAGAGAGGAGAGTTCAGGAATAGGTAAAAGAGGGGTACAGAAAGGTATTTAGATTTATGGGAATTGGAGGATAATTGAGGGATCCTTGGAGCGGGGTAGACAAGTAATAGGAGGTCAAGGTAGTAGGTACAAGCAAAGTAGAAGAGGCAGGAGGGATAGGAAATAAGGGATATGTACAAACATAAAAACAAAGATCAGGAGTAGAATCCGTTTGGCAAAGTATATGTCTATATATGTATATGTGTATGTATCTATAGCTATAGAGAAACATATCCAAACTTAATTGGAGCCTTCCAGAGTGGGGAGGGCAGCGGGAAAAAAAAGAACAAAGTAAAAAAGTGTATAGCAGAAAACGAAAGACAACTTACAAGGAAGCAAAGATGGACAGTTCTCAATACAATATATATTATCATACAGGCTTTCTTGAAATGAAAATTTGTTGTTACATATTTTGAATCCTCTCTTATGTTCTTCTATGCACATAACATTTTTTTTTTCTTACTTTGCAAGGATATGAACAGTTTCAAAAGAAGAAATACAAACACTTAACAACCATATGAAAGAACCCTCTAAATCACTCTACTATAAGAAATGCAAAGCACAACAGCTCTTGAGGTTTTACCTCATACTCTCCAAATTGGCAAAGATGACCAATGATGAAAAACAGTCAATGGTGTGGAAGGGTTGTTGGAAGACTGGCACACTGGTGCCTTGTTGGTGGAGTTGTGAATCAGTGCAACCATTTTGGAAAGGAATCGCATACTCTGTGACTCAAGAGATTCTACTACTAGGTTTCTACCTTAAGAAGAACACTGATAAGAAAGTCTCTATAGAAACAAACATATTTATAACAGCACTTTTTTATAATAGCAGAGAACTGAAAACAAAGTAGATGATATTAGTTGTGGAATGGCTAAACAAACTGTGGCACTTGAATGTAATGGAATATTATGGTATTGTAAGAAATGATGAATGCAGAAAAACATCTACATCAAAAGATGCAGACTGAAATATTCAGAGCCAAGAAAATAACATATACAATGACAACAAATTAAATATTAAGAACACATTCAAAGTGGATCTTACAAAATTAGAAACAACAATCGTTGAACTAAAGAAGAGATACAGAATGATATTTCCACCCTCATACCTTTGTAGAAGCTTTTGTTGTGACTTCTGAAATTGACAAATTTTGCTGATTTTTCATCTTTTTTTTTTTTGCTTTTAGAAATTTCCTATTTTAAATAAGGGATGGCTTTTCTGGGAGCGGGGAGGTGAAGGAATAATAAGGGAAATATTGGTGATGTAAAAAACATAAGATAAGGAAATACTTATTAAAAAACAGAAAGAAAATTAGTGTTGCAAAGTTACAAAGAACAATACGGCCGCCGCCCCCAAAAAGATTCTTTACATTTTCTGGGAGAGGAAGGAAGAAGGAATATTGGAGAAATTTAAGCAATGTAAAAAAACAAGATATCTGTAAATTTATTTTTTAAAAAACAATAAAAAATGATGAATTTAATGAATATAGAAAATAAAAGTCACAAAATTACAAAGAATAAAATTAGCCCCCAAAAACAGATACATGAAAATACAATTCCCACTCATCTGCAGAAGTGAAAGGCAGTTAGGAGGGTAATAGAAGTGGTCACTTAATGAGTGTGAAACACAGCAAAAAATGTTAGACTTTTGGATTTAAGTATGTTTTGTCAATGTTTTTCTTTCCCTCTTATTCATGAAAAGTAATTCTCACTTTACATTTATATAGATTTGTGTCTAATAGTAGCCATCTCTAGGGCTGGAGTGGAGGAAGAAGGGAAAAAATTACATGATAATTTTATTACATATTTAAAAGGAAAAGAAAGTTGTACAAAATAGATTTGCAATTTCATGTGCAATATTTTTTCCCTATTCTACTTTGTTATGGAATGCTTGTTTTTTATTCCTTAAGTTCAGGGAAAAAAAGTAACTCTTTGTTATAAAGGATGATTTTCTGGGAGAAAGAAGACAGAGATTAAATCAGATGAATATTTAGGTAATATACAAAAAAAACCCAAAAAGTTTTTAGAGCGGTCATTGCTGATTTTACAGATAACTGTTCCTTGGGAATAGCTTTCCTATGCAAATCGCTTTTTTTCTACCTGTATTTGCTTGCACATTCAGTACAAATTCATTCTAAAATAAGGTAACAAACATTTATTAAATATTAGTTTTATCTTGAGGCAGTTAGATGGCAGTGTTGGGCTTGGAGTCAGGAAGACCTGTGTTCAAATCAGGCCTCAGGCACTTACAAACTGTGGGATTTTTGGGCAAGTCACTTAAGCCTGTTTGCCTCAGTTCCTTATCTGTAAAATGAGATGGAAAATGGCAAACGACTCCAGTACCTTTGTCAAGAAAACTCCATATGGGTTATGGAGAGTCTGCAAAGACTGAACAACAAAACAGTGTTACCTTGCCTTGCAGTATATTCGTTGTCTTCAATTAGCCTTGCTAATCCAAAATCTGCTATTTTACAAACGAGATTATCTCCTACAAGGATGTTAGCTGCTCGAAGATCTCGGTGGATGTAGTTCATTCTTTCAATATATGCCATACCATCAGCAATCTTGAGAAGAAACCCAAACAGAACAATTTAGAGACTATTTTAAATACAAGTTAGATAACTGTCAAAATGACACTTGGCAAGATTAGAAATGTAAAAACTGCTATCAATACTTGTTTCTAACAGATAGTGGGAGAAATATCAATCTAATGATAATGAAATCAGGTTAAAATTGAGATTAAAAAACACGAAGGTTAGATTGGGCATAGTGAGTTTTTTCTCACCTCTCAACTTATGAAGATACTAGTTCTATGATCCTAGCATTTCTACTAGCCATTTGACTGTATCGGCATTAGCCCAGGGAATGAGTGGATAATAGGAATTTGAAAGAATATTGGTATGAATGTCCATCAGTTCATTCCAAGCCACGACTTTTAAGTAAACTAACATATCTAGTTATCATACACATTCATAAGCATCGCCAAATGAAGATAAACTATCACCACCGCTACAAAGAACTGCAGCAGATTTCACACAGCCCAACATGAATCCATGGAAGGGGCACATCAAGCCCATGCTCTAATCTGCCCTGGGGATGTGTATGAAACAAGGTGTTTCATGCATGTTCCAGGTAGCAAGGATTACATGAGTATTGAAATGGGAAAAGAATGCCTAAAGGCTTGGCTTATGTATTGGAAAGTTAACAAACCAACCAATATCAAATTCTTTGAGTTACACTGCTATATTCAGATACTTAATGAGGGAAACTGGGCTCATAAAACATAAAATTCAAAGATCAGGAACATCCCTAAATGTATATTGGCTATGTTATTCAATCATTTTCAACTCAAAATTTATCACTATGGTTCTATAGAATAAACCTTCCAAACAGAAAGTCTTTTCTGTTAAGCCAAAAATAAGCAAATGAAAATATATATACATGCTAAATTGCAGAATAATTCTCCATAAAAGTTCATGAATCACATATAATCATTAAGTGATTGTTCATGTATTTTTGCAGGATTTGCTAACGAAGTGCAAACTCTGACAGGCCCTTTACCAACATGAAAAGACTTTTAATATGGGCCCCATAACATAATGTATGTCTGTTATTCAAGGATAAGCCTGGCCAAGTTTAGAGGGATATATCAGCAGGCTGATCATAGGGTGATATATTTTTTGGCTACAAGAATTCTGAGAGGCCAACTCAGTGTATTTTGTATCCCTAGAGGCAACCACAGTGCTTGGCATATGCAGTTGGTGTTTAATACATGCTTGTTAATTAACTGACTGCAGGAATTCTCACTTGTAGCAGTAAAGGGAAAGCCCACATTCACACTGACAAAAAAAATCAGATCAGTAAAGTGCATAAGATGGTACTATCTTAGGCTTGCTATGTTGCTTTACAGTTTGAAAGAGTAAGCAGTAAAGGAGACCTAAATTGTTATTGTGATTTCCTTTCACATACTTGATCTCATTTGACCTTCACAGAAACCCTGAATTGCAGGCATTAATATCTTCATTTTAAACACAAAATCTAGGCGCAGAGAGATTAGGTGACTTGTTCAAAGTTACCAAGTAAGTTACCAAGTTATTAAGTTGCAAAACTTGGCCTTGAACTCAAGTCTTTCAACTCCAAAACTAGTGTTTATTTCTACTACAGCACATTGCCTTCTTTAATGACCTGTTAAGTTACTGTTTTGGACTATTTTATCACAGAGTCAAATGTCCAATAATTTATACACTGCCTATGACAAATAAGGCAATCACTGATTTGTTATTTCTTGTAATATATCTGATGAAATTAAAGATTTGAAAATAGGAAAATATAATGTCCATGGGATATATTCAAATTTCATGAATAAGCAAGGAAAGTAGAGACAAAAATACATACGACTACCAAAATGTAAATAAATTCAATATGGAGAAGAAATAAATCTGATCAAATACAATGTTAAGACCATATTGCCAAAGCTAAAGGGCTTATCTTTCCTTTCTTTTAATAAATGATCAAACTATCTTTCTCTGGGAATGAATTTTATAAATATTTGTTGTTTTGGTGTTTACTAGGAAGTATCTCTAGTATTGAAACAAAATGTATCAAAAAATTTATGAATTTTTCTTTACAAATACAGCAGTTCCCCAAATATAGTTCTAAAAGTTTCCTTATTATTTAGGTTTTGTTTTTGTTTTTTAAAGTAGCCAGTGGGAGTAGCACAAATGATTAGGAAAGAAAAAACAGGACCTTTGTCTTACTTCTGATGCTAGTCAGTTATGTGATCTTAGACAAATCACTTAACCTCTCTGGGCCTTAAGTTTTCTATCTACAAGGTGAAGGTGTTCAACTGGGTAATATCTATGGTCTCCCTGCTCAATTCTATGATTAAAAAAACACTATACTTTCTAGGATTTTTCTTAATTTTTCAAGCAATTTATCAATATATATATATAAAGAACTACCTGCGCAGCCATATCAACCAGCTGTGGCAACTTCAAATACTTCCCATCTCCTTCCTTAAGGAAATCTAATAAACTTCCTGCAATAGAAACATTTTTTAAAAGAAAAGCAAAACAAAAAGGATAAATTACAAAACAACATTTTTGAGCTTTAACATCCCACCTCTTAAATATCATTTCCATTTCAATTTCTTTTTTATATTATCTTGAGATGCTTCAGAGAAGGTTCCTGAAATCTTCAAGGTAATGTTACCTTTCCCCACTTTCTTCCCTGGTTACTTCCATCTTGACACTCCCCCCCTCCCCCCCATCCCCAATCCCTAAAGTAAGGGATGGGAAATGAGAAGGAAGAACAATGAATATCACATAGCAGACTTTCAATCAAAGTCAGCATTTCCCAGCTTTCTTCTAATAATATCCTAGAGTTATGACAACACCACTATCTACCCTAACCCCTTCTAAAAGTTCTATATGACATTTTAGATCTTTTTGAAAAGAGTAATTTTTATTGCTATCTTTTGTTTTTATAATATCTTCATGTCCCAATGACTACATCTTTCCTCTCACACCTAAAAAAACATGTTTTATAACAAAGAAGAGAAGGAAAAAAGGTCAGCAAAACTAAGCTATACATCAACTGAGTCTGAATATATGAAACACTCCACACTTCCGCAAAGAAGGAAAGGTCATGACATTTATTTTGGAATTAAAATAAATCAAAATTTACTCTTTTGACAGTCCTACGAAAGTCCTTGGGATAACTAGAAACGTAATGAGGCAAAGTTTTAACCAGGAATTTTGACACCTGGGCAAGAGACAGGAAAGGCATCTTTGGTTAAGACTGAGAAAAACAGACACTCTAGGATGGGAAGAAAAGGGCTGGAAGTAGACAAGTTTGACATTCACATCAACATTTTATTTGGTAGTTTCCAATTCAAGTCAATTTAACAAGCACTTATTAAGTTACTACTTTGTGCAAGGCATGGTGGCTACAAAGACAAAACTAAAAACAATCCATATATAACACGCAAACAGTTAGGTAGCATGATCACATGAAGAAGGAAAGAACTGAGGAAAGGATAGGGAATTTAAGTTAGATTTATACAATTTGTAAATCCACAGGGCTACATCATAGAAGGGGAAAAGCTTTAAAAGCATGTACTAGGCCTAGGAAACAGAGAAGAAGAAAGATTTAGGATGAGATTGCCCAACTGAAGTAAGGAAGTCTCTGAGACTGAGAAAATGAGGGAGACAAAATCATTCATGCCTGGGACACAGAATCTCCTTTCCTGAAAGACTTCTATAGGAACCCAAAAAGGGACAGTCAGTGACCTTCAGGATTTCAATCAATCAATTAACATTTAGTAAGCACCTAGGTGCCATGCATTGTGTTAAGCACTGGGAATATCAAAAGAGGCAAGCCCTCAAAGAGTTTACAGTTTAATGGGTGTAATAACATGCAAACAAATATAAAGGGCAAGTTATATATAGGTTAAGTAGAAAATAGATAAGGTACAGATTCCTTTTTCTTCAGTATATTACTGGTTAAATGAAACTTAAGTGGAAAGAATAAGCATTTATATAGCATCTACCATGTGTCAGACACTGTGCTAAGCATTTTAATAAATATTACCTCATTTGATCCTTACAACAACCCTGCAGGCTAGGTATATTAAGATCCCCCCTTCACAGCTGACGAAACTAAGGCACACAGGTTAAGAGACTTGCCCAGTATCACACTGGTAAGTGTCTGAGATAAAACTGTTTCAAATCTTCCCAACTCTAGTCTAGACCCTGAACTCTATCCACTGTGCAACTAGCTGCCTAATACGCTCTTTCTTTTTTCTAACAGAGGAAATATCTTGGCTCACTGAGTTGAGATACACTCAGCAGATAGAATATAAAGCAGTAAAATAAATAGGGGAGCAAATTTTTAGGGGTAAGAATTCTTTTTCTGCTATACAGAGATGAGCTCAAATTCAGATCCTGGTGCTGCCTCTCTAGAAGCTAAGATCATCAAGAAAGAACATGCAGAGGGAAGATGGCTCAAGACACAGAGCTGAGAAGGAATCAGGAATGGGAGATAGATAATGAGGCAACAAAAGAGTGAAAAGTGGTTATCCAGGTAGGAAATCAGGATAAAGCAGCATCTCAAAAGCTGAGAACGGCATAGAAATTAAAATTTCTTGAAGGCAGGGACTATTTTCATTTTTTCTCTTTATAATAAAATAGTACCTGGTATACAGTAGGTACAATAATCCCAGACACACACTGGGGCATGGTGCCCCCTCAATCAGGAAAATCCAAGCAAAATTTTTTGGCCCTCCCTTTGTGCCACAGAAGAAGTCTGAATTTTTTCTTTTTCTCTTGTGGGTGTTTATACTACCTTATTGTAAAATTTGGGTTAAGTGTTTGGTTAAAGTATCTGTGTCATCTGCGGTTTCTGTAAAACTTCCCCTAAAATTCTCATTTATTTTCTTATGCTGACCATGTTTCATGGTTTCATATACTGAAACCATGATGGGGAAAGTCATGATATGGAAGGGGTAATTGTACTTACTAATTTCTTGATGAATTAAATTGAATTTAGAAGATATCTACAAGTAGGTAATTAACAGTATCAAAAGATACAAACATAGCTAGAAAGATGAAAGCTATTTCACCTTGAAAAAGGCTATCAAATTTTACCATTGTTGGCCTTCACTGTACTTAATCATTCTTATCAAAGGTTTAACTAGATTCTAAAGAGGTCTATTCAGCAGATGAGCTGTTAGGCGGCACAGTGGGTCAGGAAGACTCCTCTTTGTAAGTTCAAATTCAGCCTCAGTTTCCTCTGCCAAATGAACTGAAGAAGGAAATGGCAAATCACTCCAGTATCTTTGCCAAGAAAGTCGTAAGTGGGGCCACAAAGAGTTAGATAGGACTGAAAACACCTGAACTTCCAGCAGATGAAGAACTCCCTGAAATATCACAGCAATGATCAGATAGAGAAAGAAAAAGTATCTGACTCATCCCCACTTCTGTCTCCATTCCCTCTTCCTCTCTCCTCCTCCACCAAGTCTTAGTCTGGACATCTCACTCACAGAAATCTAGGGCAGAGTCATTCTGGTGAGAAGTAAGATGAATTCCCCAAGGATTAATGGAGTTCTTTTGGGTAGAGAGAGAGAGAAGGTAGGTGGCAACCCTAGGAATTTACTCAGTTTTCTCCTATTACTACCTGTCCTTATTATTAAAGGCATTTCTCTAGATCCACATTAGGGGGTAAAGTGAGAAGCAGGGGCTGAGTTAGATATAGGTAGGAAGGGGTGATAAACAGAATGATGAGAAGTAAGGTTCTAACTATCAAATAGATAAGGCATTCATTTGTATATTGGGATGTTTGCAAGTTGAATTTACTTAAACCAAGGATCACCTACACATTTCACCGAAGTGTATTCTCTGGTTTTTTTGAGACCCAATTTGATTTGTCATAGGTTCTAAACACACAAGTATTTGGAGAGCAGTTTGGAACTATGCCCAAAGGGTTATAAAAATGTGCATGCCCTTTGGCCCAACAATACCACTTTGAGGGCTGTATTCCCAAGAGATCATAAAAATGGGAAAAGGACCCACATGTACATAAATATTTATAGCAGCTCTTTTTGTGGTGGCTAAGAACTAGAAATTGAGGGGATGCCCATCAATTGGGGAATGGCTGAACAAATTGTGGTATATGAATGTAATGGAATACTACTATGCTATAAGAAATGATAAACAGGCAGATTTCAGAAAAACCTAGACTTATATGAACTGATGTTGAGTGAAGTGAGCAGAACTAGGAGAACATTATACATAGTAACAGCCACAGTGTGCAAGGACTGATTTTGATAGACTAAGCTCTTCTCAGCAATGCAAGGACCTAAAACAATTCCAAAGGACTCATGATGCAAAATGCCACTCACATTCAGAGAAAGAATTATGGAATTGGAATGCAGAATGAAGCAGACTATTTTCTTTTTTGTTATGTTTTTTTCTCATGGTTTCTTCCATTTGCTATAATTCTTCTATGCAACATGACTAATGTGAAAATGTGTTTGATAGGAATGTATGTGTAGAGCCCATATCAGATTACATGCCATCTTAGGGATTGAGGGGAAAAAATTGAAAACTTTAGGAAGTGAATACTGAAAATTGAAAACAAACAAATGAATAAATTTGAAAAAAAAATCTCTCATACTTTCCCATTAGAAAACCACCAAATTTCACTAGCATATATATATATATATATCTGCTTTGTTGAAAACATCTTTTTAGAAACACAACAGGATAAAAAAATCTTACGCACACAAATAATGTTATCCCAAAATAGTCTTTTAAAAACATTTTTTATGACATGAATACCTTTATTTCTACTCATCTGTCCATGAACACTTACCTTTTGACATAAATTCAGTGACAATATAAATTGGTTCCTCAGAAACAACAGCATATAGTGGAACAAGTTTATCATGTCTTAGTTTTTTCATGATCTGAGCTTCCTGAAGAAAAGCTTCCGGCATCATTGTACCAGGCTTTAATGTTTTGATTGCTACTTTTGTGGTTCCATTCCATGTTCCTAGAGAAACAACAACTTCTGTTATTTTAGTTAGTTTTGGAGAATTTTCAACTTGAGCCATTTGTGCCAAATTTCAAGTTCAATGGTGAAAGCAGTAGCAAAAGTCAAACAAGTAACAGCTATAAATTTTACAGAACATGAATCTTATTGGGATGTTAGGAATCTGGAATAAAAAAAAGATAAGTATGGGGATGTTACTAATTATACAAAAGAGCAGCCATCATGTAACAGACTGACTATCCCAATCTACAAGGCTGCTGAAATGGAAAGAATGCCCCTAAGATGTGTTATTAAAAACTGTACTCCTCCACTCAAATCCTACCCCAATGTCTCATCTTGGGTGTTCTCAGACACACCCTGGGTTCTCAAACACCATGATAGCAGAGCACAAGCTCTGGCAGGATGTACCAAGATGCAAAAGGCTCAAGAACAGGCCCACTAAGGGATGCTTGTTATCTGAGGACACTAAGTTCTCAGAAAATCTTATCATCTGGTTGGCTTTCATATAATAAATCTTGGTCACAGGAATGTTTAAACAATATCTATTAAATTACAGAGTGCTAGTGATCTGTTAGTGGAAGAGATACACTGACAAAATTATAGCTCCCTGACAAACTGATTCATTCCTAATATCTAGATTCTTCATAGGATTCTGAATTCCAAGATGCTGATTCTATGTTGCAATACATTCCTACTTCCACAATGTTATTCTCATTTTCTTCTTTAGCAAATATTTAATACCATAGGCAGCTGGTGGAACAGTGGACAAAGCACTGAGCTGAGAGTCAGGAAGACCTGAGTTCAAATGTAGGCTCACTAGCTGTGTGATCCTGAACAAGTTATTTAACCACTGTTTGCTTCATTTCCTCATCTGTAAAAGGGGGATAGTAATAGCACCTACCTCCCAATGTTCTTATAAAAGTGTAAATGAGTTAATTACTATAAAGCATTTAGCACAATGCCTGGTATAAAGTAAGTGCTATACAAATGTTGTTAGCTATAACCAGGCAGAGAATTTCATACCTTTCTCTGTCCTAGTGCTGAAGAAACATTTTCCTCCTGATGTAGGCAGTCTGACATCAGCTAAATCTAAATCACTATGAATCGCTATTTTTAGTCCCCTGAGGATCTTGTTATATTATACGATATATATTGTTAATATGTTAGCCAGTAGGGCCAGTTTTCACTATTAATGTTAAAAAGATATTTCAATTGTAATATTTAATTACTATCTAAATATCCCAAATAAAATAATACAGTTGGGTGACAGTATCAGTTGGCAAGAGATGCCATTTGGAGGAATCACTCTCACCAAGGAAATCAGAGGTTTTTTAAAAGTCATTGTTTCTTACCCATCCATACTTCACCAAAACATCCTTGACCGAGTTTAACTTCTAGACGTAAAGATTCTCGAGGAATTTCCCAAGCATCTTTTGCCAAACCTTGTGTCTGAGGTTTCACAGTTGGACACACAGTTGTTAACTTATGGCATAAGCCATCAGCATGTTCTGGAGAATTAAATATAAATGCATTTGACATTTCATTACTTAGAAAAATTAAATTGCATCCAATAAATTTTCTTTATCAGATGAGGTAATATTTATAAAAGCAATGAATAAGAGGCCGGAACACAGTAAGCACTAAAAAAAAATATGTGTATTTCCTCTTTTTAATAAAAATTCTAAATAACAAAATTCATATAAACATACAAGCAAAGCAATGCTAAATAAACTTACTTCTTTAGAAACATCTATAAAAAGGGTGGGTCAACTGACCAACAAGTATTTATTAACCATATGCATATTATGTGCTAAGCATTGAGCATTAATTGAAAATAATGAAACTACTTATTCACAAGGAGCCTATATTCCAATGGGTGAGGCAAGTATATAAGAAAACATACAACATAAACATAAAATGAGTAAAAATACATAAAAGTAGTTAATCACTTAAAGAGGGAAGGAGAGTACTAGCAGTTGGGGACATCGGGAAAAATTTCATGCATATGATGCTTGAGCTATGACTTAAAGGAAGAGAGAGAATCTGAGGTTGAAAGTAAGGAGGTAGTATATTCCAACATGGAAGAGAGCCAGTAGTAGTTATAGCCAGATATACCTTTGTGTGAGCTACAGAAAGATGGCCAATGTGGATGGATTTCAAAGTGTAGGAGAATAACGAAGTCCAATGGGGGTCAAAAAGAGGCGGCGGCCAGGTTATGTAGCTTTCAAAAGCCAAACAGAGAAGTTTATTTACATTTTTTAATAGAGGAGGGATTCTTAACCCTTTTTTTTGTTCATAGATACCTTTGGCAGTTTGGTGAAGCCAATGGATCATTTCTCAGAATTGTTTTTAAATGCATAAAGCACAAAGGATTACAAAGGAAAAAAATTATACTGAAATATAGTTAGCATAAAAAACATATAGCTTGCAAAGTGCTAAAAATTAAAAAAAAAAAACAAACCCAAGTTCATAGAACTCAGGGTAAGAACTTCTGTTCTAGAGGCATATGAAAGCCACTGAAGTTGAATTAGAGTAGGAGAGTCATATCTGTGCTCAAGGATGCTGGTGTCTTCAACAGAAATTGAAAATTTTAGAAAAGTGAGAGCTTTAGAGGGAAAGATGATGAGTTCAGTTTTAGATACATGAATGTTGGATGCAATTAGTCATATGGGATCAAAATGTAGGGGACAGACTAAGGGTTATATGCAGATCTGGGATTAAATTAAGAGCTGATGAGAGCAGAGGTCCTAAGACAGAATTTTGGGGAACATCTACAGTTAAGAGGTATGATGTAGATGATGAGATAACAAAGGAAAATGACGGAGTCAGACAAGTAAGGAAGTGAACCAGAAGAAAGTAGTGAGAGGAGACAATATGCAATAACACAGTACAATCAGTGTCAAATATGATTTGACAATGAAGACATTGTTAGTCATTTTGAAGAAATCATTTAGTTGCATGATAACGTAGGAAGTGATACTACAAAAGGTGGAGGGAGTAGATACAGCAAAGGCAGACAATTTTTTTTTCAAGAAATCTGGCGGAGAAAGGGAAGAGAGAGCTATATGATGAAGGTAGGGTAGGTAGGGCCTAGTGAAAATTTTGGTTTCTTTTTAATGGATAAGATTTAGGCCTCTTTGAAGGTATTAAGGAAAGAACCAGCTGATAAGGAGAAGCTGAAGATCTGAAAGGGAGTGTGACAGAGTATACAATATGCTGATGGAGATTTGAGGGATCAAATGTAAATGTAGAGGAGTTGGCCTTGGCAAGGAGAAGGGCTAACTCTTTGTCAGACACCAGCAGAAAGAAGGAGAGAATGGGAAATTATGTGATAAAGAGAGAGGTAATTAACATCAATGGCCTCAATCTTTTTTGTGACATAAAAGGGAAGGTGTTGAGGGGGTGAGGGAAAGGAGATGTGGGAGTGTTACAGTGGGAAGAGAAGGTCTGAAACAGCTTTTGTGGAGAGTGAGGCAAGCAATCAATTAGGGACTAATAAAAGGACTGCATTGCTTCAGTGAGGACCCAGTGGAGGAAGGATACTGAAGGTGCAATACTAATCATATGTTATAAAATTTATGATATTTAAGTAGCTACACTTCATAACTTTAAAGTATTCACCTACCTGTGTAGTGTTTGACTAGTTTCTGCAAAGTATCAAACTGTGCTCTGGTTGTGATATAGTATCCACCATTGTCAAGTTTCCTAATTTTGTAGTGTTTCACATTGTCACCCCTTATCTCATCCCAGTCACGAATAGAAAGGGAAAAAGCACCTAGAAAAATGAAACCTTTTATTGTATCTTTTTAAAAATACCATTATAGAAAGCATTTACTATTTTAGCTATAGAAATATATCAATTTAGCAAGGATCATACCTTTGGTGGTTTCGCTTTCTCTTACTAAGAAGATACCTCGCTGGTTCCCAGGATTTAGAAGTAGTCTCTCAGCATCTTTTCTGCCCATTTTGCCAAAATACCATCTAGGGGGAAAATGATATATTAGGATGTAAAGATGGAATCAAGGATAGGAAACTTACAAAGATGCAACAGGGAAAAAATATCAATGATAGTAAGGTATCTGGCTGGAAAAAGAATTTGGATGGCTAAAAGTATTATAAAAGGCTAAACAATTAAATAGAGAAAGTGATTTAAAATTTTTTCATGTAAATCTGACACACGTGAAAATACTTAAAAATTATTTTGTTATGAACTCTTAAGGACTTTGTGTTGTTTAGTTGTTTCAATCATGTCCTACTCTTCGTGACTTCATTTGGGGTTTTCTTGGCAAAGACACTGCCATTTCCTTCTCCAATTCATTCTGCAGAAGAGGAAACTGAGGCAAACAGGGTTAAGAGATCCAGGTTATCCAGGGTCACTCAGATTTGAACTGAAGGAGATGAGTTTTCTTGACTCCAGGCTTGGCACTCCATCAACTGCCCCATTTAGCTACCCTCAACTCTATGGATAGTGCTATTCAAAGAGCATGCCGAGGGGCATTTAGCAAGGTGTGCTGCAAAATCTATTGAATCTACACTTGCAAATGCATGTACAAATCTGATTCCCATGGCATGCTTTAACTCATCACAGCAAGGAATACTGTACTATGAA
This sequence comes from Bettongia penicillata ogilbyi, assembly GCA_023548195.1. Lineage (NCBI taxonomy): Eukaryota > Metazoa > Chordata > Mammalia > Diprotodontia > Potoroidae > Bettongia > Bettongia penicillata. The sequence continues at coordinate 2,842,905 of JAJHZJ010000357.1, forward strand.
AAAAAAGTTTTGAGAATAATGTCACATATATATCTTGAAGTAAATAGGAACATTATAAGAAGAAATTCAATTTATAAAAATATACACAGTTTACCAGGCAGAGAATGAATAACATCTGTGTTAATAGCAACATCAAGTAAAAACAGTGAAAATGTGGTAGGAGATAATACATCCATGGCAGGAGCATCCATACTATATGTCTTGGATATATATTTATATATCCAATATGCAATCAGAATCACTAATATCATGACCAAATTATTGGGAATTTTTCATTAGGAAGGATCTCACTGAGGTTTTATTCCATCCTACCTTCAGACATACAGATTAATAAACTAACACAATAAATTAACAGTAACTATGCTATAAGAATGGAAAAATGATTAAGAGTAATTTACTCCTGTGAATTGTCCTAACAAAGTAAACTGATAACTTTTGACAGATGTAAAGAGCAAAATTTATGTTATCCTTTCTGTATCCTTGGAAGAAATATAATTAACACTAAAGGAATCTGCATTCCCTATTTGGAATATAGAATATTTATATAATGGCTAAAATAAAAAGCATGTCTAATAGTACAAATATAGTTGAAATTTATACTGCATAACAAACTATTTTATATGTTTGATCTCATTTGCTTTTTACAATAACGTTGTGTGGCAGGTATTTTTATCACTCCCATTTTACAAATGAGGAAACTCAAGTTCAGGGACATCGTGTGACTAGCCTGTATTTTCATGTCTAGTAAAGCGTCCAACTCGGGATCAGAATCAAAGTATAGTCCCTTTATCCACTGCACTGTAATGCCTTCCCTAAAATGTACACTTTATAAGTGCCAAAGGAAAGATATGTATATTTTAGAGCATCAGAAATGAGAGCTAAAATAAAAAATGTAGAGCTGGAAAGGATATTTGAGCCCACGCAATGCAATCCCTCTTTTTGTACAGAGAAGAAAAATGAGATTTTGAGAAATTAAGTGACTTGATAATTTTTTTCCTATTATCATACAAAGAAGAAATTACAAGAAAGATACAGTTTAAAGTTTACATGATAAGCTCATTTTAAGTTAGCACTGCCAATGACTACCTGGGATAGAGGGCAAACTTATTTTTAAATGAATAAAACTGTAGAACTTGAAAATGGCTTCTAGGGGGAGAGGGATGTTCCATTACTGAATTGTCAAAGGATCCAGGACTTCTTGTAACTTTTAAAATCATTTTATACTGAATACTCACTTTTTATGATCGTACTCTAAATGTTTATCACTGAATTATTGAGTTTCACATAACATCTTCTATTAATAGGATACATTAGTATTATTAATATTGACATAAAATTCTGTGGTTATTACATCATTGCAGAAAGTATGTTGAAACACATTTGAAAAAAGTATAAATAAAATATGAAGTAGTGCCTTACTCTTCTGCCTGAATGGAGTCGGCAGGAGCTACATAATTGCTAGGGATATATCCAGTCTTTCCTGTAGCTATAGATCTTGCTTCCCACCAGTCTCCTTCCCTGTAACAAATACAACAGCAATTACTACAGGGTAGATATTGTAAATAACCAAGACATAATATATGCAATGTTATTTTCTGTTTAAGTTTTAGCAAGAAGCATGCTTCAATTTTTGCTGTTCTTGTTAACCTGATTAGTATTTAGACTGTGACACACTAAAATAACTTACACAAATCAAGTGAATTCTGATATTCTGCTATTCCAAACTAGCAATACTATTTTTTAGTTCAGTTACAAAAAGTAGCAAGTGAGAATTTGTTTGATAAGTGGCATTACAAGATAATCAACTCAGGAGCCAGCTTCTCTGATTTTCTTAGTTGTTAGCATACACTTCCTCCTCAAATTAGCTTGTATTTCTTTCTTTTTTTGCATATTCTATTCCTTCAGTAGAATGTAAATTCCATCAAGTCAAGAAATGACTTATTAATTTGACAGCTACTATGTTGCTCTGAACGTAATAACTGATTAATAAAGGTTTAATGAATTGATTTGACATGTATGATTGGAAAAATAAGGTGAGCCATTCAAATATGTAAAAGAGTGAGAGGTAACAATTAGAAGTGTTGTGCTGGTAACCTGAAAATACTAAAAAAAAAAAAAATAATGTAGAAAGGCCTTCTGACACATCAGGTACCTGATTACATAAATACCTAAAGAGGTATTTATGGGATGACATAGATAAGAATTGCATAAAACGTATAGCTTGAAGGGACAGAGTAGTGGTAGTTATGATCTGTACTTGTGAAGTAAGTACCTAGGCAATAGATCACAGATCTATCAAAGTATCAAAAAAAAATAAGAACATGAGGTAAAAGGCTCTCTCTTCTGTAATTCTTTCAAAACCAAAAAGATTTACAACAACAAAAACAAAATCCTTAAAATAAAGCAATCTTATGAGCAATGAGAAGTTTTTACTAACTGCCCAGTTTTGCTTATGATTTAGTTTTTAATGTTACATTAAAAACTTCACTGCTCCTTTTATTCATTTGGAAAAAGAGTAAGATACTTAGCACTCTAGTAAGCAAGATGTTAACAGTGAATAATTATAATAGGGAATCTGTTTAATATTACCTAATATATTCTTAGATTTCCCAAATAAAAGCAGGAATACAATGACTAAATGAATTTCTGACCAGCCTTACAATTACAAACACAAGCTTAAAAAGACTGCACTGTTTACATATAAGTATACCTGGCATTTCAGAAATGAAAAATATTTTTAAAGTAAATCACATGTTAGAGGAGCTTGTTCTTTAAAACATATGATGACTCCTATGGAAATACAAGTAGTTACTGCCTAATTTATTTGTTTTGCAATTCAGAATGGTGTATTTCTTCTTTTCTCAAAGCAGAGCAAACACAAAATGGAGGAAAACACCTCACATCAGTAATACAATTAAATGTGTAAATTAAAATATTTTCAAAAATCCAAACTGCTTGAGTTCTCTGGTATGACACGCTGTGCATCACCAGATAGCTGCACAGTGAAAACATTTTCAGCCTAACTTTTCAATGAGGAGGGAGGGAAGAAAGGGAGAGAATTTGGAACTCAAAATTTAAAAAAAGGAACCTTAAAAACTGTTTTTACATGTAATTAGAAAAAGTAAAATATTTTTTAAAAAAGATATAAAATTTCTTGGTAAAAAATAGTGGACAATAAATATACCCTTTCCTGAAGTTGTAATTGGTTTATTATGCTTATGAATTACAGTATTCACTATGAAGAAGTTTTATAACTTAAAAAAAAAAAGGTCAAATATACTAAAAGGGAAAAGGGAACAGGTAAGGGCCACACTCAGTAAAATCATTTAGTTTTGGAGACTTGGGGTTTTTTATTGAGAACAATAAAAATATAAAAAGTTGAATTAATATGGTTTTAAAACTATTTAATAAGGAAAATAAAATTATCTTTCTTAATTAAGTATTTTAAAACATAACTTCGGATTTTTATTATGGCTTAGCGGTAAGTAAAAGAAGAACTGGGAATTGAGAGGATGACAGGAAGAAAAAATAACAAACTTATGTTTAAAATTTACATGATAAATTTTGTTTAAAGTGAGACAAAGAAATAAAAAGTAGAGAGAGGAATTTTGAGCAGAGGTTATCAGTTGACTGAGCTAGTGATTTCGACCTGAACTGTTCACATCAAACCCTATAGTGCCCTGAAGCTATAGGCTTCATAATGTTATTAGCCAAACTACCTCTGAAATCATAATCTTATTAACTTATGTTAATGGCTTTATAATATTACTTTATCTTTAAATATGCTGAGTGGTTACAAGTCCCTTACCCCAAGTTTACAGACCATTACTACAACTGGTACTGATCATCACAAGCTGACTTAACAGTATTTTCCAGTGAAACATTGTAATACTCACGTATTGTTAATTATTTGAAATCTTTCACCCTTCTTAAAAGAAAGATCTTCTGTAGTTCTAGCTTCATAATCATATAAGGCCACAAATATAGTAACGCCACCTAAAAGATTAAAAAAATGACAGGTGGGCAAATTGCATATAAGGACAGCAGAAAAAATTCTCATAAAAAATGGAAAGTTTGATTCTATTCTTTGAAGATCCTGTTTATTTTTGATTAAGAAAACGAACACAAACATTTGATTAGGCATGGCAAAATATGTCTTTAATGGCTTGCCATCATTAAGGTGTCTCCTAGAAATATTTTCACATCACACAAAATTCTCTGATCTCAGCCACAGAGAGAGCTTGTTCAATGACCATTTGATAGTCAATTTTAAATGGGCAAAACTGGTAAATGTTCTGAGAGCCAGAAGAGTCTTTAGAGCAATGCCTAGACCAAACTCCTCATTTTACAGATGAGAAAACTACGATCAAGAAAAGTGAAGTGATCAACTAAAATAATACAGGTGATCCAAGGTTCTCTGTTTAAATTCAATTTTCTTTAAACAGGACCAAACTGCCTCTTGTCCTACAATGGAAATGTAGGACAATAAATGGAAAGGGGATTCTCTATACATTTTGAAGTCTTCCATATGTTTCTGTTTGTTAAGCTCCTCAATTAAAATGTAAGCTCCTAGGGATTATTTCATTCTTTGTATTTGTATCCCCAGTCCCTAGCATACCACACCCCCTATTCCAGTTAAGACTGATGGTATACAGTATATAACATTCCATTTTCTACTTCTGGAAATGATCCCCCCACATTTGGAAAGAAATCTTGGAACCTTTAGCTCCCTTCAGGATTCAGCTCAAAGCTCCTTCCAAGTAAAAGTTGGAGGCAATGCATGTTGAACGTCGAGTCAGGGGAAATGAGTTTGAATCCAGCTTCATATTTACTAGATGTGTGGGTGTATCCTAAACTCTCTCAGCTTTAGTATTTTTGTTTGCAAGATGAGGCAGTTGGGCTCAGTGGTCTCTGAGGCCCCTTCCAGCTCTAAATCTATGATTCTATGACTTTCTTGAAACCGTTATTTGTTAATGAACCTGCCCAAAATGACTTTGTATTTATTTTATACATTTTTAATTTTTACTTAACCACATATATAAGTGTATCCTATAACTAAACTCTTCAAGAAATGGAAATGTTTTTGTTCTGACAGCACCTTAGTGCAATATGTAGTAAACAACAGGTCCTTAACAAATGCTTGTTGAAGTAAACTGCTGAACCAAGGGTTTGAAGAACATATAGTGCCCAGATTGTAAGTTATGGTTTCATTAGTATGTATATTTTGGACCCATAGGCCCAGAATTGAATAGAAAGAAGAGCATAGCCTAAGATGCACATGGGGGAAACTACTTTCAATGATCCCAGGCTATTCTCATTTAAAAATATCAACATTCTCCTGTTGATGCTATATGGTTATCTGCCATTGTAAATACTATGATCGCCAAAAGAATAAAAATTGCAGGGAGTTCGAAAGGCAGTGGAGAGATGCACAATGAAGGTAAATAATCAATCTTCAGTATATTATTAAGTGATAACTAAGAATTGGCTACATATAAAAGATATCATTCAGGAAATAGATGGTTAGAAAAGGATGTGGAGCAGTCACATAAAAGAGAGGAGGGAGAAAGGAGGGCCCAGAAGAGCTAGAAAACCTGAGTGTTACAATAATACCCAAGCAATGTTAATACACCTTCATAATTTCCATTATGTTGGGGAGATCCTATAGAATGAGGATCGTCTCACCAGGATATGAATGCTGAAAGGTGCAGTGTGCACAAAGTCAGGGAGTACCCACAGTGATTGACCAGAGATTTAATAAAGCTAGGGTAATAAGGGAGCAAAAGAGGTATTCTGTGAAACTACAGGAATTAAATCCTATGGAACCAGAGAATCAAATTCAAAACTGACAGATGTCACTAATCAGCAATAGCAAAATTTCTATCTTGAGGGCAAATTTTCCTTAAAATACTCTGGGCATGAAAACCTAATGAATAACTTCAGATAGCAGTGTTGCCTTATCTTCCTATTTTTACAGCCACCATAGCTTAATATTTTGGTACCAAGTAATTCTAATTTTAGCAACAGACCTAAGAAATAGCATATCATTTACTTATAATGAGATATAGTATGCTTAAAATAAAATGAGTAGTTCATTTTAATATACAGGTTAGCAATTTATGATTATCAAATAAAATGCCATTTCAGAATTCTGTTCCTAAGAGTAATAGAACATATTTACGCAACAAATACATTATTTCAATTTAGTGTGTAAACCGAAGACAGGAATTCTGGGATTTTCAGACAAATCTGCTGAATGAGAGGAAGAGCTCCTAGCTCCCAAGTACCTACTCTATGGAAATCTTGAAGTTTGAAACAGTCCAGAAATCCAATGAGAAACTACAGAAATACATGGACAGGAGTCCAGAGAAACATAGAACAGCAAATTTATTTGAGCAACTTGAAGGAGCTAAAAGATGACATAGTACTAACATAATAACAGAGCGTGAAGAAACATGCATCCCTGCAGAATCTTAATGTCATCAGAGGGTATAAAACAAGTTAACTCAGAAAAAACAGGAACTGGGGGTATACTGGCTCTGTTCTGTAGGTTTGAGGAAAGCAAAGAGAATGAAGTATAAAAGTAATATACTAATGTAGAAAGGAGGAAGAAGGAGTAGAGTTTGTTATTGTTTCTATCTGGGGTACATGATAGAGTATATAATCATTAAGAAGGGGGGAGGGAGTGAACATCAGATGAGAATAGAGTCAATTATTCTTATTTAAAATGGACAAACGAGGGCTGAACACATACATGCAGACAGAGTATGATGTAGAAATACATCAGACCCTACATGGAAAAAGCAGGGAAAGGGAGGAGAGGGTAACTGAAACGGAGGATAATACTGTGGAGAGAAGTCACAAGCAAAACAAAACTTCTGATCATGAAATGAGAATTAAAAGGATGAAGGAAAGGGAGGAGATACAGATAGACAAATAGAGGAGAGAAAGAAATCTAAAGGACTGCCCACCAAATGGGGGAATGGTTGAACAAATTAAGGCATGTGAACGTAATGGAATATTAATGCATCATAAGAAATGATGAAAAAGTTAATTTCACAGAATCCAAGGGACTATGACCTAATGCAAAATGAAGTGAGTACAACCAGGATAATACTTTATAGAAAGACAGCAAAAGAAAAACAAACTCTGAAAAACTTAAGAATTTTGACTAACCCAGTGATCAACCATGTCTACAGATGGCTTACAATGAAGCATGTTAGCTACCTTTTGTCCCAGAGGAGATGAACTCTAGGTACAGAAAGAGACATTCATTTTGTAGCATGGCCATTATTTTTCTTGAATATGCTTATTTCTTACAAGGGTTTTTTTTTTTCTCTTTTCCTTTTCTTGGCTTTTAATTGGGGAAGTGGGCTTGGAAAGGAAGTATGATAAGAAATAGTAATACCAAGACAAAAAGGATCACTGAATCATTTTTGGAATGCACAGAAGAGAAAGGATGGGAAGCTCATGAGGAAGCACAGAGAAGGCAAGATGGTTTTCAAAGTAGCCTGTAGAATTTATAATACATTTTTTTTAAAGGCAAGGAGACTTTGGAACTATGCCGAATAGGAGGGCTATAAAACCATGTATACACTTTGACCCAGCAATATCACTACTAGGTCTGTATCCAAGAGATAAAAAAGAAAAAAAGGAAAAGGACCTATATGTACAAAAATACTTATAGTAGCTCTTTTCTGGTGGCAAAGAACTGGAAATTGAGAGCTTATGCATCAATTGTGTAATGGCTGAACAAGTTGTGGTATATGACTGTGGTGGAATACTATTGTGCTGTAAGAAATGACAAATAAGATAATTTCAAAAATCATATAAAATTTAGTGAGCAAAACCAGAACACTATACATAATGACAGCAATATTATACAATGATCAACTGTGAATGACTTAGATTATTCTCAGCAACACAACAATCCAAGACAATTCTGAAGGATTTATGGTGAAAAATGGTTTCATCCTCAGAGAAAGAACTGATGGAGTCTGAATGTAGATTGAAGCATACTTTTTAAACTTTCTTTTTGGTCTGTTTTCTTTCACAACATGACTAATATGGAAATGCTTTGCATGAATGCACATGTATATAATCTATATCAAATTACTTGCCTTTTCAGTAAAGGGAAAGGGGTGGGAGGGAGAGAATTTGAAATTCAAAATTTTAAAATGAATGTTAAAAATTATTTTTACATGTAACTGGGGGAAAATAAAAGACTAAAATCATTTTTCAAAAAGGCAAGGAATATGAAATAGGGCTGGCATGGCTTCACATAGGATCCTTTTTGGTTTTTTTTTTTGCTATATTATGGAATGGTCTATTTTGAATGTTTTAAGTTCAAAATAAAATTATAAAAAAAATTTTGCTTCAAAACCTGCAATTTTCAATCTGTCAGATATTTATTATATTTAATATATTTTAATTAACATGGTAGGTCAGTTTGTTGTTATTCTAACACATATTTTTAAAATGTCAAAAGGAATGGTACTAACACACAACAAAAAAGAACCATCACTATTCAATAAAAATACTATAAAACAGAATTTTAAAAAACTTATGAAGCGGAAGAGCTGAGCTACCAGAACACCCTTGTTTTTCTCTTCTATTTGATTTCTACTTTCTGTTCCCAAAACAGAAACAGTACAAAGATGGGATAGAAAATAAATATAACACATTTATCTGTCACTGTAAGGAAACTGTATGTGCTACATAAAGTGAAATTTCAAGGCAGCCAAAGCTTACTACTTCAAATGCCAAAATATTTTTCTTCTAATCATTTTGGATGGAAATCTTTCTAAAATGTATCACACATTTCCATACCTTCTTCAACAAAGCACATAGAAGAAAATCTAGCTGTTTCATGATTCTGCCATTTCTGGCTCTTATATTCCACTGTTTGCTATGCTTTCAAGTCTATTAAAGTGAGAAGCACTCTGGACATACACTAAATGGCTTTAAGTTGCTGGGTTTTAAAAAACAATTGCAATGATTTTTTAGGCGGCTAGGTGGTACAGAGGATAGAACACTGCTCTTGGAACACTCATCTACATGATTTCAAATCTAGCCTCAGACATTGAGTAACTGTGTGACCCTATTTGCCTCAGCTTCTCATCTGTAAAATGGGCCGGAGAAGGAAATGGCAAACCATTTTAGTTTCTTTGCCAAGAAAACCTCAAAACAGGGTCGCAAAGAGTGGGATACAACTGAAATGACTCAACAACCAATGATTTTTAAGATTTTTTTTTAACTTTTTAACACTTCTGGTTGTAAGTTCTTACTACTGCCAGTCAAATATTGGCTCTAGAGGTAGTAACTATCTCCAAATAAACATATTCTGGCTACTTCTAATTTGCTTTTTCTAATCTGCAGTGGACTGGAAAAATCTAATAAGACAGAAAAATGCTGATGGTCTAACAGCGTGAGAAACCTTTGAGTTAAAGCCACATGTTATCATAAAAGAATATCACTCTTCAGGATTGGAATCATTGAAAAGGTATAAGGCATCTCCTTACTCGAGATTTCCAATAATCCTAACTGAAAAATTCTGAAATTACTCCAACTTTCCTATATAACATTCTTGCTCTACTAGATAAGAAGTTCTCTTCATTACTTTGTTTCCCCAAGAACAGCAATTTATACTAAACAAGTATCAGGAAATAACTTGTGGGACCATCTAGAAATGTGGCTCAAAAATGCCACATCTCTATTTCTGAGTATATTTTCCTTCTGGTGACTTCAGTTTTTAAGTTCAAAGGTCTATAAGGACATTGATGACAAATAATGATGTGACTACAAATCTTTTCAAGATTAAAATTACCATATACACTCTCGTTGTGTTCTGACTTTCTACAGATCTCATAACCAAAGTATTCCTTATCATTAGAATCCCTAAAATTCTGTGGGTTCAGGTATTGTGAAAAGAGTCTAAAGTTATAAAGTAGTCCTCTAGCTCAGATAGAATTTTGAACTATTTCAATACCACTCATAATCCTCACATATACATACAGACATGAGGACTGACTTACTGAAATGAGTAGGTTCATTTCATATCAGCACAACATGCTCAAAAAGGTAAATTATCTAGATTCAGCAGCATACCTAATTTCAGGTCTAATGAACTAAATATTTAGGCCATCAAACTATTTTTAAAGATCAAATATATTTGGAACATCAAGCTGCACAAATATTTTACTAAGAGAATTTTGGGATATATCACTCACATAATGCTATAAAATAAAGGTTTTAGTTAATACAGAGCATCAATTGGACATATATGTACATATATAAATTAAACACTGACAAACCTCTAAAAATGTAGAAATAAATGAAAACTATCATCAGTGAGTTGAAATGAAAATTACATTGGTATGTAATGAATGATCTCTTTCCTAGTTACATGCTTTTCCTCTTTCTCCCTTTTAATGCACATGAAGAAATGTAGATTATCACCATCTACAGGCCTAAAAACTGATTACCGGGTGTCTAATGCCAAAAAACCTACATTGCTACTTGCTTATTGACCTATATAAATGACAAGACTGATAACAGAAGGATGACTTACTATATCTTGCCTCAAAAAGTACTGGGATTTGTCAAAGGTGGAACTAAGAACACTAAATGCATTTATTCCTCTATGTATATAACATACTGATTAAGCAATAAATATCACATGTAGTTTCAACAACATAGAAAGACACTATACTAACACAAGAGTTCATCAGGTAGCTGGAGCTTAATTTTTTCTGCTTCATTAATGAGAAAAAAAGAGAAAGAAGGATTGGCAGAATACTGATTTTAACTAAAGCACCATTCAAATATTTTCTGAAGTTGTCCAGAATATTATTCATATCTACGTTCTAGAAAGTCTAGCTTTATGATAGAGACCTTACTTATCATCTAAAGTAAGGGAAATATGAGTATATAATGCGTTCTAGAAAGTCTAGCTTTATGATAGAGACCTTACTTATCATCTAAAGTAAGGGAAATATGAGTATATAATGCTACTCTTTGTTAAAGCCAGGATTCAAAAAGTGAAAAATGTTCACTTAAAACTCACCTGTTAGACCAGTAGAATGTGAACTTGGCAAAGATGAAAACGCAGAAGTAGCACCTCCAAAAGGTGTCATCCCTGCTGAACCTCCAAATGGTGCCATGGAATGACTGGTAAAATTAACAGTTGATCCCTTTACTGAAGATGGCTGGCACACAGGGGTAAGTTCTGATCCAAAATGACTGACATTTATACTAATAGGCTCTGGACTACTTTCAGTTCCATATTTCATAGTTGGACCTTTGTCTTCCTTACTTTTAATGCACCCCATTGTTGATTCTACAAAGATGAAGAAAAAACAAAAAGCAAATAAAAATATAACTATCAACTTCAGTTTTAGAAGCCATAAAGATCATTATGTATGAAACAGCATGGTACAACAAAAAGGATTGGAGTCAGGACTATAGAAGTTCAAATTCTGTCTGAGACACTTTTTAGCTGTATGACTTTGGGCAAGTCATTTTACCAGTGTGACCTCAGTTTCCTCATTTGCAATATGAGAATAACAGTACCTACTTTAACCAATTATTATGAGGACAAATGAAATAATGTATATAACTTTTTCTGCAAGTCTTAAAAATGCAAGTTAAGATCATTCCAAACAGGTATTACTATATAATCCTACTTCAGTGAATAATTTGAAGTAGAATGGAACTGGATTTCCAAACTAAATGGATATAGCGTTTACTTACTTTTGGCAGAAAAGAAAATAAAGATATTCTTTTCAACTGACTTAATTTTCTGTTGTAGTGCCATCATATTACAAAAATTTATTATCTAAGCGGTATAGTCACATCTATATAATTTATTAAAGACTAAACATCCAGGATTTGGGCAAATATTTTATATACTACATAAAAATCTCCATTCACTGCCAGATCTCTCTACCCACTGTGCCATATATATCAACATAACACTAAAATATTCATTAACAAACTGGCCGCATGAATAATTACTCTCTACTCAAACACCCTTCCTTTATTTATTATCAACCTTTAAACCAATATTTATGATCTTTGTTGGCCTCTCTCACAAATTATGATGATGTTTCAATAAAGGATAATTTGAACATCAAAGAATTAAGATCCCTTGGGAAAAAATGGGTATTTGTAGTTGAGTTGGCAAGATCAAATGTGAAGGAAAGAATATTATATTCAACTATCAAATGATTCTATTGAAAAAAAAAACTAAAAAAATCAGAACTTGATTCATTCTTTGTTCAAAGAATTACTTCACAGTGACAATTTAAACACATTATTTTGTTAAATGAGATAAACTTAATTTCATAAATTTTAGTTTCCTATTCCAAGATCAAGTCCCAAATGGACATTGCTTTCACTATATTCTATGATACAGATATAGTGACTACTGTTTTAAAGTCAAAATGGGTCTAATCTACTATTAACTTGCTGATTGCATGATTCTGTCTCTGCATTATTTCAATGCATGTGTGTGTATGTGATCTTCATGTATGTGGGCACTCCCTCCAAAGATACATATCATCACTCATCCACACCTACTCTCTTTCTGGAATTCTGGGCTATCTTTTTTTTCTTTTTAATAATTATTTTATTTGTTTTCAGTGTTCTATAATTACTTCCACATATCTTAGATTTTTTTCCTCTCCTTTCCCACTCCCTCCTGGAGACAGCTTGCAATCTTATATAGGTTCTACACATACATTTCTATTAAATACAATTTCACCACAGTCATGTTGAATAGAAAAATTAAAACGAATGGGAGAAATCATAAAACAAAACAAAGCACAAAAGAAAATGGTCTGCCTCATTCTGCCATCCAATTTCATAGTTTCTCTGGATGTGGATGGCATTTTGCCTCAAAAAGTCCAATGGAAATTTTTTAGGTCCTTGCATTGCTATGAAGGACTAAGTCTACCAGAAAAATTCCTCACACACTGGTTGCTGCTGTGCACAAAGTTCTCCTGGTTTTGCTTCCTTCACTCAGCATCAGTTCATATACATCTTTCCAGGCCTCTCTGGAGTATTTCTGTTCATGATTTCTTTACAGCACAACAGTATTCCATTACATTCACATACCATAACTCGTTCAGCCACTCCCCAATTGATGGGTATTTCTTTGATTTCCAGTTTTTGACCACCACAAAGAGAGTTGCTATAAATATTTTTGTACCTGTAGGACTCTTTCCCATTTATATGATTTCTTTGGGATACAGTCCTAGAAGCTATATGGCTGGTCAAAGGGTATACACAATTTTGTAGCTCTTTGGGAATAGTTCCAAATTTCTCTCCACAATGACTGGATCACCTCACAGCTCCAGCAACAATGAATTAGTGTTCCAACTCTCCCACATCTTCTCCAACATTTATCATCTTCCTGTTTTATCATGTCAGCCAATCTCATAGGTGTGATGTGGTACCTCTGAATTGTTTTGATTTGCATGTCTCTAATCAATTGTGATTTAGAGTGTTTTTTCATATGATTTTAGATAGCTTTAATTTCTTCCTTTGAAAGATGCCTGTTTATATCCTTTGACCATTTATCAATTTGAGAATGTCTTGTATTCTTGTACATTTGACTCACTTCTCTTTATATTTTAGAAATGAGGTCTTTATCACAGACACTAGCTGTAAAAATTCTTTCCCAGTTTTCTGCTTCCCTCCTGATCTTGGCTGCACTGGGTTTGTCTGTGCAAAAACGTGTCAATTTAATGTAATCAAAATTATCCATTTTGCACTTCATGTTTTCTGTTTAGTCAAAAATTTCTCCATTCTCCACAAATCTGATAAATCCACTATTCCTTGCTCCACTAATTTGTTTATAGTATCAATCTTTATACCTAGATCATGTACCCATTTGGCCTTATTCTTGTGTACAGTGTCAGGCGATAGTCTATGTCCATTTCTGCCACACTTAGCCAGTTTTCCCAGAATTTTTTGTCCAACACTGAGTTCTTATCCCAGAAGCTGCGGTCCTTGGGTTTATCAAACACAAGATTGTTATATTCGTTGACTACTTGTCTTGAGTACCTCACCTATTCCATTGGTCTACCCCTCTATTTCTTAGCCAGTAACAAGCAGTTTTGATAATTACTGGTTTATAATACAATTTGAGATCTGGTAGGCCTAGGCGACCTTCCCGAGCATTTCTTTTCATTAGTTCCCTTGATATTCTGGACCTTTTGTTCTTCCAGATGAATTTTGATATTATTTTTTCTAGCTCTAGAAAATACTTATCTGATAGTTTAATTAGTATGGAACTGAATAAGTAAATTAATTTAGGTAGCATTGTCATTTTTATTATATTGGCTTGACCTATGCACAAGCAACTGATATTTTTCAGTTTACTTAGATTTGACTTCATTTGTGTGAAAAGTGTTTTGTAATTGCGTTCACAGTCCCTAGATTTGTTTTGGCAGGTAGACTTCCTGATATTTTATAGTGTCTTCAGTAGCTTCAAACGAGAATTCTCTTTCTATCTCTTGCTGGTGGGTTTTGTTAGTAATATATAAAAATGCAAGTGATTTATGTAGGTTTATTTTGTAACCTGCAGCTTTGCCAAAGTTGTTTATTATTTCAAGTAGCTTTTTACTTGATTCTCTGGGATTCTCTAAGTATATCATCATATCATCTGCAAAGAGTGATAACTTAGTTTCTTCTTTGCCTCTTTTAATTCCTTCAATTTCTTTATCTTGTCTAATTGCTATAGCTAACATTTCTACTATCATATTGAATAATAGTGGTGATAATGGACATCAATGTCTCACCCCCTGATCTTACTGGAAATGCATCTAGCTTATCCCCATTCCATATAATGCTTGCTGAAGGGTTTAGGTAGATACTGCTTATTATTTTATGTAAAGTTCCATTTATTCCTATGCTCTCCAGCATTTTCAATAGGAATGGGTGTTGTATTTTGTCAAAACCTTTTTCTGCATCTATTGAGATAATCATGTAGTTTCTGCTAGTTTTGTTGTTGCTATGATCAACAATGCTAATAGGTTTTCTAATGTTGAACCAGCCCTGCATTCCTGGTATAAATCCTACCTGATCATAATGTTTTATTCTCATGATAAGTTGTTGTATTCTTTTTGTTAATATCTTATTTAAAATTTTTGCATCTATATTCATTAGAGAAATTGTTCTATAATTTTCTTTCTCTGTTTTGGCTTTTCCTGGTTTAGGTTATCAGAACCATATTTGCATCATAAAAATAATTTAGTAGGACTCCTTCCCCAATTTTCCCAAATAGTCTATACAGTATTAGAATTAACTGTTCTTTAACTTTTTGATAGAATTCACTTATAAATCCAACTGGCCCCAGAGATTTTTTTCCTAGGGAGTTCATTGATGGCTTGTTCAATTTATTTTTGCTGAGATGGGGTTATTTAAGTATTCAACTTCCTCTTCAGTGAATCTGGGCAATTTATATTTTTTTAAAATAATCATCCATCTCATTTAGATTGTTGAATTTATGGGCATACAGTTGGGCAAAGTAATTTATAACTATTGTTTTAATTTCCTCCTCACTGGAGGTGAGTTCACCCTTTTCATTTTTGATATTGGTAATTTGGTTTTCTTTCTTTTTTTAAATCAAATTGACCAAAGATTCATCAATTTTATTGGTTTTTTTCATAAAACCAACTCTTAGTTTTATTTATTAGTTCAATAGTTTTCTTAATTGCAATTTTATTAATCTCTCCTTTGGTTTTCAGTATTTCTAATTTGGTATTTACTTTGGGATTTTCAATTTGTTCTTTTTCTAGCTATTTCAGCTGCATGTCCAAGTCACTGATCTCCTTTTTCTCTATTTTATTCATGTAGGAATTCAAAGATATAAAACTGCCCCTAAGAACTGCTTTTGCAGTATTCTATAAGATTTGGTAGGTTGTCTCATTATTATCATTCTCTTGACTGAAGTTGTTGATTGTTGCTATGATCTGTTGTTTAACCCATTCATTCTTTAGGATTATTTAGCTTCCAATTAATTTTTGGTCTATCTTTTTTTTTTTTAACACATAATTTTTACTGCATTATGATCTGAAAAGGATGTATTGACTATCTCTACCTTTCTGCACCGGATTGTGAGATTTTTATGATCTAGTACACAGTCAATTTTTGTACATGTGCCACGAATTGCTGAGAAAAAGGTATATTCCTTTCTATCTCCATTCAATTTGCTCCAGGGATCTATCATATCTACCTTATCCAGAGTTTTATTCACCTCCTTAAGTTCTTTCTTGTTTACTTTGAGGCTAGATTTATCAAGTTCAGAGAGGGGGAAGTTGACATCCCCGACTAGTTTTGCTGTCTATTTCTTCCTGTAACATCTTAATATCTCCTTTAAGAATTTGGGTGCTATACCACTTGGAACATGTATGCTGAGTAATTTTATTGCTTCGTTGTCTATAGTTCCTTTTAGCAGGATATAGTTTCCTTCCTTACCTTTTTTTGATTAGATTTATTTCTGCTTTTGCTTTGTCTGAGATTAGGATTGCTACCCCTGCTATTTTTTACATCAAATGAAACACAATATATTCTGCTCCAACCTTTTACTTTTACCCTGTGTGCATCCTCGTTTCAAATGTGTTTCTTGTAAACAACAAATTGTTGGATTATGGTTTTTAATCCATTCTGCTATCCGTCTCTGTTTTATAGGAGAGTTCATTCCATTCACATTCACTGTTACGTTTTTCCCTCCATCCTCTTTTCCCCCATTTATGCTTTTAGTTCTTCCTTCTTCCTTCCCCTCTACAAGTTTTAGTTTTTGACCACTGCCTCCTTCAGTCTTCCCTCTCTTTTAGCCTCCCCTCCCTTTTCTTTTCCCCTTCCCCTCCCCCTCCTACTGCCTATAGAGCTAGATTTCTAAACTTAACTGGGTTTGTGGTTCCCTCCTTGAACCAAATCAGATAAGAGTAAATCTCAATGCTCATCTCCCTCGTCTCTTTCCCTCTACTGTAATGTATTTTTGTACCTCCTTCTGTGTTGTAATTTATCATTTTCTGCCTCCTCCTTTTCACATCTTCTGTTAAAATCCCTTTGCACCCTTAAATCACATTTTTATCATCACATCATTTACTTTATACTCGCTCCCTCTATCTATTTCTATCCCTTTTATATATCAGATAAATATACAACTCTCAAGATTAACAAGTATCATCTTCCCTTATAGGGATGTAAACAGTTTGCCAATACTGAATAACAAGTTTTTTCCCCGTTTACCTTTTTTATGCCTCTCTTAAGACTTGTGTTTGAAGATCAAATTTTCTTTTGAGCTCTGGTCTTTGAAATCCCTTATTTCACTGAATGTCCATCTTCTTGCCTGAAATAGCATGGTCAACTTTGCTGGGTAATTGATCCTTGACTGTAGTCCCAGTTCCTTTGCCTTATGGAATATCATATTCCAGTTTCTTTGATCTGTTAATGTAGAAGCTGCAAGGTCCTGTGTGATCCTGACTGTAGCTCCTTGATATTTGAATGGTTTCTTTCTGGCTGCCTGCAATATTTTCTCCTTCACTTGATAGTTCTGGAATCTGGCAAGGATAGTCCTTGGTGTTTTTAGTTTGGGATCCCTTTTGGGAGGTGAATGGTAGATTCTTTTGATGACTATTTTGCCCACTGGATCTAGGACTTCTGGGCAGTTTTCCTTGATGATTTCTTGGAAGATACTGTCCAGGCTCTTTCTTTCATCATGGCTTTCTACTAGACCAATAATTCTTAGGTTTTCTCTCCTGGATCTATTTTCCAGGTCAGTTTTTCCAATTAGATATTTTACATTTTTTTCTATTTTTTCATTCTTTAGATTCTGTTTGACTGATTATTGATGTCTCACAGAGTTATTAGATTCTACTTACCTGATTCTAATTTTTATTAAATTGTTTTCTTCAGTTAGCTTTTGCATCTCCTTTTCCATCTGTCCAATTGCTCCTTTTAAGGAGTTATTTTCTCCAGTTAGGTTTCGTACTTCCTTTTCCATTTGTCCAACTTTCCTTTTAAATTTTTCTATGATTTCTTCTTTCATATTTTTAAAATCACTAGCCAGTTTTTCTTCTATTTTTCTAATTTGGCTTTTAAAATCCTTCTTCAGCTTTTCCAAGAATGCTCTTTGAACTTATGACCAGTTCATATTACCTTCTGAAGTTTCAGGTGGGAGTACAGTCTCAATGCTGACCTCTTTGGTATTCGTGTTTCAGTCCTGGTCCCCACAGAAAGATTCTATAGTCTTTTCTTTCCTGCTTTGCTTCTTACTCATGATGATCACCCTTTTCCTTGCTTTTAAAGTAATCTCTGCTTCTGGGGCACAAGGGGTTCTGTTTCACAGTTCTTATGCCCTGAACTTGAGACTTGGTGTGTTTGGCTTCTGGTTCTTTCAGCTAGAAGTTAAAATGCTGTAGCTTATCTGGTGCTGAGCTGGCTGGTGTGAGAAAGCAGAGGTTAGGTGAAGTGTTTCTGTGTTTTCCTGGAATTACCCCAGAGCTAGCTGCCTTAAGTATGGGAGAGGGGTGGTCTGGCCACAGGGGGTCTCCTCAGATGAGCTAGAGTATAGGCAAGCTCAGTGGTTGGTGATCCAGGATGACCTACTGTCTTCCTCATTCCCCTGGGGTGCTGAGGCATGCCTGGGGTCCTGGTGTTGGTGGCTCTACCCCACTGGGGCTCCAGATCTCCTTCCAGTTTACTGAGGTGGGGCTGTCTGGGACAGCTCCAGTCCTGCACTGGTGCTCTTCAGCCACAGCAAGAGGGACACCCTCCTCAGCGATTTTCCTAGTCTCACAGGATAAGAAACTGTTTGCCCCTTCGGCTGATTCCACTGTTTCAGGAGTTTTCCTGGGGAAATATTTTATGGGTCTTTCAAGGTCAATTAAGGGTAGGCATAGAGCATTTATCAATCACTCTGCCATCTTGGCTCCTGCAAGTTCAAGTAGGTGATTTACAGACATTTAATCTGTGGGCTAGTAGTCTCAGGAGCAGCTGCTGCAGATACTTGTGGCTCTGGGCTCTCACTTGCTCAGTTCTGCTGGACTCCTGTCCTGGGCTGATATGCCTGAGATTCCTCAGTGCACCACTGTCTCAGACTGCCTGGGGCTTCCTGCTTGGCTCTGCTACAGTGAGGACAGTGCTGGTACAGCCTATCTTTTTCCATTAGTTCTTCAAAAATCTACCCAATTATGCTTGAAGCTTTCCAACATGCCTCTGAACATTCTCTGGGTATCTTTGTAGCATTCAAGCTATCTACTATTGCTGGCCATCATTATAAGACCAATTCACTTTATTTCCCAGTTGGACATATCTTGGATGATTAATTATATGTCAAGAGGCACTGTTATGTAGTGGAGCACAGACATCTGACTTTAGGGTCAGAAACATTCTGGTTGTTTGACCAACGTAAGTCATTTAATATTTCATTGCCCCCTTGTAAATCTCTAAGACTCCAAATTGCAGAGTTGGTACATTAGATCCATTAGATGGTGAGCCCCTTGAAGGCAGTGCCTGTCTTTTGCTTTTTTTTAATCCTTAGAGTTTAGCACAGTACCTAGCATGTAGTAGATGCTTAATAAATGGTCATTGAGTGAATGATAGGGCTAAAATATTTAAGTGCTACCATCTTCAAGAAACTTGTTCCAATTCCTTCAACTGGGTTATACACACAAACAATTTTAACAACTAGAGCAATATTCAGTGCTCATGGCTGGGTAGTGCAGGTATAAGAATGGCAATACTGCCAATGTTAATTTATACTTTTAATGCTATATCCACCCTTCTACCTCCTTCTAAACCAATATTATTCCTACTATAATAGCCTACCTTCAAATCATATGAAGGTAAACTACATTATTGTTTTTTTAATTATTCATTCTAAGCTGGTTGAATATTTGAAATCCTCCCTATGATTAGTAATCTTGAGTTATAGTAGTAGGTTTTAAAGATTTTTCCCATTTAGAATGCTAATTTTAAAATATCAGAAAGTTAGTATCAAAAGAGAATTTTGAACATCTATATCCAAAGAGTCTACATTCTTAAAATATTATTATATAGATAAGATTTGAAGACAGAACCAGTCCACAGTACCCAGAAATGCTGAAAATGTACATAGCATTCAAATATTAATACAACTATTTTTACTATCTGGTCTTTAACAAATTAACTATCCATACCTTAGCTTCCTTACCATAGCATGGAAGAAGTAATTACATAATGAAAGTGATGAACTGTGAAAGTGAAAGT
The DNA here is from genome assembly GCA_023548195.1 of Bettongia penicillata ogilbyi. Taxonomy (NCBI): domain Eukaryota; kingdom Metazoa; phylum Chordata; class Mammalia; order Diprotodontia; family Potoroidae; genus Bettongia; species Bettongia penicillata. The sequence continues at coordinate 2,863,164 of JAJHZJ010000357.1, forward strand.
GAATTAGTTCTATTACACTAATAACACAAATACTTCCTTTTGCCAGGTAAAGGAACTGAATGAAATTGTGAACAAGCGTTTATTAAGAGCTTACATGTGAAAAGAATTTATATTCTAATTCATTAAAACCAATTAACTTGGAAAAGGAGAGTCCTAAACTGATGAGTGAAGCATAACATCTCTAACGATCATAAAAATAATATTTACATTTAACTACTCCAAGTGTTGCTATATGATCAGTAGATTATTACTTTATTGTGAGCAGAAAATATTTTTGTCCATTAAAGAAAAAAGGGATAGGATGTTTTAACCCAAAGAAAGTGGAGTAGAAACCTTGATCACAGACAAGACAATAGTAACAAAAGGTTGAAAGACAAGAAGGTAGGTATATTAAAACTAAAAGCACCACAAATAATTAATATCAGCATTACACACACATACATACATCAAATGGCTTAGCAACTAGGTAATTAAAGGAACAAATTAAGTAAATTATAGGAATGTCTAGACAATAGTCCTACAGGACTCAACCTGCCTCCCTCAAGCTTAGACAAAAGCAAGAAAAAATAACAGTAAATTAAGAAGCTGAAAAAAATTAGAAAAATTAGATGTGAAAGACTGTGACAATTGCTGAATAGCAATCTTAAAAAGCATAACATCTATTTTTGATGATTGCATGGCACATACACAAAAGCTGGAGTATAAGGAACTTATAAATAAATGTGCAAAAGTAGAAAGGAATTCACAAATAAATGCAAAAAGGAATAATATATCTTTTACAGACCACAATCCAACAAAAATGCAAACAAATAACAAAAGCTCCCAACAAAGTTGAATCAGACTAAAGTAATGGATAAAGAATCCACCTCAAAGTTGGGTGGATTTGGGTTAAATTTTGCACCTTACACAAACTGGCTTTGTTACCCTGGGGACAGCAGGCAACCTCTCAATGACTATAAATTGCAAAGGTGCCCATCTACACTAGTAGAAGGAATTTTCTCATATCACTGAAAACACAGGTCTAGACTCTATTCTGGTACTCTCTAAACAAAGAATTCAGACCTAAATGAAAATTAAATAATGTAATCCTAAGAATCATGGAAATAACAAAAACCTACATAAATAATAAAACAGCACATAAAATGTATGGGTTGCAGCTACATAGCAATCCTTTAAAAAAATTTAATTTATTATTTGTTACATTTTAAGTTCTAAACTGTCACTCTCCTCCCTTCCCCATCCCATACTAGAGAAGACCACTATTTGACACAGATATATAAATACTATACTAAATACTATAACCATACTATGTGTACTTCTATTATCAGTTTTCTCTGGATAGTGGATAGGATCTTCCTCCATAGGTGCTTTGTAGTTGATTTGAGTACTTATAATACTCAGAAAAACTTGGTTGTTTACAAGTTGTTCTTTGAATAATATGGATGTTATTGTATACAGTGTCCTCTAAGTTCTGCACATTCCACTCTGTTATTTCATGCAAGTCTTTCCATATTTTTCTAAAATCATTGAGCTCATCATTTTTTACAGCACAATAGTATTCCATCACAATCATATACCACAACTTGTTCAGCCACTCCCCAACTGATGGGCATCCCTTTCAACTTCCAGTTCTTTGCTACCACAAAGAGAGCTGCTATGAATATTTTAGAACATATTAGGAAATAGACTTAATAGCGATATTGAAGGGAGCAAACCTGCAGGGAAAATATGCCTAAACATTAATAAACAAATAAGAGAAAGATCAGATCAGCTAAAAACTTCTAGAAAACCAATAAATTAATAATAATCCCCTAATAGTATTAAAAATACTGAAAACAAAATTACTATTGAGATAAGTAAGAATCATTAAAACAGTAAGTCAATTTAATTTTTTAAAAAAGGAAAACTGAATTGCCATTATGAAAAATGGGAAGAAATAAATAAATGGGAAGGAAATAAAATCTGTTAAAAATTATCAGAAACTTTTATAATTTATGTCAAGATACATATAATGAAAACCTAAATCTCAAATGAAATAAATATTAACAAAAATATTAAGTACTGAGCCTAAATGAACCAGAAATAGAGACTGTAAAGTTTGTTACTAGAAAAAGAAAGTCATAAAAGAATTTCCAGAGAAAAACATTAGACTCAGATGGGGTGAAATGTATCAAACATTTAAGGAACAATCCACTCCAAAGAGTTTATTCTGCAAAAATAGAGAATAGCAGCGCATCATCAAATCCTTTCAATGCAACAAATGTGTACTGATATCCAAACCAGGGAGAGAAAAACAGGGAAGGAGAGGGCAAGAGGGGGAAGAGGAAAGAGAAAAGAAGAGGAAAAAGGAAAGTAGGGAAGGGGAGAGAGGGAGAGAAAGAAAGAGAGAGAGAGACTAAGAATTACAGACCAACATAACTAATATCACAAAAAAAATTTGCAAAGAAGCTAGAGTAGTAAATGTTTTAAAGTATTCAATGTGACAGGTTGAATTTATAGCAAAAATATGCAGATGACGTAACATTAGCCAAACTACAAACATAACAAATTATACTGTTATTATTCACTCATTCAGTCATGACGGACTCTCTGTAAATCTTGTGGAACACACTGTCCATAGAGTTTTCTTGGCAAGCATATCGGAATGGTTTGCCATTTCCTTCCTTAGTGCAAACAGTGTTGAAGTGACTTGCCCAGGGTTACACAGTTAGTAAGCATGTGATGCCACATCTGAACTCAGGTCTTCCTGACTCAAGACCTAGAACTGTATCCCCTGAACAATCTAGCTGCTCCTAACAAATTATATCAATAAAGAAAATAGCATGATTGTATCAATAGATGCAGGAAGTCTGACAAAATACAGCATGCATTTATATTAAAAACACTAAAATTATAGGCACAAAAGGGCCTTTCCTTAATGATTCAAATTATCTAAAATCAACAATTGCAATATCTGCAATAGAGAAACACTAGGAACCTTTTCCATTAAGATCAGAGGTCAAGCAAAAATGTATATTGTCTATGCATCTCTACTCCTCACACATCTACTTAGAACAATACAAATAAACTTAATGAATGTTATATTGTATTTTTATGTATTTCATTAAATATTTTCCAATTACATTTTAATCTGATTATGCCTGACGAGTTTTGCAGTGCTGCTGCCCAAGTCTGTCAACTCTGGACTACACTATTACATGATCTGGTGCTAGAAATGTTACCTATAACAATAAGAGAAAAATAAACTTAATGAATGAAAATAGACAAAAGAATAAAAATGATTTCTGTTTAATAATAAAAGCATTTAAATGGTACTTTTAAGATTTACAAAGTGCTTTACAAACACAAATCTCATTTGATCCTCACAATGACCTCCTAAAGTAGATGCTGCTATTATCCTCATTTTACAGTTGAGGGAACTGAGGCAGATAAAGGTTAAATGAAGTTACTTGCCCAGATCACACAAGAGTCTAAGGCTGGATTTGAATGTGGATCTTTCTGACTCCATGTCCAGTGCTCTATTCAGCACACCACCAAGCACAATGAAGGTTGTGCTTAAGAAAACTCCAGTGTTTCAACAAAAAAAAAACTAAATAATTTCAGTTAAGTAACAGTTTACAAAAGTCACCAACTTTTCTAGGTAGTCTATATATTTAAAAAATGAAGCTGAAAGTGAGACTCTAATCAAAATAGATATGAATTGCATAAAATGCTTGAGAGTTAACCTCAGTTAAGAGACACACAGGTTTCATAGGAAAACAGATAACTGAAAAGAAGACAGTCATTGTTTATGGCTAGACCATGCCAATATAATAAAAATGGTAACACTGCCTAAAAAAACCTTATAGATTTTGTCCTAAATTGCTGAAGGGCTAGAATAGACAAAATAATATCAAAATTCATTTGTAGGACCAAAAGTAGAGAACCTAAAGGAAAATAAAACAGATCTAGACAAGCATGCTATTCTGCACCATAATACTTGAGATGGATACTTAATCTAAATATTTTTTTTAAATCATTAAAAATTAGGAGGTAAAAGGAGGTACTTTTGGCAGATACGGCTAAATAATAAAGGAGATAAAAGTAAAACAACTTCAATACTAAAAGTATTTTTTGCATGAACAAAATCAGTAATCAGAGTAAGAGAAATTGAAAAACCAGAAAATACTTACAACAAATTCATTTGATAAAAGTGATATTTACAAAACATACATTAGAAATATACATACAAAATAGGAAACTGACATAAATATCCAAGCATGAGAGCCATTTCCCTAATATTAAAAGGACAAAAGATATTAATAGTTTTCAAAAGAAGAAAACTGAACTATTAGGAATCATGTGGAAAAGCACTCCAAATTACTTGAGAAAAAATGTGAAACACAACTCTGAGGCTTCCCTTAATGCGCATCCAATTGGTAAAAATGATGAAAGATGAGGGGGAGAAAAAAAGAGAAACAATCATAAAAGTCAACAATAAAAACAGTCTAAAAAGGCAATGGTCAAATATATTAAGACTGAGGAAAAGTTATGGAAAGCAGAGTTATCATTAAGGGGCAGAAAATGAATCATCAACTCAACTAAAAAGTTAAATTATGAAACATTTGTTCATCCTGGATAAATTTCTGCTTCATTTAGTTGTCAGCAATGGCCATGACTTCTATCAATTAATCAATACATGTGATTCTTCTACCTTTAAAAGTTAAAGACATCGAGTCAATTTACATTTTTTGACCACACATGAATGTTTTAATCTTCACTTATAACTATACTGCTAGGTCCATTTATCTGTGAAAGCATGAAATTTACTATTTTTACTGTGACAAATCCTTTAAAATTTCCTGTAGATTACACAGGGCTTACATCATAGCCAAAATAAGATTAAACTTTAATCAATTCCACTCCTCCTCAAGGTATCAAGCATGTTACTTTGTAGAAAGCTAAAAGAAGTAAAGAAAAAAAGGGAGGTCATAAAGGAAAAACTATAGTAGTAACTATAATTATAACATAATAATATATTATAATTACAATATTACATTATACTATTATAATTTATAGTAGTAACTATAGTTAGTTAAGCAGTCAAAATTCACAGTTTCCTGATTAATTTACAAAAGGTCTCCTATTGTCTGGTTTTATAGAAACTCTAATACAAGAGAAGGAAGTAACTCAGTTGTGCTCCCTTTTTCATTTCCTGGAGACACTGTGAGAGCAAGAAGAAGGGTACGGAAAATAGAAAAGAAAAAAACAATAACTAAAAGTTTCATAAGAGATGAGAGAGAAAAAGTAAAATTGGCAGAGGTATCTTATGTAGAGTGAGTTTCTTATTCTTTGGTAAGAAGTTGACATATTAAATGGCTATGAATGTTTACAGGTGTTATTAAAGATAACATGTCATGACACCCCCAAGATATTTTGCAAACCAAAAATGTAAGATTCATGAAGCTTCAGTTAAATTAATAGACATTTTCATAATAAATTATTTAAGGAACTCGAGTCTCTTCCAGCTGAAAAATAGTACAATTCAGAATATATCCCTTCTCCCTTTTTCTTTATTATTTTACTATTGTGTACACCTTTGTAATCTCCTCTATTCCCAAGGTTTCCAATTTACTCTTACATAGTATATATTACTTCCAAATCTTTATGGTTTCCTATTTTGTTAGTGGTACTGCTATTCTCCCTATCACCTTAGACTAGAAACTTCTGAATTATCTTTGAACTTACTTCTTGTGTCATTTCCCAATGTCCTATCTTAGGTGCTATTAATTCTGTTTCCTATGTCTCTTGCCTCTAGCCTTTCCTCTCCATGACTAGCACTAGTCAGTCAAAAAGATATATTAAGTGTTTGCATTACGTATTGTGCTAAGGCAAAAACAGTCCCTTTTCTCATTACTTTACTGCTACTTCTAAATACTACTTTAAGGGTTAGTAGCATCTTACATGTTATCTAATTTGGTCCTCACAAAAACCCTGTAAGTTAGATGTTATTATTATCCCCTATTTTGCACATGAGGAAACTGTAGATGAGAGAAGTAAACTGATTTGCCTAAGGTCACACAGCTAGAAAGTGTCTCAGATAGAACTTGAACCCAGGTCTTCCAGACACGAAGTCCAGGACTCCATCTGTGAAACTTAAATGATCACATATGATACATGGAAAGTAGAAGGATGGTAACTGAGAGTCCAGCTCTAGCAACTCAGGAGAACTGAACTAAGGAGGCTCTTTTATATAAAATGACTTTTGAGCTAAATCTTAAAGGAAGCCAGAGATTTTAAGAGGCAGAGATGAGAAAAGAGAACACTCCAGGTACTGAAGACAACAAAGGTATATAATGACAGAACAGTGAGTGTTCTTTAAGAAGAACAGTATAATTAGGCTGCAAAATATGGGGTGGGATTGGGAAGAAATTTAAATGTCAAATAAGACCATAAGACAATATAGTTGAGCTTGGAGACAACAGAGAGACCCAGGGATTCGTCAGTAGAGAGGTAACATGGGTAGACCTACAATTTAGGAAAATAATTTTGGTAAATGTGTAGAAGATAGACTAGAGCTGGGAGAGATTCAAAGAAGGAAGTCCGGTTAGAAAGCAACAACAATAGTTCAGGTGTGAGGTGATGAAGGCCTGAACCAAGGTAGTAGCTGTATGAATGGAGGAACGTGTATGTGTTCATCCTTCGTTGCCAAAGAAGACCATGCCATCAGAGAAATAATGACATCACTTGCACTTGACTTTGTTCTGAGTGAAGGAGGGCTGTGCAGGTCACCAGCTTCACTTCTCCTCCAGAGCCATCTGAACTCAGTGACCAGTATTCATCAGGATGACTGGAGATGACCCAGGATGAAGCAATTGGGGTTAACTGACTTGCCCAAGGTCACACAGCTAGTGAGTGTCAAGTGTCTGAGGTGAGATTTGAACTCAGGTCCTCCTGATTCCTGCACTGGTGCTCTGTCCACTGCACCACCTAGCTGCCCTGAGTGGAGGGAAGACATATACTAAAGATGTTAAGTAGAAATGACAAGATTTGTCAATAGATTAGATATATGGAGTGATTGGAAGTGAAAATTTGAGAAAAAACACTGAAGGATAACACTAGCTTAAATGGACTTTTCTGTGCTAGCTTGGGAATACAACCATCATTTTTAATATTGAAATTCATAAGGCTTTTTCCAATAGACACAAACAACCTACACAAGAGAAAATACTGGAATAAAACCCATTCATAATTTGGAGAATACCTGTAGTTCAATGTTAGAATTTAAAGAAAATATGCCTTAAAGTGAACTGTCAAGAAAACTTCCTAAAGAAACTGGAAGGAAGCAATCTGGTGTTGTGACAAACACGTAACTACGGCTAAAATGAGGGAAAAAAAAGGATAGAAACAGCTAAAGCAAGTTATATAACCAGAATATTCTATGTAATCACAATGTAAAATTTTTAAAAAAGAATAATTTCTATTTTAGGTTTAAAATGCTAAAAATGATGCCAGTGGGTTGCTAAGAAGACAAAGAAAGCTTATTAAAGAGACCACTTAGAAATCTACCTAAAAGGTATTTAACAGGTTATTTTTCTTATTAAAAACTGTCTGTTATTCATAACTTGGAAAACATAACATCATTAGACATGAGCATTTTCACACAAAAATTACAGTAAAAGGAGATTGCATAAGAACTCCATATTTCTACTATGTACAAGTTGCAGCATTTCTTTTCAAAATTATGTAACAAATTCTACCTGTTAGTTTCAAAGATGTTTTATTTGTGTCTGCTTAACCTCCTATTCTATTAATTTTTTAAAATGCCACAATGATATTATTTCCTTTTTAAGCATCACTATGGTCACTACTGTCCCTCTCTCCCAAAACCTTACCCCAGTTTAAAAGTAAACAAAAACCCTTTGCAAGAAATAAAAATAGTTAAGCAAAAAATAAAAAAAAACCCACACATAGACCATGTGAGAAAATATTATGTCTCAATTTGTACCTCCCCACATTTCTGTCAGGCAATAGGCAGAGTAATTCTTCATCATTCTCCTAAGTCACTGTATGGATCAGAGTTGTAAGTCTTTCAAACTTGCTTTTCTTCATAATGTTGTAGTTACCGTATAAGCTGATCTCCTGTTTCTCCTCGATTCACATTAGTTCATGTAAGTCTTCCCAGAGTCCTTTGAATCAAACTCTTTCTTGAGAAAGTGACACACATAATATACTAAACCACAAAGGAATCTTTGAAAGAGGAATGACTAGCCACATATGAAAAGTGTGAAGACTCTATTAGATATTCCATGACTCTTACATGGTACAAATAAAGATCCTCAACTGGATAACAAGATCTTTATTAGCAGTCACAAAATGTTTGCTTTCTTTTGTATTTCTTCACATCTAAAAGTTGGCACACAAAGGGACACTTAAAAATATTGTTGATAACACATCATATGGATGATAAATTTTTTCACTTCCAGCACATGTCATTGTTGAAAACTTGTTACCTCATTTGGGGATTTCTTGGCAAAGATACTGGAATGGTTTGCCATTTCCTTCTCCAGTTCATTTTACAGATGAGGAACTTAGGCAAACAGGGTTAAATGACTTGCCTGGGGTAACACAGCTAGTAGGTGTCCATGACCAGATTTGGACTCAGGAAGATGAGTCTTTCTGACTCTAGGCCTGTGACACCTAGCTGTCCTTATTTATGTCTACTATATCTCTAACTGTCCTTTGAGTCACTGCAATTTTGACTCTTCAGAGATTTTAGTGTTTCAAGAATAAATCATAGAGTATACCACTGTTAGAATAATATTAAAAAGATGACATTTTTGTCTCAGGGAGAAGCTTGGGATTGATGAAAGTGTTCTACTATTCAGTCTGGGGTCCAGTTCTATGATTACCATTAGAGGCTTCCCAAGATATGAGGCAGACCAATTCAAAGGGCTGTCCATCAAACTTGCATATTTTTTCCAGCGTAGATCATTAGCCCAAAATCTTTTAAAAGAATAATGAAATTCACTGAGGAGGTTCTATAGTATAATGGGGATTAATTCAATCAGCAGGAGAATTTGGAAGACTTCATGATATACAGAGAATTCAATTACCTCAGGTGTGATGGACAGTCTCTTTCATAGGAGCAAACACCTCTGCCCCACATTTGATAATTCCAGTACAACCCTGAATATGAACTTCATTTATTCCCTGTGCAGTGTAGCTATGGTATTCAAATACAAAACTACTGAAACTTTCAGATCCTATTGGAAATTCTTTACTTAAAATGACAGTAGTTAATTCCTAGAAAGTTTATTTCTTGGTTTTAAAACCATATGGAACCCCAGATGGTATCAATTTATAAAATATAGTAATCAGTATGGTTGAAGTCTGTTAACCACCTACAAATAAATTAAACTGCATTCTAAATGCTAGGGAGAAATTCACTATTAAAAGGAAATCTGGCAGTCCAGAAATTTTTTAAAGTAAAGAATCATCTTGTAACATGATAATCATCCTATGATTATTTGTTAAAAACAAGTTTAGATTTTGTACAACAGTGTTTCTTAACATAAGGTACAATCTGCAGTGGTTACTACAACCATCATTGAAGTTCCCCAAGTACAGAAAGGGTATATATCAAAAAAGTTTGCTGGGAAGTGAAATTCTGATAAGTGAAGCCATTTCCCCATGATGAACGCCAAATGGATGAATTCTATCCAAGTTACCTGCCTATTATTGCCATGGAGAACAAAGGTCAGATTTGATAAAGCACACTTGCTTGAGTCCTTAACCATGTCTAAGCTACTTGTACACTACCAGCCTCACTTCACAGCTGGGAGAAAAGCATAATGGCATTATAAATGAGAGTAAAAAACAATGTTGCTGAGTTAAGTAGGTAATAGCTTCCACTTAGAAACAAGATTTGCAGTTGTATCTCACCTAACATAAAAATGATGTGTAACCAAAAAAAAATGTTCATCTTAAAAATGGGAAACAAAATTACTTCATAGTCTCTAAAAAGAAAGATGTCCCTTCCTCCTCCTTTCCAAAATTAATCCAATTGTAGTCTTAATCACACTCCTTGCCTGAGGAACCTTGATTTCTACAATTATCCCTTTTCTCTCTAGTCTTTCCTTCACTGATGCATTTGGTCTCTCCTACAGCAAAAAAACAAAGTGCCCTTTACTTGACCTTCCTGTTTCTCCTGGTTATGATCCAATGACTCCTCATGGCTGTTAAACTACTTGAATGAGTCCTTTCCCTTTCATTTCTGTCTCAATCTATTTCATCCTTTTAAACCACAATTCTGTTTCTTCCACAAGACTTTTATAGGGTAATAATAATAATAATATAGTGACTTTCTTCTTGACAAATCCAAAAAGATCTTTTTTGTTCTTCCTTAAAAATTTTCTTCCCTGAGGTTCCATGAACTCCATTATGTCCTGATAATCCATTATATACTATTAATTCCCCTTCCTATTCCCTAACTGTGAGCATTCTGCCCTTTCCACCTCTCTATACTTCTCTCATACATGGTGGTTCCAGGCATTACCTTATGCTGACTTACACTCTTGAATCCACATCATTTTTTTCTCTTAACTAAACTCCAGAATATTTTTACTTGGGAAATCTATTATTACTTCAAATTCAGTAAACCCACATCTGAAATCATATAGTCACAGCTCTGAACTAGGTCCCCTTCTCAATTTCAATTTACAATTTATGATAGCATTAAATATCAATAAGACAACTGAATTTGCTTTGCAATTGCTAATGTTAGGTAGATTAATTTCTACATGTGAAATGTCCTCTAACAACTTGTCAGTCATTCTAAGTCTCTATTAGCTTTTTCGACTGTCCATTTATTCCCATTCACTCAGCATCAGTCCCTTTTCATTTCAACCTCTTAGAATTCCTAGTTTCCTATAAACTCAATTCCTTCAAAAGGGCCTTCCTTGTCCTCCCAGCTGTCTCACCCAAAACGACTTTGGACAGTGGTGTAACAAATTACTTGAGACAAAGAATATTTTTTTAAATTATTTTTAGTTTTCAATATTCACTTTTAAAAGATAGTGAGTTCTAAATTTTCTTCTTTCCCTCCACTGCCCCTTCCCCAAGATGGAATGCAATCTGATATAGGCTATACATGTATAGTCATATTAAACATATTTCTGCATTAGTCATGTTGTGAAAGAATCAGAAAAGGTAAAAACTACAAGAAAAAAACAAAAAAGAGAAAACAGTACTCTTCGATCTGACTCCATAGTTCTTTCTCTGGATATGAATAGTATTTTCCATCATGAGTGACCAAAAATATTTCTGATATGATTTCATTTTGAGACAACAATGGTCATGCAAGTGTGCTTTTACTTGGCTGATGCAGATATTTACTGTTCTAAACCCTTTGCAATCTGGCTTCCAACTTTAACACTCAAATGAAATTGCTCTCTCCAAAGTTACCAATGGTCTTTTAACCTATCCAAACGAATGAGCCTTTTCTCAGTCCTCAACTTCTTTTCTGCTATCTCTGACAACTATTTATTCTGAAGATTTTCAAACCTCTGCTTTCTTTCTCTCTCTCTCTCTCTCTCTCTCTCTCTCTCTCTCTCTCTCTCTCTCTCTCTCTCTCGTGACCTGTCTGATTTCTCCTTCCTTCATCCATATCATGCCTGTGAACTGCCAAATGTCTCCCCAGGTTTTGTTCTAGTGAGTGGGAAACCTGTGACTTTGAGGCCAATGTGGCCTTCTAGGTCCTTGAGTGCTTGGCCTTTTGACTGAATCCAAGTTTTACAAAACAAATTCATTTACTAAGGGGATTTGCTCTGTAACTTAAAGTTCATCTTCTTTTCTCTCTATGATCTCTCAACGGATTCATTTATCATCTCTAGGCAATGATTCACAAATGTGCTTGTCCTATCCTAATCTTTCAGGTGACCTTCAGTCTTGAACTTTAATTGCCAGTTACACATCTCAAACCGAACGTCCAGTAGACATCAAACTAAACGTGTCCAAAACTGAACTCATCCTTCCCCTTAAACCCTTGTCATTTCCTAACTTTCTTATTATTGTTGGGGGTACCACCATTCTCTCAGTCACCCAGACTTGCAACTTAGTTGTATAAATCTCAACTCCTCACTCTCTCTCACTTATATACAACCAGTTGCCAAAGTCTGTTGATTTTACTTCCATAACTTTTCTTCACATACGCCCCCTTCTCTCCTCTAATAGTGTAACCATCCTGGTAAAGGACCTCATCACCACATGCTTGTACTATTGCAACAGCCTGCTGGTTGATCTCCCTACAAGTCTCTCCCTAGACCACTCAACCATCAAACTGACCTTCCAAAGCACAGGTTTGAAGCTATCAATGCTCTCCTCTCACCCCCATTCCAATTAACTAACCAGTGGTTCCCTATTGACTCAAGGATCAAATATAAAATCCTCTATTGGCTTTTGAAGTCCTTCATAATCTGGCTTCTGTCTGTCTTTTTATTCTTTTTATACCTTATTCCCTTCTTCGTATTCTGCAACCTAACAACGCTGGCCTGCTTACTGTTTCTAGCCCATTGTACTCTATCTCCTGGGCATCCTTAACTAGCTGTCCCCTGTGCTTGGACCACTTTTCCCTCACCTCTGCTCTTAGCTTCTCCAGCTTCCTATAATTCCCATCTTCTGAAAGAAGACTTCCCCACTCTTCCTTAATCTTAATGCCTTCCCTCTAAACTACCCCTAGAGGAAGCTAAGGGACTGGCTCCAAGTCACACAGTTAGCAAGTGTCTGAGAGGCTGGATTTGAATTCAAGTCTTCTTGACTTGACTTCAGTGTTCTATCCACGGGTCCACCTAACTGCCTCAAATTGTGCTTAAAATCCGTGTTTTGGGGTCCCCCCATTTACCTTGTAATCCATTGTGTACATTGTTTTCTGTCTCTTTCCTTCATTGTACAATCCGTTGAAGGTCTTCCTATGCTTTTCTGAATTCCTCACATTCATAATTTCTTACGGAATTATAATTTTCATTATATTCATGTACCAAAACATGTTTAGTCATTCTCTAATCAGGTACCTACTATGTTTTCAGTTGTCACTACATAAAGTGCTACTATACTACAATTTATTTTACTACTGCTGCAAATTTTAGGTAGATGTGTATATACACACAGACATACATGGGGGAGGGGGAAGGAGGGAGAGAGAGAATATGAGAATGTGTGTACAGGCAGCTCCCCATTTAAATGCGCCCAATTCACATTCACCCATGACTGTTTTTTACTTCCTTTCTCTCCTAACTGGCACCAAGGAACACTGATGACCACGTAACCACATATTGATATTTTTTCCCTCTTATATTTCCAGACACTGTTCTCTCCTCTTCCTAATTAACAACCCATATGGTCTCTCTCTCTCACCAATTCTCATCACCTTCTTACTTTGTAAATATGGGTGGCCCTGAAGGCTCTGCCCAACTAGCCTTCTTGGTAATTTATCTACTTACAATCCCATCCATATCCCCAAAGTCTTCAATTATCATTTCTACACAATGACTCACAAATCTATACATTCAGCTGTAATTCTTTCCCAAATTCAGTCCCGTATTTCCAACTACCTTACTTGTTGAAACAGCACTTAGATGTGCCAAGAATAACTGAAAACCAACATCTTACTGATTGATTTCTGTTTCTCCTGATAGTACTATTGTCTTTCTACATCCAATTTGTTGCTACATTTTGTTGATGCTATTTCATCAGTACTTAAAAAGTATTTCTCTGTCCCACTTCTCGAGTTTGTAGCTTCCTAGGCCTTTGAAATGAAACTGGGAAATCATTTCTCTCACTACCCAATAGAGACAAAGATACCTCCTTAAAAGGGCAGAAAGATAAGTAAACTATAAAGAATGGTATCAATCATTCAACAAGTATTTATTTAGGTGCTTTCTAATTATAAGGTACTATAGTACAAAGAACGAAGCAATTTCTAATCAAAAGAAGCTTACAGTGTAAAGGAGAAAAAAACAAGTACATATGAAATATATGCAGTATAAATATGAAGTTGCCAAGTCAAGGCAAGTGAAGTCAATGACAACTTATTAAAAGACCACTGTGTGCCATGAACTGTGAAAAGGCACAAAGAAAAACAAGTAAGTCTCTACTCTCATGGAGCTCAGTCTAACGGGGGAGACAAACTGCAAGAACTAAGGAAATATAGAAAACCTTAAACAAAAACAGAACTTTTTAATTTGTTGTCAAGGTATATAAAGGTTAAATCGGAGAGCATTTTGGAGGAAAGGTATTTGCATTAAGGAGAATTAGGGAAGACTTCTCGCAGGAGGTAGAATTTTAGCTGAGATTTAAAGAAAGCCAGGAGGCAAAGATGAGGACGGAAGAGAGTTCCAGGTATTCCAGATGTGTTCACTGGAACAACAGTAAAAATGCCCAGGAAGTGAAGTATCATGTGCAAGAAACAGCAAGGTGTTCAGGTGTCAACGGATCACAGAGTCAGGTGCAAGAAGAAGTCTTGGATAAAAAGACTGGAATTGTGGGGGTCAGGGGAGAGAAGGAGGGGCAACTTATGGAGCATTTTAAAGATAAGAGAATTTTATAACTGAATAAAGGGGTTGCTATGTTCAGGAAGATCAATTTGACAGCTGTGTGGAGGATGTGAGGAGAAACTTGAGAGACAAGTAGACCAACCTGTAAACTACTGCAATAATCCAAGCATGGAGAAAAAGGATCACATATGAGAGAGCCTGTGAAGATAAAAACCTCAGATTAAGGCAGTAGACTGGCTGTGGGAGATGAGAGTGAGGAGTCAATAATGACATCTAAGTTGTGAGCCTGGGTTTGGGAAGATGATGGTGCCCTACATTAGGAAGAAGGGAGGGTTTCAGGGAAAAAATATAATAAAGTTCTTTTCTGTACATGCTGAGTTTAAGGACATCTAATCAGAGATTTCCAATAAACAGTTGGATATTCGAAACTGGAGGATAGAAGAAATCTCATCTGAGTTGGATTAAGTAGACATAAGAATTACCTGCATAGAGATGAAGATTGAAACTTGGGAGCTGATAAGACCATCAAGCAAAAAGGGGGAAAGAGTCTTGGGAGACATTCATGGTTAGCAGGAACAGTCTGGATGATGATTCAGCTAAGGGAATTGAGGAGTAGTCTGACACTTTTGAGGAGAACCAGGAGAAACTGTCACCAAAACCTAGAGGAAAGAGACTATCCAAAAGAGGGTGACTGAAATGTCAAGACTGCAAGGGAGATCAAAAAAAGGAAAGCATCATTAGATTATGCAATTAAAAGGTCTTTAGTAACTTTGGGGAGAACATATGCAATTGAATGACGATATCAGAAGCCAGACTGCAAGAGAGTTAAGAGGAAAGCAAGTGGAGACACCCACTGTAGATGGCCTTTTCAAGGAGTTTGGCTTCAAAAGTGAGGGACAGACCAAGTGAGTGTGTTTTTTTATAATGGGGGAAACATGATGAAATGAAAGATGACTGAGAGAGTAGGGAATTTTCAGGAAAAGATAACAATTCACTTTCTTTAACTGAAAGAAAAGCAGATAGCATTTCAGTGATATGAGATGAAGAAGGGGGAAGACAGGAGTTCACAGTAAATGGCTTCATTTTTTTCAATGAAATATGAATGAAGGTTCTTCGTGGAGAAGGTGGGGATACAGGGAGCAATGGGAAGTTTAAGAAGGGATGAAAAGATCTGGATAAAGCCACTTGGTGAGGACAGTGAATCCATTAGGGTGATATAAAGTGATGTCCTTGCAAAGAAAGAGTCCAATTAAATTATGTGATAAGTGTATAATGGACCCAGTCAGCACAATTATGTGATTTTTCTCATGCTGTATGGAGCATAGAACACAACTTGGCAGGAGGTAGGGACCAAAATTAAAACAGACTAAACTTCTTTGGGCTGAAGATGGGTTTCTATTGACTCACTTTCCAAGTAAAGGCATAATTAATGATTAAACTATTTTGCAAATGAACCATATATTTAAAAAGGGAAATTTTAATTAATATCAATTAATTATACTTATTAAAATTTTTATCATGAAATTAATGTTAAAAAATTACTTTGCTAAGCAGTACAAGTTTTAATAAATTTTCCAGGTTTTCTTACTGTTTATATTTAGTTAATGGGACATATTACACATATTCTCAGCAATTAGCTTGTCTTACTCCAAAAATCATATTTGAAACTGATTTCTTTAGAAATCTGAAAACTAACTTTAGTGGTTGCCTTGTTTTCTGAGTTTAACTTTCTTGAGAAACAGTTGTTCCTCATTGAGATTTTTCAAAAATTTGGATGCTTTAATTTGTTTTCCAGTGGTGTCCAGTTAGCTTAAGTCAGGATGTTTTGATTCAAAATGGTGACAAAGATTTTATTCCTTGGGAATGGAGATTACTTCTTGGCAAACAAGGCACAACATTTTGTTTCTCATATAAATAAACAAGTATATATTTGTCCATTCTAAACTAAATACTCTATGTTCTGATTCGATCTTCCACTTCTTTTTATTACCCATTTTACAAAGTCATCCAAAAAATTTTAATGTTAGAACCAAAAAATCTCCACAGCAACTGCTCACCTACAAAGAAATACTGAACCGTGTGTCTGATGTTGGAGAGAGCACCAGACACTCACATAACTTGAAGGGTGGCCTAGTAGCAAGGGAGAGGAAGAAGCCCTCATGTTGTTGCTGCTCATCAAATAGAGGGCATCAACTTTGTTGGTGTGTGGCTTTATTTACTTTGTCCCTGTTCAACACCAGTAATGACATAAAACACAGCAAAAAGATCCGACTCTTGCTCTTCTCAGACTAGAGACAGACTAAGGACCATTGGTTGCTGTGGGTCACTGACAAACAGGAGAGAGTTCACAGACGTAATCTACCTACCAAGTTACATGACAGGCATAATAGTGACTAGTGGAAGGCGGGTTAGGTGGGGCATGGAAAAAGCACTTGTTACATCTTTACTTTCTTTTACATCCTCTACATTATTCGAGGGCCACCTGAAATCATTTGATGGGCCACAAGCAGCCAGAAGGTCGTATGTTATACAGGCCTGATTCAGCATCACATTAATAGGAATGGGGGCAGTGGATGATGAGAGTAATCCAAGAGTAAGTCTTGGGAGGGCAGGACTAGCAATAGGATAAAGAAGCATCATGAGACTGGACAGAAGAGGGTGGTGGTTTACCAAAGGTTAAAATGGGGAAAGGAAGAGAATGTTGTAGGGATATTAGCTGGGGAAAGAACTAAGGGGTGGAGGGACTGGAGGTCACAGTGAGGACAAAGAATGAGATCAGAGATTGTAAAGGGAAAAGGTAGAATGACCAAAAGATTATGATCAGATAAGGGAAATTGGGACTCTAGAGTATGACTACCTCTATGTGTGGCAAAAGTGTAGTGGAGGAATAGGTCCAAGTAAAATGATTAAAGCTGAGGATTTGGGATAGGAGGGTTTGAGGGAGTAGTCAAATATATGTTGAAATCCCCTAGTAGAGAAGCAGGAATTAAGAAGGGCAGGAGTTAAGAAGAAAAAGACTGAGTCAAGCACTGTACTCATTATCTTGATTGGTTTGACTAAACAAACTTCAAAAGAGATTACTGAGTGATAGGGGTAGTGGGAGAATTTGTAGGTGGTGATGGGGAGCAGGAATATTCCAATTCCACTATCATGCATCAACCCATCAATAAACATTTGTTAAATGCCTACTATGTGCCAAACACTGTGCGACCATTACAAGCAAAAATAAAACCAGTGCTGGAAAGGTGGCCAAAAATAGTTGTGTCATCAGGAAAGAGTAAATTCTGAGTAGAGAATATATAAAGAGTAAGAAAGGATAAGGTTTAAGATCAAAGTAAATTTGTTACCCATGAAGTAAGCATGCTAGAGAAAACAGTGTAAGAGGTAAGATCTTGAGGATAACCTGGGGGAGTGGGGTGGTGAGGGGAATGGGAACACCAGAGAAGTCAGTGGAAGACAATGACAGCCAAAATTCAGAATCACTGTAGTGAGGGCAGGGGACTATAGGGTGGGAATGCACTTATCACTGAAGAATGAAGTCAACTGGGTTATCATTGTCCCAGGAGCCCACTAAAGCAAAGAGGTTAGGGGCCTTGTAAAGATAAGAAAGGCTGCCTGGAGTGCCAATGGAAAGGCTGGTCCAGATGATATATTAGTTACACAAGACAAATGGAACTCAGAATGCATTTTTAATGATGATAATAATGATATAATAGAATTTGTGTGAGCACCTACTATCTGCAAGGCACTGTGTTCATAATTAAACATTTATTTATTTGTAGTATGGATAAGCTAGAAGCCTTCCCATTCCCAGTAAGATCAGATTTTGTGAAACAAGGATGCCCACTGCCACTAATGTTATTCTTGGAAATCCTAGCAATAGCAATAAGGAAAGAAAAAGAAATAGAAGGGATCAGAACAGGAAATGAGGTAATAAAATTATCTCTTTCTGCAGATGATACACTTGGAAAATCCCAAAGACTCATCTAAAAAATTAGTTGAAATAATAATTTTAGCAAAGTAGCAGTATATAAAGTAAATCCACATAAATCATCAGCATTCCTACATATCACAAACAAAAGCCTGCAAGAAGAGATAGTAAGAAACATCCCATTTAAAATAACTCTAGACAGCATATAACACCTGGGATTACACCTACCAAAACAAACCCAGGAACTATATAAATTATAAAAAACCTTTTATACAAATAAAACAAATTTAAATAATTGAAGAAATATTAAGTGTTCATTGGTACACAGGGTCAATATAATAAAAATGACAATTTTATCTAAACTTATTTATATATTCAATGCCATTCCGATTAAATAACAAAAAACTGAGTTAGAAAAAATAAAATTCATTTGGAAAAACAAAAGGTCAAGAATATAAAAAAAAAAAAAAGAAAAAATACAAAGGAAAGAGGTTTAGCAGTACCAGATCTTAAACTATATTATACAGCAATAATTATCAAAACTATCTGGTACTGGTTACAAAATAGAAAGATCAGTGAAAAAGAATGGATATACAATTTGCAGCAGCAAATAAACATAATAACTTTGTATTTGGCAAGTGTCAAGATTTAAAATTTTGAATAAAAATTCACTATTCGGTAAAAATTGTTAGGAAAGCTGAAAACAGTCTGGAAGAAACTGGGCATAGACCAGTATCTTACACCTTTTACCAAGATAATGTCAAAATGGATACATGAACTAGATATTACAGGAAAAATCTGAAAGACATGGAATGTTACCTATCAAGACATACGGATAAGCAAATAATTTATGAATAACAGATAGGCAAGCAATTTATGGATAAACAAGAGACAGAGTGTTAGGAAATAGCTAGGTCGGCTTGACCAAAAACTCACAATAACCTTTTCTATCTTGAAGCATGAGCAAACAGCACATAACCTACTTGTACTTTACCATGCTGATAACCATGTGCGAACAGAACATAATTTCCTTATGTTCGCAAGAAAGAGGCTGAACCAGGATGTAACAGAGAACAGGGAACTAGAAAAAAGATTACAATTTACGTATGTACTCTGATACATTGTGAAAGGCGAGGACTTGTTGCTGAGCAGATTTCTACCAGGGACAGCCCCTGGGAGAATATAAATATTCAGGGGAACTTAAGGGGTCTGGCTGGATGGGCAAGATGTAACAAGAATAAAGTCTGTATCCTGCTATGCTGCTGCCTCGGTGTGTTCTATGAGAGGGAGATCGCGTCTTGGTACCAGATGCGCCGTTGCGCACGAAGACTAGGTCGAGGACAAGGTAGGCTTTTTGCCCGGGGGTCCTAACAATAGAGAGCAGTGTGAGGTATAAAATGGATCATTTTGATTACATTAAATGGGTTTTGTACAAACAAAAAAATGTAGCCAAGATCAAAAAGTTGGGAAAAATTCTCATGGACAGTTTCTTAGATAAAGTTCTCATGTCTCAAATATATATAGAGAATTGAACAATTCCAAGTATAAAAACTGAGTTCTAATTTTCAATTTGTATTTAAGTTTCTTGGATACACCAACATGACAACCGGCTAACTTAAATTGTAAATTCTTGAGTCTAAAAGGTTCCATATTTGATTTTCTAATAATAGAGACATAAAGTGTGAGCTAGCTTTTGATATTTGACCTGGTTATTGGCAAAAAAAAATTTAAATGTGTTAAGACCAATTTTGTAGGAAAATTTTAGCAAAGAAGTGACCTGAGTCTAAGAAGCCAGTCAGTTGGAAACTGTTGTGAAGACCACACTCAAATCTGAGGGCTGCATCAGATGTTGCCAGAGAACCATTCAACTGTATGAGATGAAACAAACAATTATTTTCATTTTTTTTATTATCTACTTTTTTCCCTATGTACCTTTTATCTATAAGGGCTACTTAACAAATGGAACTGCCCCCTTTGATTCTGTCAATACATTCATCTTTTTCCCTTTTCGCCTTACAGTGTTTTACTTAATAAGCCCCATAGTTAAGATTAAATATTTATAATTTATTGGTTAAATATTAAATATTTGGAGGAGCCAAGATGGCGGAGTAGAAAGACTCAGGTATGCTACCTCCGAATCCACATCCCATAAATTTCCTGTAAAGAGAACTCCCCACAGATTCTGGAGCAGAGCAAGTGCACACCAACGCAGTGGAAGAGATTTCCGTTCCAGAGAGCCCTGGAGAGCCATCCCCAGGGGTCTGTCATGCCCCGGAAAGCGGAGCCCACCCCTGTGCTGCCCTGGCCACGGCCCCAGAGGAGCAGATCCGAGCAGGCTTCAGGGATGGAATCTCCGGGCTGCCGGAAGGTCCCTCCACCCACAGACGCTACAGGTCAGTGAGAGAGACGTCTGGGCTGGCCGAGAGAGGAGCGGGGTGTCTCTGTGACTCGGGTCCCCTCGGGAGGCAGCGGCAAAGGGAGCGGGGGAGGCAGCGGCGGCCCAGGACTCCCCGAGCAGCCAGGAGCTCCATTACCGAAGGTCTCTGCATAAAGCCCCTGAGGGAACTGAGCCTGGGAGGCAGCCCTGCCCCCACCCGCTCCATTACTGAAGGTCTCTACATAAAGCCCCTGAGGGAACTGAGGCTGGGAGGTGGCCCTGCCACCACCCCAGCACCAGAATGTAAGCTCACATTGAATAGCAGCTGCTCCCGCCACAGATAGCCCTGAGACTGGGAAGCAGCATTTGAATCTCAGACCTCAAGCACTGGCTGGGCAGATCTAGGCGGGGGTGGAGAGGAATCTCAGAAGTCAAGTAACTGGCTGGGAAAATGCCCAGAAAAAGGAAGCAAAATAAGACCATAGAGAGCTACTTTATTGGGGAAGAGATGTTCCTTCCTCCCTCCATTTCTGATGAAGAAGTACAATGCTTGCCATCAGGGAAGGACGTGGAGGTCGGGGCCTCTCTATCCCAGACATCCGAGGTGGATGTCCGGTGGGCTCAGGCCATGAAAGAACTCAAAAAGGATTTTGAAAATCAAGTTAGACAGGTGGAGGGAAAACTGGGAAGAGAAATGAGAAAGATGCAAGAAAAGCATGAAAAACAGGTCAATACCTTGAAGGAGACCCAAAAAAAGGCTTTAGAAAATAACACCTTGAAAAATAGGCTCACTCAATTGGCAAAAGAGGTTCAAAAAGTCAATGAGGAGAAGAATGCTTTCAAAAGCAAAATTAGCCAAATGGAAAAAGAGGTTCAAAAGCTCACTGAAGAAAATAGTTCTCTCAAGATTAGAATGGAATAGATGGAGTCTAATGACTTTCTGAGAAACCAAGAAATCACAAAACAAAACCAAAAGAATGAAAAAATGGAAGAGAATGTGAAATATCTCATGGGAAAAACAACTGACCTAGAAAATAGATCCAGGAGAGACAATTTAAAAATTATGGGACTACCTGAAAGTCATGATCAAAAAAAGAGCCTAGCCATCATATTTCATGAAATTATCAAGGAAAACTGCCCTGAGATTTTAGAACCAGAGGGCAAAATAAGTATTGAAGGAATCCATCAATCACCGCCTGAAAGAGATCCAAAAAGAGAAACTCCTAGAAACCTTGTGGCCAAATTCCAGAGTTCCCAGGTCAAGGAGAAAATATTGCAAGCAGCTAGAAAGAAACAATTCCAGTATTGTGGAAATACAATCAGGATAACCCAAGATCTAGCAGCTTCTACATTAAGGGATGAAAGGGTGTGGAATAGGATATTCCAGAAGTCAAAGGAACTAGGACAAAAACCAAGAATCACCTACCCAGCAAAACTGAGTATAATACTTCAGGGGAAAATATGGTCTTTCAATGAAACAGAGGACTTTCAAGCATTCTTGATGAAAAGACCAGAGCTGAAAAGAAAATTTGACTTTCAAACACAAGAATGAGAAGCATGAAAAAGTAAACAGCAAAGAGAAGTCATAAGGGACTTACCAAAGGTGAACTGTTTACATTCCTACATGGAAAGACAATATTTGTAACTCTTAAAACTTTTCAGTATCTGGGTAGTTGGTGGGACCACACACAGACGTACACAGACGTACACACACATACACGCACACACACACATACACACATGCACGCACACACAGAGACAGAGAGCACAGAGTGAATTGAATAGGATGGGACCATATCTTAAAAGAAATTAAGGTAAATGGTGACAGAGAAATGTAGTGGGAGGAGAGAGGGTGAAATGGAATGGGGTAAATTATATCTCATTCAAGAGGCAAGCAGGAGACTTTTTAGTGGAGGGAAAAAGAGGAGAGCTGAGAAAAAAACATGAAGTTTACCCTCATCACATTTGATTAAAGGAAGGAGTAAAATGCACACTCATTTTGGTATGCAAACCTATCTTACAGTACAGGAAAGTGGGGGAGAAGGAGATAAGCAGGGAGGGAGGGATGATGGAAGGGAGGGCAATGGGAGGAGGGAGCAATTTGAAATCAACACTCAGGGAGGGACAGAATCAAAAGAGAGAAATAGAAACAATGGGGGGCAGGATAGGAAGGAGGGAAATACAGTTAGTCTTACACAACAGGACTGTTATCGAAGTCATTTGCAAAACTACACAGATACACCCTATATTGAACTGCCTGCCTTCCCAAAGGGAATGGGTGGGGAGGGAGGAATGGGGAGAATTTGCAACTCAAAGTTTTAGGAACAACTGTTGAGTATTGTTGTTGCTACTAGGAAATAAGAAATACAGTTACTGGGGAACAGAAAGTCATCTGGCCCTACAGGACAAAAGAGAAGATGGGGACAAGAGAAGGGAGGGATGATAGAAGAGAAGGCAGATTGGTGATAGGGAAAATTAGAATGCTCGGTGTATTGGGGTGGGGGGAGGGGATAAATGGGGAGAAAATTTGGAACCCAAAAATTTGTGAAAATGAATGTAAAAAGTTAAATAAATAAATTTATATTTAAAAATAAATAAATGTTAAATATTTGATTAAATCTTTGTCATGTCATTCAGAGAGTCACTGAATAGACTCAAACGGTGGAATGAAAGAAATTATTATTTCTCTCTTGTATGAATAACTAATTATTGAATTAGGACCAATGTTTATCCTCTTTTCTACTTCCTCTTCCACAAATCAACCCGTATGGAAAATCCTGGGCTTACTCAGGCTAAGATCTAATCAAAGACAGTAAAAGAAATTCTAAATTTTGGCAAATGGGTAGATTCCTGATCATTGTGTTTACTGAGACAGATCCCTTTTGTCAGACAGGTGATGTGGAAAATTGTAAGTCTCTATGACCAAGACCTGGGCGATCCAAATCAGATACTCTCAAGTCTCTCATTAGAATGGGCCCACATCTCATTATAATATTCATTTCCCCATTATCTGTTAACCAGAGTAGACTGCCACCCTCATGAACACCTACCCTTCCAAGAATATATTAGTGTTGAGTGGGTTCCATATGGGACCTTTGTTATTTAAGAGTGCCATTGACTTATTTTATTAATAAAATGACAGCATTATTAATAAAATGGCTAATTACCCCCAAAATTTTGTCTCTCCAACTTTTGAAATGCCATAAAACTTTGTAAAATCTGTAAGAATATGAGTCATTCCCTAATTAATAAATGGCCAAAGGATATGAAGAGGCAGTTTTCCAATGAATCAAAACAATTTTTAGTTATATGAAAAAATGCTCTAAATCATTATTGTTTAGAGAAATACAATTTAAACAACCTTGAGATATTATTTTACACTTGAAGAGGCAGTTTTCCAATGAATCAAAACAATTTTTAGTTATATGAAAAAATGCTCTAAATCATTATTGTTTAGAGAAATACAATTTAAATAACCTTGAGATATTATTTTACACTTACCAGATGGCTAAAATGATTGAAGGGGAAAGCAATGAAGGCTGGAGGGGATGTGCAAAAATTAAGAATTGGTGGAATTGTGCACTTATACAATCGTTTTAAAGAGGATTCTGGAATTATGCCTAAAGAGTTATTAAATTGCCTATGTCCTTTGACCCAGTAATACCACTACTAGGTCTGTTTCCAAAGGTGATTAGGGACAAAGAAAAAGAGCCTACAGGTTTTGTGGTGGCAAAGAACTGGGAATTGTGAAGATATCTATCAATTGGGGAATGCTTGAACAAATTGTGGTATGTGATCATGATGGAATACTACTATACTATAAGAAATGATAAGCTCAATGATCTCAGAAAAACATGGAGAGACCTGCACAAAAAAAGAGTGAAATGAGCAGAACCAATCAAATGTTGTATATAGTAATAGCAATATTATTTTAAGAACAACTCTGTGTGACTAAGTCATTTTGACTAATATTAGGTATCAAATTAACTACAAAGGACTTCTGAAGACATTACCTGCATCCAAAGAAAGAAATGAAAAACTGATAAATAGATATCTGTACAGAATGATTTATATACACAATTAAGTTCCATTAGAATCTTAATTCTTAGAAGATATACAATAAACTTAAAGACTTGGAGAAACATGAATTGTTCATTAGGAGGTCAAGCCAATGTAATAAAAATGCCAATACTACCTAAATTCATTCACTTATTCAGTAATATACAATCAAACTCCCAAAAGGAAAAATTATAGATCTAGAAAAAGTTATAATAAAATCTATATAGAAGAACTAAAAGTTAATAATCTCAAAGATAATAATGGAGAAAAAGTATAAAGGAAGGGGATCTGATCTATAAGAACCAGATCTCAAACAGTACTACAGATTATCCATCCCTAAAATGACTTGATATTGGTCCAAAAAAGGGAGAGGACAAATTGAGCACACAACATAAAGAGGCAAGCAAAAACAGTAGTAGTGTTTAATAAAGCCAGAGATCCCAGAACTGCTGCGAAAACTGGATAGGAGCGTGGCAGAAAATAGGTTTAGACCAACTCCTCATACCACACATAAAGATAAGCTCCAAATGGATATAACAATATACCTACTGCAGTAAAAGTTAGAAGGGAAGCAAAATCCTGCTCAAATCTTAGCTCTGTCTTCCATATTTCCAGCAGAAATCACCATATACAAAGCAGGTATTCAAGAAATATTTATGGAAAAACTATCCCAAGACCGTAGAGCACACCTGAGTATGTATTGGTGTATTTGCTCTGGTAATTTTTGGTTTTATTTATGTAGATTTTTTAAAACGATATTTAAAGCCTGCAAATCCTCCCCTATTCCTAACTTTCCTGTTATTGACAGGCTCAAAACTTAACTAGCATCCTACCTCTCTCACTCCTCTCATTCTTCCATGTTATTTACATGTTTATGAAGTTTTTCAAATGTGAAAAACAATTTTCATTAAGGATGAAATTAAAGAATAAACACTCATTATTACTCTGTTCTGAATGTGTTAGTACCCCTTGGAAAAACAAAATTTTGACTGTTTTAATTTACCCTTCGTTTTTAGAAAATAATAACTTATCTTTTTATATATCCTTTGATATTAACAATAAGGCAACAAAGAGAAGGATAGATCAACATTAGATTAAAGCAGATCAGGAATAACTATACTAAGACACTACGTTGGGCCTGGAGTCAAATCTGGCCTCACACACTTGGTACTTATGTAACCCTGGGCAAGTCACTTAACTCTATTTGCCTCAGTTTCCTCATATGTAAAATAAACTGGAGGAGGAAATGACAACCTACTCAAGGTTTACAGGTGCTGGGACCCTGAAATAGTGGCATGTAGGTCCTGCCCAAATCAATTCCACCAAAGCCTTCTTTCAGACAAACACAAGATTAATTAGAACACCAATAGAAGGTGGATGTGATTCTAAAAACCTATCATACTGGCCAGACTCTTAAGGAGGAGACTGCGAGGTAACAGAGCAGGGTCAGGAATGCCATGGACCTGGGCCACATGGCCAAGAGAGAATGGGGTGTAGATAGGCTCAAGGGTGGGAAGTAGCCAGGGGCCATCTGGAAGTAGCAGACAATGAAGGGGCTGAGCTGGGCTACATTAGGGGTAACAGAGAACTGGAAGACTGGGTATAGACTACAAAGAAAGGCCAGTTGAGTAGGATAGGTCAATGCCTCTGGGGAACACCAGAGACTTGACCATGTGGGAAAGTTCCAGGTAAGTTTGAAGGGGTGTTTCCAGGGCTGTACCTTGTCATTCCCCCCTCAAACAAAATGGGACCCAAATTATTTTGGGGTAAAGGTCTCAGTTGGGGCCCATACCCTCTCAGGTTCACAAAGAGTGAGATATTCCACTACTGATAGGAATGAATAACAACAAAGATACCTAGAGCACCTACATCAATCAATTAATCAATCCACGTACATTTATAAAGTGTCTACCGCATGCCTGGAACTGTGATAAATGTTAGGAATATAAAGACAGTCTCTGCCCTCAAAGAACTTACAATCCAACGAGGGAAACAAGACAAATATAGAAAGCAAGCTATGTACAGGAAGGCACCAGAATTAAGATGTCTGAACTTCTTCAAATTTCACCCCATTTATGCTTCTTTTTCAATATAATAGTCCTTAATATGTTCGTGGTGGCAGCTGGTGGTGCAGTGGAAAGGGCACTGGACCTGGAATCAGGAAGACCTCAGTACAAAACCAGCCTCAAACATTAGCTATGTGACCCTGGCAATTCCCTTAAACTGTTTGCCTCAGTTCCCTCAACTGTAAAATGGGGATAATAATAGCATCTAGCTCCCTGGGTTATTGGGAGGATCAAGTGAAATAATAATTGTAAAGCACCTTAGCACAATGCCTGTCACATAGTAACTGCTATATAAATGTTAGTTACTATTATTATTTCCCTTATCCCTTTCCTTCTTGTTTAGTTATTATGATAAAGTTTTAATTTTTTAATTTTAAGGAAAAGGTATGAATGGATATATTCTATAATGGCTACACAGGTATATTCAATATAAATTTATATAAAAGGAAAGTTAAGTTGTTAGGATTATGTATAAAGCCAATAAACCTGTTAACAGCTTATGCTAATTGTTGGCAAGGTACAGTAGAAAACACAATATCTGGCAAGGAATGGGTATGTGAGATTATAGTGGAGTAAAGATGGATGTAGGTTATGGGCCTAGGTGACTGGGAAAGTGGTAATACGGAAGTTGGGAAGAGAGGAAAAGGGAATGAGTTCTGTTTTGGGTATGTGAAGCTCAAGATATGTCTGTGAAACAACTGTGAGATGGCAGCTCAGAAGAGAGACTATGTGGAGTAGACTAATTTGGAAAATGGTCTGCTAAGAAATGATACCTGAACCCAAGGGAGGTGTTGAGATAACCAAGCAAGAGACTATAGAGGAAGAGAAGGCCCAGAACAGAGCCTCGAGAGATAGCCATGGTTAGGGAGAGTGACATAGAAAAACTAGGAAAGGAGACTGAGGAGGAGTGATCAGACAAGACAATAATGTAGAGAAAATAAACTGTAGGGAAGAATCTCACTAAAATTTAGAGAGGAAGAGTATCTAGGAGAAGGTAATCAACAGTGTCTAATCACTGAGACTGAGAAGCCATCAGAATTGGGGATCACTGGTAGTTTTAGAGAGGTAAGTTTCAGTTGAATGATGGGGTCAGAAGCCAGATTGCAGACAGTTCATAAGAGAAAAGGAAGTAGAGACACCTAGTGTAAAAGAGGAAAGAAAGCAGAGTCACCTAATGTAGACAGGGTTTTAAAGGGGTAACCCAGGAAGGGGAAAAGAGAAAGATGATGACAGCTTTAATTGGATCAATTGAGGTATTTTTCAGAACAGGGGATAGGTGTGCTTGTAGGTAGCAGGGAAGAAGCCGGGAGACTGGGAGACAATAAAGATGAGGACTATCTGCTCGAGATTTGGGGAAAGAATGAGGTCAAGGTGAAGGGTCACCTCTTCAACACCTGAAGGTGGACAAGGCAAAAGAAATCTAAATGTTGTGAGATGAAGAAAAGGGAAAGTTCTAGGCAAATAACCAAAAATTTGGGGGCAAAGTCATGCACTGAAAGCAGAGAGACAGGCCCTTATGAAGAGTTTGCTTTTGCTTTATACATAATTTTAATAAGCTGTTATGTTTCTTTCTAGTTCTCATAAGATTAGAAGTAGAATTAAAGAAAAAAATCAGGGAGAAGAAAAGTGACTGCTAGAGGCAGACACTCAAACAAAAAGCAAGTATCACAATGAAAAACAAACCTAAGAACTAAAAAAGCTTGGAGTGGGGAACTTTGGTATAGGAATGGCCTCAACATCTCCATAGCTTGTGGAAATTCCTGAAAATTAATCATGAAAAAGGACATTATGTTTAAAGTACTTTGCTTAAAAATGTTGAACATATTATGTTGGCAGATACAGAGTTTACTTGGTTATCTGGTAAATTCATATAAAAATTCTGACATTTGTCAGGGAACATACTTGTCATTCAACAAACGTTTACCAAGTGCCTACTGTGTGCCAACCACTGTGGTAGATGTTGAAGATACCAAGAAAGGTAAAAAAGATGAGTCCTTGTTCTGAAGGAGCTTATAATCTAATGGGGAAGATAACCTGCAAACAAGTCTGCACAGATAGGACATATACAAGATAAACTGGAGATAACCAATAGTAAGAAAGCACTAGAAGGGCTTCTAGAATGAGAGTGAGTTTGGTTGGGACTTGAAGGAAGCCAGGGAAGTCATGAAGAAGAACAGGGAAAACTTTCCAGGCATGGGGTATGTCCAGTGAAAATGCTCAGTCATGAGATTAGGGAACAGCAAGAAAGCCAATATCATTGTATGGTAGAATAAGTAAGGAGAGGTAAGGTATAAGAAAACTAGAAAAGTAACAAAGGGCCAGGTGTAAAAGCAAGTACCCTGAAACATTCAGGACAGCCAGCTATCGCAGGTTCTTTGATCTGCTTTTCTAAAAGGAAAAGCAACTTTTTGAGGGATTAACCAAGCACATATATCATTCACTTAGTTCAGGTGAAAAAGTCAGCACGCTGAACTTCAGAGAAATTATGGAAAAATAAACACCAACAGACAGGGATTCCAACTATCTGACCATAAGCAATACATACATAGTTACCAGAGAGAGAGAGGCACCAAGATCTGGGTTTTCAAAAGGGGTGGGGGGAGAAGAGGGTGGAGGAGGAGGAGGCTCCTTAGTGGCTTCTCAGAGTCTCATCTAGCATGCAGACCTTCTTCCAAAAATAAGCCCCTCTTATATAAATAAGAGTATTTATATACTTTTCAGAGCTGGAGAGCAGGTCTTTTGACCCAGTGCCTCAACCGAAATTAACAAAAAGTATTTTGAGGCCTATTAATGGGTGGGGAAGATCTAATTAACATTACACTAAGTTGAGGGCTTTGTGAGAATTTACTATTATTTTTATGTCCTCTGGGGCTTTATGCATTTTACAAATAGGGTATGCTCAGAGAAGTTGGAGAATGTCTAGAGACATTCAAGAGTCTGGAATCATGTGAAGATTGGAGTAACTAAGGGTATTAAGCTTGAACATCAGAAGACTGAGGGAGAACATATTATTTTTCTTCAAGGATTTGTAGTAGGGAGGATCAGACTTGTTCTGTTTGGCCCCAGAGTGTAGAAAAATAAACACTGAGTGGAAATTGCAAAGAATTAAATTTGGGCTTTATGGTAGGAAAAATTTCTTAATAATTAGAGCTGTCAAAAGTGGAATGGGATATCTAAGGAGATGATGAGCTTCCCTTTTTGTGGAGGTGTTCAGGGAAGGTCTAGATGACCACTTATCAGGTATAACACAATAGAGATTCACGTATGAGTTGGACTAGAACGCCACTAGGGTGCCTTCCAACTCTCAGATTCTATGATTGGTGGTTTTGTTTTATACTCTATAGTCCTTCTCTGATAGTGCCTCCTCATAGCATAGCATGGAGATGATTTGAGTTCACAGAGACTATGCCAACAAAGCATGCTTTGATATATACCACTGATAGAAGTTTCAAATACAGGCCTGAGAATAGACTATATGCTTATAAGACTACCAGGCTAGTCATTTATAGCAAAAGGTTGGCCACCAGATACCCACTGAGGTGGGAAGGGGCACCTACAAAAACAAAAACTCATGAAACCATCTAGTAAGGCTTAGAAAAGTCATAATCTGCATTAGTAGTGATAGTAGCCAACACAAAATTGGAACTCTTTTAAAATATTAAATAAGTATCTGCTATAGCATCTTTTTATTATTTCTGTCAACAACCGGTTAAACTGTATTCATGAAGTTTGATTTCTTCTTCTGGGCATTTGTCCATGCATCTATAGGTACTATAGGATACACAGATCCTTAAGACTTTCAGTAACTCCTACAGCACCTAGCACATGGTAATAATAAGCATGGTAATAAATATTCATGGATTCCATGACCAATTCCAATTTCTGACCCTAAAAGAGACATGCTCTCTCAAAGAAATATCTGAGTCCAATGGTGTAACATTTTGGGGGATACAGATTAGATCTGTGATTTCACTGATATGGGGGTGGGGGGTGGGGGTCAAGGTTTTGAAACTCTATTGACCCATGCAGATCAGTACCTTCTCTGCAACTTACAGTCTCAGTTTAAATGACTTGTCCAGAATCACAGTCAGTATTGGCCACTTAAGCCCTAGTCTTTCTGTCTTAGAAGCTGCCATTACTACATTCAATTATTCTTAAATATTCGCCAATATACATTCCAAGAAAAGAAGGTGCTATTGAAAAAGCTTGGTCAGTTTTTTCCCATCTTTATGATCACTGTGTTTACAAGTACGCAGCTGAATGAGAAATCCTTAATTATTATATAAGCGATGAGAGACAAGCTTCTGGACAAGAATACAATAGGAAAAAACTACTCATTCTTTCTTCATCGTGATCTTCCTAAAATGAAGTTAATGAAGCATCTTCTAGTATCTATGGGCGATTCTTATATCAAAGGATTTTTGGTTATCTTAGTGGTATTTGAAAATGCATACTCATTTGACAATTATTTGTAAATATTTGGGTCCTGTGTTCCACCCCCAACAGAATAATCTGCAGTGTAGAAATGTTTCCATATGCTAAAGTTGATTCTCATTTTGCTGAGGGAGAAAAAAGAAATAGCTTTAATGTTTACAGAAACATTAAACTACAACATCTCTCAGAACTGAATGTAAACAAATTTATCCTGTTTTCTTCAAACTTTTGAAATATATTTTTACTAATCGTTTTATTTTTAGTTTCCACTGTACCTTTACCCCCACTCCTTTCCAGATAGCTATTCCTTACTTAATAAATTTTTTTAAAAAAGACAAAAAGCCAGCTCACCAAAATTACATATCAAAAAACTCTGACATCATAAGTAGTGTTCCATGTCCATCATTCTGTTCTTTTTCAAAGAAAACAGAGAAGGTGCTTCCTCAAATATTGTCTTTGTGACCAAACTTTGTAATAATAATTTTGATGCATAACTTTGTGCTTTTCATTTGCATTTTTGGAGTCGTGTATAGTTTCCCTGACAGTATTTACTTCAAACTGTGTTTGTTTACATACATCCCTATGCTTCTCTGTATTTATCATAATTCATAATTTCTTACAGCATAGTATTCTGCTACATTCATGTACCACAGTTGGTTTAGTCATTCCATAATTGATAGACATTGAATCTGTTTCCAGGCCTTTGCTACTACAAAACAAAATGTCTTGATATATAAGGGTAAGGTGTATAAAATATTTTGGTGCTCTTATTGTACCTTTGTAGCAATGGAATATGTGGGTCAATGGTATGGACATTTTAGTTACTTTGCCTAATTCTAAACTGCTTTCTAGAATGACCGAAACCAATTCACAACTCCACCAATAATCTAGTTATCTTTCCATTATACTACATAACCTATTAACCTACCAAAATGATTATTTGCACAGAATTTAGAATAGCCCCCACAAAAAACATCATCCCTAAGTTCAATGCCAAGTCTCTGGATCAAAAGTCTTAATTACAATTCTGACTCATATGATAACCTAATATTCAGATTGGATAGGACCATGCTTATTTTCTAGTTTATTTGGACAGAATCTGAAATTTCTGAAGGTCTTCCCTAAACACTTATTAGTGTGGTTTAGGGAGAAAAACTCTAAGTTGAAAAGCCATAGAATTTCAAAGCTATAAGGAATTTTCGAACAAAGTGAGGCCGGCCAGAGACAGGGTTACAAAGTGGAATCCAGGTTGTCACTTCATACTGCCTCTTTCCTACTTTAAGTATTTTTATTTTTGCTACATGATCATGAAGGGAAAAAAATATTAAAATTTGGGTTTCTCTTCAAAAATAGTATGCTTTTCCCGAAAAAGTCACAAATCAATACAGTTCCTAAAGAATATTTATAAGAATCTATTTTCATAGTAAAAGCATCATATTCTTAACCAAAAAAATTTATAATGCATAAGATGAAAACAATGCTGAAGTTTTTTCTAAAAACTGGTCTCCATAAAACACAAATTGTTATGTATACTGGTAGAAAATTAATCTTATTCTGAGGTTCCAGTCATCAATCGTTTCTCCCAGTACTTCCTGTCTTGTCCTAGTCCCTTCCACACCCCTTTAATCCTCCCACCAGACAGATCCTGTGAATAAACCACACATTACTTCATCAAGAAAATCAGAAAATCTTTCCTCTCCCACCTTAAAATTTACCTCTTAAAAGGATATGGGCTTGTCATTATTAGTGTACTGAGACTTTTACATTACCAAATAAAGTTCATATTTCAATACTTTTGCTTTGTACTTTTTACCAGGCCAAAAAAGACTAAGGGGAGAAGGGGCAGAAGCTGTCCTGAGTAAAGATTCGTTTCACTTGAACCACAATGATTTTTAAAGTTGGATTTACACATACCAATAAAATGGTTGTTAGATTCACAACCCCCCAAAAAGTCTGAATGTTTCGCAAATTCATTTTAGAACATAGAATTTAGCTTTCCTTAGGCTTTAAAACAATACTTGTCTATTCTCCTAAAATTTAAACATTATCAGACTTGGCCCGAAAAGATACAGGAAAAGTTTGAAACCATGAATTCCATTGTAAAGGCAATGCATAAAATATGTCCGTAGCATCAGTATCAATACACCATATTGATGTTAATGCACCACACTGACAGTATGTTCTCAAATGTTCCCATCCTTCCTTTCAGGATTGTAAAGGCAAACGGCTTAGACTCTAGACAATCACAGTAGGAAAAAGTTTTGAAGAGAAAACAAGTCAAATTGATATTGGGGTTGACTTGGGATGTTCATATACTACATTAACAGCAGTATTGTCTTAAAAGTATCAATTTTCCAATGACATCTGTTAGTTTGGAGACATATGTGTGTATGTATATATATGTATGTATATGTGTGTGTATATATGTATATATATACACATACACAGACATACATGTCTGATGTCTGTAACATTCAATAAGGACATGAATTCCTAGTTTAAGTGAACAGTATGTATTAAGAATTTAAAACATGAAATTAAGCATGTATATTTTCAGTGCCTTAGTAAGAATTCAAAAAATCCAAAATACCTTAAGCTTACATTCTACTAGCTGATAATTATCTTTACTATATATTTTGATACTTAAATTATACAAGTTTTTTCCTCCTCTAACAATGCTACAAAATGAAATAATGCATGTTTTCAATATTATGAATTTTGGCAAAAAATACTATTATCATCATTACATTATTTATAAGAAATCTGTACAAGTCTTTCTTTTTTACCTCTCCCTAAGACTTTGTGTGAGACTAAAGAGAAGGGAAAACCTATGGTCATAGTTTGAACACTGGGATATAATATAGAAGGATTACTGAAAGTGTGACTTTTACATACAGAAGGAAAGCTGGATGGGGACAAGCACTATCTCCTGGAGAATTCCACTTCTCAGCTAAAGAGCTGGCAACTGGAGTTCTGACCTCTAAACTTTCTGGATTCCACAAAACAATAGCTCTCTAAATCAGAGGCTCCAAAGTTTTTGTTCATGCACTACAACAGCAAAAAATTTCCAACCACACACCTGATACATGACATGTTCATTTATTTATAAATTAAATACATATACTTCAAAACCAATATATCACATATATAACCAATATATCACATACAAAACCAATACATCATGAAACATATACAAAGAAATTAACAAAGGATAGGCTAAAAGTGAAATAGTATTTTAAAACAAGGGATTAAAATGAGGGTAAAAAGCCTTTTTACCCTTATTAAAATATTATTACTAGTATTTTATGGGTAAATATTTTTGTAATTTTTGTAGTGATATATTCTATAGGCATATATATTTTAGTGACAGTAGAATAATTAAATGATTATGATTTTTAAAAATTTTGATTTAACATTTTGTGAAATAGAGATTCAAAGGCCTGATTCTAAGTTCAATTTGTTTCAATATGTTTTTAATGACTGTCAGTTTATAAAATGTGTTCAATGGGATTATGAATCTAAAAGCCATATCAATGTTTCAATAGAACACCTCACAAAGATATTCAGCTCCAAATTTAAGAAGTATATAACTAGCTGCATTTATTAAGCCAGGACACTGGACACTCATTTTTCAATCTCTCGCATCAATCATGCAAAGGTTTGTATTTCAGTTCAGTTGGTTTATTACCACAGTTCCTGAAGTCAATCAGTTGTAGCACTTATAAACTACAATTGTAAGGTGTTACATATTTGTATTTTTAAGCAAAGCAGTTCAAAGACCACTTAAACTGTTCACCAGGAGGGCTTTTGTATAGATGAGAAAGTTATTTTTTTACATTTTTAAAAAAAGTATATAGATTTGGGTGCGGGGGTGAGGGGATAAGTGAGGGGGCCAGGAACTGTCACTTTGGGAGCTCATGGGTAAAGAATTTACTCTACCAGTGGAAACAGTATCCTTCTTTGCAACTTACAGTCTTAGAGAATTGGTCGAAGCACTGAGAAGTTGGTTAAATGACTGGTCCAGGGTCACACAACCAACCTATATTAGAGATGGGACTTGTCAATGCAAGAGTGAAGATTTGAGTTCTTATTGATGGCATAAAAAATTTATTTTTAAATCTTAAACGTTTTTGGGAGATTTCTTGACACGTGAACAGTTTTATCTCATTATTTGTATTCTCAATCCACGGTTTCTTTGCAGATATCTTTTTCATGGCATCTATCCATTTTTTTCAGCATTAATTATGCTAAAACTAAATAATATAATCCACAAATCCCCTCAACAGTAAACTGTAATACATCACAGTCCTGAAAGAGATTAACAAAGGAGTGAAAAGGTCAATGTCAATCTGTATATCAAAAATTAGTGATATAAAGCTTAATATAACTTTTAATGACAAAAATAAACAGAAATAGACATTCTAATATTATTTTTTTGCATTTCAATAGATTTTTATGTAACCCACCTGGCTCAGGAGACCACTGGTCTTCGTGAAAGAAACCTAAAAACTGATCATTTCATTAAGAGAGAGAGTGTTTCCAAGAAGGGGAGACAGAAAATAAAGAAATTAACAGCTTCAAGTCTAGCTTGAAGTATACATCTAATCAGAAAGGAACGAGGGATCTTGGAGTAGGGGGTGTGGGGATGGGTATTGGGAATGGTCCATGAGTCATTTAAGTCATTTAACTTCTGGGCCTCAGAACTCAATTCTTTGTGCCTCACATGCATCTTATAAGCATATATCTCACTCCTATGTTTTTTAGGGAACCACATCATCTCTACACCCAACCAGGCCAGGACATCCTGTCAATGAGTTCATAGCTCCTAAAAATGTCTGTGATAAAAGTCTAATGTCAAAGATATGTAAGGAATTGATAAAAATATATAAGAATAAAAGCCATTTCTGAAAAGATAAATGGTCAAAAATACATAGTTCTCAAAAGAAAGTTACTGTCCCAAATCATTAGTAAGAGAAATACAAATAAAAATGACACTGAGGTTCTACACCTCATACCCACAGGTTAGGCAAAAATAACAAAAAGAAAAGAGTAATAGCTGCAAGGACAACGGAAGGAGACAATGGAAAGAGAGATACACTGGCTGGTGGAACTGTGAACTGGTCCAACCACTGTGGAAAGTATTTTGGTATCTATACCAAAAAAGTGACTAAGTTGTGGATACCCTTTGACTTAATGATACTACTACAAGGCAGATACCTCAAAAAGTCAAATAGAGTTTTGGCAAAAAAAAAATATGCACACTTTTTATGTTAGTAAAGCCCTTGAAACAAAAATAGTTGCCCATCAAGTGGGAAATTGGTGAATAAACTATGGTAAATAAATGCAATGGAATATTATGGCTCTTTTAAGAAAAAAAATGGATTTAGAAGCCTTGGGAAGACTTCTATGCAAAGTGAACAGAATCAGAAGATCCATTCTTACTATAACAAATGTAATATACATTTTAAAAAATTTCATAACAAAAGTTCATTTTCATATACAATCCTTTTTTGTTCTCTGTATATTGATATGTTCATGTTTATTAGGTTCATAATAAAAAAGAATTATTTTTCAAAAGGAAGTTGATCTCCCAAAGTAGCAGCACTGACCTTGTAATCAAAGATTTTTTGGCATACAAAAGTTAAATAAATACTAGCCCCAACACTGGTTATTTCCTTTTCCTTTCTGCTACTTTTTAAAGCTCCTTTGGCGAAATCTCCTTCTGACCTGTATCAGAAGGTAGATAGTGTCAAAGTCACCCAGCAGCTGCAGCTGAACCCAGGGCCCCCAATCCTAGAGCAGCTGAAAGAATGAAAAGTGAAAATAATATATACTTTGAAACTGATATACACCACAAAAATGACACAGACAAATTAACAGAGGGACAAAGATGTTTTAAAAACAAATTCTGAAGAGGAAAAAAAATAGGGAAGGGGGTAGAAGCATAGAACTTTTTAGCCCCTCAGATCCAAGGGATCCGTTAACAGATAGAGGCAAATGTAATTCTACAATTTATTTACAGAGATGAAATTATTATACAAAATTTTTTTCCTATTCATAAATACTGTAAACTCGACATTTCAAAGTCTGCACAAACGAAGGAAATTTGTAATGTTAAAAAAACAAATTTGTTTAAACATTTTAAGAAAAATGAAGCTGTGTACTATACAAATGAAATAAAATATACATAGTCCCTCCCTCCATGCTGAGTGATAAAATGAACACATTACAAATGAGGGGGGAAAGCACTAGGTACAAAAACAAAAAT
This sequence comes from Bettongia penicillata ogilbyi, assembly GCA_023548195.1. Lineage (NCBI taxonomy): Eukaryota > Metazoa > Chordata > Mammalia > Diprotodontia > Potoroidae > Bettongia > Bettongia penicillata. The sequence continues at coordinate 2,900,830 of JAJHZJ010000357.1, forward strand.
AGTTTGGTTATTTTGAAGATTTGAAGTATGTTCAAATTATGAACAGGTTAAACTTTTCCAGTGTGAATTGATATGAAATGAAATCAATGAAATCATATAGGTAAATTTAGTCAAGTACACTAGATTAAGTAAACTATTTGTTTACATTTTCTATGGTGAAAAATCACTTTTTAAAGCCCCAAACAGTACCTTCGTTCACATAAAATGATTTTAAGTTCCCAAGACATGAGAATTTTATAACCACACCATCTATATAGCTCTCAGTCGCTTGGGAACACACAAGCACACACATACATATACCCCACCCCAGTCTTCTATGCTGAGAAGAAAAATACATCACATTTGTATATAAGTAAAATGAGATACTTTTCCAGTATACAAGTATTTGGTTTGTATATCCATAGCCAAATACAATTTTCCCCAAATTTTTTGGAATTGCAAAATTCTGAATTTTGCACAAAATTTTGATTACCTGTTAATACTTTCTTTACTGGAAGGGAAGTAGATTTCGAATCAAAGGACTTGGGATCAAATCCTAACTATTTCTTCTTACTACTATAGTGTGACTTTGGGCAGTTTCCTCATCTGTAAAATGGAATGTCAGGAAGGTTAAACTAGGTGATCTGAGCAGGCTTAGTCTTTAAGGAAGAATTTCACTTTTAAGAAAACTATCAGATTTGAAAGATCTCCAATTTTACTTGCATTTTTCATGTATGGTGTATATATACATATATACACATAGATGGTTGTTCTATTGCAGAAAAAGAAATCCACCAACGTTTCCCCTCACCACTAGGAGTACCAACATGTGAACGAATTACCCAAACAGATGTCAGTATGAGTTCTAAATTAACTTTTCACATTATGTAATAAATCATGTACATTAATGAACTATTACTGCTTCAAAATTACCAAAATTTTGAAAGAGTTTACAAACAAATCTTTGAGGCATGAATATTAAAAAAGACGTGTTAAATTATTTCAACATGAATCCTTTTAATATTACAGATGAGAGACTTAATCGCATTACAATGTTCATTCTGCTTTATAACTGACAAATTCCTTTCAATCTTAAACCAGTATATATTTCGGCCATAAGACAAATTCCACCTATCCCCAAAAGAGAAGCCAAAGCCGTAATTTCACTTCAGGAATTGTCTACTGTTGAGCAGAAAGGAGTCAATTTGTGGTTTATGAAGTCAGCAAAAACACTGTGCAAAATTAAAGCTGTGTTATAACATCATGGTAATTGTGGTCAAAGATCCACTTTTGTTATAAGTCCAACTTCTCTTTTCCTGGGGGGAAAAGTGGGCTAAAATTTCACAGGTAGATTCAATCCAAAGAAAACTTTTTTTCCCGGTTGTTTTTGGTAAACTCAAACTTGAATCCCTTTGAAAAAAACCTTCTGGGAGTTTTTTCTAATAGTCAGAAATAAAAATCCAATAAACTTCAAAAACATTTTCTTTTCTTGAATCTTTAATATGACAAGTGTCTGAACTTTCTTTACAAATGTGGCTTATCACTAAGAGAATCTTACTTAGCACGTGGATATTACGTATGATTCAAGTAACATTCCTAATGCTTAAGGAACCAATGTGAAATAATTATTTTTGTTCCCTTAGTGAACTGCAAACATAAATGCACACGTTTCACACGCTAATAATGACAATTCAGCACATTTCCATACCCACAGAAGTATCAGTCTTACTGTCACAATGCACGAGTCTCCATGACTGTTTGTACATGCATTCATCCAGCGAACATTAAGTCCCTATTACAGTCAATGAACAGGGCCGTAACTACGGTGAAATAGATAAATAACAGGTCTGGTGTCAGGTCAGCCCTCCGTGAATCCAAACCACGGCACTCAGACAAATCAACGTATATACGGGCTTGGAATGACACGTTAGAACCCTCATCTTATTTCCTGACTCCATTAACTCAGGCGGGCTTTTTTTTTTGTTGCAATAATTATTTATGAAAGAGCATCTGACCGAGAACCAAGCTGTGCTGCGTTCCGATCTCTAGACAACCAAAGCAGCTCAAACACCAAAGGGGCGAAACTCCGACAGAAAGGAAGAACAAGCGCCCGAGCACCCCACCCGCCCCACTCGCACCGAGCTCGCACGCCCCGGAGCCCACGGAAACCAGCCGTGCCAAGTTTTCAGCTGCCCAGCTAAGAGCAGCGGCTCCCGAGCCAACCCCAGCCCAAAACAAAGGAAAACTTTTGCACGCTGCGGTTTTCAATCAAGCCCGTCCGGGAGAGGCTCGCGCCGAGCCCGGCGCAGTTGTCACCAGGCGTCAGCCGCAGACAGGTCCCGGCGCGCCATCGGCCGGGACCCCGGCGGGGAAGGGGGCGCCCCGTAAGCGCCCGCTCCTCCCCGCTAGGTTGGCAGCGCCGGGCACCCACGAGGCTGAAGCGTTCCGCCGCTCCGAGGGCACGCGCGGCCGGAGACGAGCCTCTCCGGCCCGACCCGGCGGGCGCCGGGGAGGGAGGGGGACCCGGTCTACCTGGAAGGAAGCGAGACACACCCGCTGGGGGAGGGGAGAGCGCGGGGGAGCGGCCAGAGCGCAGCGGCCCCTCCCCCCAGCCCGGGCCCGGGAAGGGGCGCTACGGGGAGAGAGAAGTTTCTCCCCAACTTCCAGAAGCGAGGAGGGGGGCGCGGACGGGGGCAGGGGGGAGGAGGCGGCCTCCGAGGGCTGCCGGGGCCTAGCGCTCTCGGGGCTCGGGCGACTTCTCTCCCGGGGAGCGGAGGGGGCCCTGCCGGGTCCTTACCTGCTCTCGGTCCGCTCACATGAGTGTCGGCTGCGGTGGCGGCAGCTTCGGCTGGAAGGTGGAGGGGAGGGAAAACCGAGGTGGAGGCGAGAGCCGCGGGCTCCGGGCGGCCAGCGGACCTCCCTCTCCCTCCGCCGCCCTCACCGCCTCCTCCACCTCCGGGAGCGCCTGTCGGCGGCAGCAGCGACCAGCCCTAGACTCCTTACTTCGCGGAGGAGGGAATTCCCGGGCTCCCCCCACCCCGGGCCCTCACTCTCCACCTCTTCTCTCCTCCCCTCCGCCGCCCGCCCTCCCGCTCGGCTCCGCCCCTCTTACTCTGCTCCCGCCCCTCCTCCTCCTCCGCGGCCGTGGCGGCTACCTGCGCGCGAGGGAGGGAGCAAGCCCCGAGGACACCGGAACTCGCGTTTCCCCACCCTGCTCTCTACCCCCCACCTTCCGGCCCCCAGCGGCGGCGCGGGGACCCTCCCCCTCGTGCCCCCTCGGCGGCCGGGGTCACGCGCCTCTCGCCTCCCTCCCCAGAGGTGGGGGCCGTTGGGCAGCCCCTCCCTGCGGTCCCCCGGGCTCGGCCAAAACCGTATCACACATCCCGATCAAACATGGCGGCGGGGTCGGGGGCGGATTCCCGGGGGGATGAGTAGGGAGCCCGAGTAAAGGAGGCGCCGCTCCAGCCCCCTCCTCCTTTCCCCGCCCCGTACTCGCGCACCCATGGAGGGACCGAGCTACTTAAGCAGATGGGGGTGGGGGGAATAAATGGGACGAGCTGATTTAGCCCCTCCCCGGCGCTCGTTGGGCGACTCCGGCTGTGCGGGGCCGGAGCTTTACGTCGCGGCGGGGCGGGAGGGTGGAGGGAGTTTGTTTATTGAAGTCCCCGCGTGCACGACATCCTGCCCTTCGGCCCAAAGCTTTGCCATCCTTTGTCCGCGAGACTCGGATTCTCAGCCCAGCCGGATGAGGCAGATGGGCGTTATCGTCCGCCTCCCCGGCCCACGGTTCCCTGGAGCCCGGCCGCCTCCGCCCGCAGCGCGCGGAGCCCGGCCCTGTGCCGCCCCGGGCTGCCCCCCGGCCCTGCCCGCCCCTGGCGTGTCCGCGTGCCGCTCGCCCGGGAAGTTCTAAATGGTCCCCGGGCGCTCCCGGGAAGCGCAGGTTCGCGGGCGCCCCGAGTCACCCCGAGGTCGGCCAAGGTTAGAGTAGGGCTGGCCGGGCTGTGCGCTGCAAGGGGCCTGACCGAGCCGGGATCAAGCGGTGGAGCCCGAGGGCGCTCCACTCTCCCCTCATTTCACTCGCTCCTGACCGCTTTCGTGGCCCAGGAGTTAGGAGAGAGGAGCTCGAGGGCTGATGGAGGCGGTTACTGTAACTGCGTGACCTTGGTCTAGTCACTTGAAACGCCCCGGGCCTCAGTTTCCTCCCTGTCCGTTGAACTAGAGCTCAGAATTGCTTTATAGATACACAAAATGCTGACTATATAATATATATTTAAAAGTATTTCCATATAGTTTCCTTTGTAGTTCTGGCTTCCATGCATTCGAAAACATTGAGAAAGGCTTCGTGGACTTCTCCGTGGCGCCCCAAAGGGTTAAGAACCACGCTGGGTCCCTTCCAGCGCCGACCTTCTACGAATGTTGTGTCTTGCTCTGGGGAAACACTCGGGTCCTGCGGGGGCCTGACTTCCTCTTTGTACTTCCTCTCGGACGGAGTTATCCGGAGTCCTTGGGGTTGCTGGTTTCCGTTGTGCGCGCTGGTTAAAAGTGAAGTGTGCTACGTCCCCCTTGTATCCGCGACGGTATTCTAGGAACTTGGAGAGAAAGCCCAGAGGCTGAAAAGGCAATCCGTTCAGCGACCGATGGAGTGGGTTAGATGGGCGAGACAAGCTCTCCCCTCCACCTGCCCTGTACGTTGATGATCCGGGGGGTCTGCCCGCCCTTCTTCACTGTTATTTGTACGGATTTTGCTTTTCTTTAAAAGATTGTATGTGGTCCAGTTAGACATGATTTGTCTAAGAGTGGAAATTCCCGAAGAGCTCAGTGACTCCTTTGACTTCTAACTGAATCGGAGCGGAAAATCATGTTTAGGAAAGCATAATTTTATTTTTGCTCATAGAAATCGTTGTCCTTTCCATCTTCAGGATTAAAATGTATTCTTAAGCGCAGTAATTTAAAACAGTGTTTCCCAAATACAACCAAATGTTGGGAAATGGAGAGGTCCGCCTTGGAGTTCCAAAAGAGTCAAAGACTTAATCTTTTTGTCAAAACCATTTATTAGTGTCTCTTCTTTCTTTTAACCCCACCCTCGGCTTCATTCCCATAATCCTTTTCCCCCTGCTTTCCTCTTTTTTTCACTCCATACAGTTTCCTGACTCTTAAATGGAAAACATGGATCAAATCCTATTACAGCAAATGTAACAAAATACATTTTTTTCAAGCCTCAAAGAAAACGTACAAAGAGAAGCAACATTCCATAGTGGATAGCTAGTTAGCAAGGGAAGCCAGAAGGACCTGGATTCATATCCTGCTTCCCAAGTCCTGTCTGCCTATACCAGAATGGGCAAATCATTTGGCCTCTCACTGCTCTAGATAGTCTAAGACTATAAATTGCAAAAAAGGTGATACCCTGCATTGACTGAAAGAGGAAATTTACTCACCTGGGAGTTCTAGATACCAATGAAATTGTCTGAATCCTTATCCCTATTCAATACAAAATAATTCTAGTATAACAATAACTTAGAAAGTTTCTTTTGAGTTTGGTATAACAGGTCCTGACAGATCATTATACATATACAAAAGAAAGGGCATAGGCTTCTGTTCCTTTCTCTTTCATAGCAGTATTAAAGTAATATACTTGTGTTTGTGTGCACTCTAAACACTAGGGAGTAAGAAAAGTTTCATTTCAACAAATGCAAAGTGTTTTCATTTAGTTAACTTTTTCAAAGCTGCAACTAATTAAGTTCTGAAAAGTAAAAATGTTTTGGAGTTTAGTTAGAGTAGTAATTCTCTCTGTTATGCTTCTTTTTATTCTTAGAAGTTCACTATAAGACATCTAACAAGGAGAGATTATATTCATCATCATCATCACACCTGGCATTTAAGTAGCACTTTAACTTTTGCAAAGCACTTTACAGATTGTTATCTCATTCAATTTGTGCAACAATCCTGTTAGGTAGGAACTATTGTGGTTCCATTTTACAGATGAGGAAACTGAGGCAGGCAAAGATTAAGTGACTTGCCCATGATCACACAGCTTGTAAATGCCTAAGGCTGGATTTTATCTCAGATTTTCTGACTTCAAATTCATTGCTGTCAACCTACTTTGTCACCTAACTGAAGTTGAAACTATAACCCATGATAATAAAAACTTACATTTACATAAGATTTACAGCTTAAAAACATCTTTTTGATTTAGTATCTCATTTAAATCTCATAATAGCCCTTCGAGAGTAGCAGGGTTTATGATAAAACACATTTTGCAGATGAGAAAATTGGGGCCAAGGTTAAATAACGACCCATAATCATACAGCTAGTAATAATAACTCATGTATATACAGAATCATAGATGTAGAGGCATGTTTTTCCACACCCTCCTTTTTCAGATAACAAAATTAAGGCCTAGAAAAATTAAATGACAGGTCAGAGGTCACACAGGTAGTAAGTGGCAAAGGTAGCATGTGATCTCAGGTCTCCTGATAACAACCCATGGCTTTTTCCATGGGACCACATTGCCTTTCATGGTGCTTTAAAGCTTCTAACTACCATATGTATATTATCTCATTTGAGCCTCACAACAAATCTATGTAGTGAATACTATGGGTAGTATTATTCCCCCCTTTACAGAAAAGAAAATTGAATCAGAGGTTAAGTAACTTGTGTATGGCTGCTCTAACTCATGTTTTCTGATACTCAGTCTAATGTTCTTCCTAGGGTGTGTCAGATAATAATTTTTTCAGTTCGATCATTTATCACTTGTGTCCAACTCTTTGTGAACCCATTTGGGGTTTTCTTGGCAAAGACACTGGAGTGGTTTGCCATTTCCTTCTCCAGCTCATTTTACACATGAGGAAACTGAAGCAAACAGGGTTGGTGATACTGACAAAGATTTGAGCTGATGTTGATATCAGAAAGACCTGACTGGTCATGGACAAGTCACTGTCAGTGCCCTTGGCAACTCTCTAAACAGGTCTAAACCCCCCCCCCCCCACTCCCCTCAAAAAAATCCTTTGGTAGTTCCTGCTAGGAAGTGGAGTCTCATTTCTGGCAGGGAAAAAGAACCCTAATGGAAAGAGGAAAAAACCAACTGTCTACTAATTGGTAACTATTGGGTATCTTCCCCAGCTCTCCAGTCCTTAATGCAATTCAACAAATATTGATATACCTACTCTGAGTCATCCCAATCAGTTATATAATTAAACCATTATTTTAGTCAGGTTTTAGTTTCTCTTTTTATTCTTTACTCTGCTCACTCATCACTCCTTTCTTGTGAATGAATAATTAACCCTGAATCAGATACCTGCAGTATGAACCGAAAATATGAATACTGCCTGCTTCTGGTTTATAACTTGTGTGACTTTGGACACTCCGCTTCCCTGGGATTCACTTTCCTCATCTGTAAATTAAGACGGTTAGACTCGATATTTTCTGAGGTCCCTTCCAGCTCTAAGCCTAAGACTAAATGAAAACAGAATTCAACACAGCAAAATTATTTTAAACGATGGTCTTTTCATTAGGAGACAGAGCAAACGCAGGATCAACAATAATATTGTGATAGAAAGAGCCGTGGATTTGTAGTTGAGAGGAAACCTGCTAGCAGATGTTACCACAAGTATGACCTTGGGCACTTAACTTTTCAGTATTTACACATACAAAATGGAGGAGCTGGACTAAGTGATGATTTCTAACGTCTCTGAAGTAGTGGAGAAAGTTTCATGGAGAAAAGGTAGGATATGAGTGGTGTTTTGAAGGACACACGATTTGAAAAGAAGGTAAAAGAGGAGGGAACATTTCAGGAAAAGGAAAAGCAAAGCAAATGACAAAGGCATAAATTAAGTATGGCATATACAAAAGACATAAAGAAAATTACCTGACTGGAGTAGAAGGTGCCTTTTAGAGAGTAGAGAAAAAATAAGTTGGACTAGGTAGTGTAGAATTAGATTATACATAAATATATAACCATAATTGAACTAGACAATAAATATATAGTTTTTAGAGTCATTTGTATAGACTTAATAGTTGAAGCTATGAGTAAATGATCTCCTGGAGATCAGTTTAGTATATATAGAAAAGAATGGGGTATCCGTGGCAAAGCCCTCTGGGATCCCTAAACTTAGAAGACAGCAGGAAAGCAAAAAAGATTCAGCAAAGGAGGGAAAAGATCTATCCCTGAAGGAGGAGGCCAGTAAAGTATAAGTTCATAGAAGCAAAAGGAGAAAGTTTCAAGAAGGAGGGGATATTGTTTAAAAGTAAATTTGGAGGGTGGGAAGGGAACTCAGAGGTAGGGAGATTTGTGGAAGGGGACAATAACATGTACCAAAAACTAAAAAAGATCACACCTTTTTACCAATTACTTAAAATATTAAAATATAAAGTGTAAAATATAATGAAAAAGTATAAAATATAGTATAAAATAAAAAGTATGAAACAGTATAAAAACATAAGCATAAAAATTATCATTGTGAAATTTTTGTAAAACAGCATAAATACAATAGATTTGTTTTGTGCAGCTGATTTTGCAAAGTAGTGTTCATTAATGTTAACTTAAATGTTAATAACTGCATTATATATTTAAATGATATATAATTGTGACATTTTAAGAGGTAATTTAGTATATAAAATTCATATACTATTATTCTATGTTAAGATCCTATTGTACTAAAACTGAGGTTATATCTACTTCAAAGCAGATGGAATAGAAATTACGCATGTAACTGATGTATACAACCTAACCTAGTAGAATAGGTTCCTAAGTAGAATTTTAGGTCTGATCAGTCCAACTTTGCGTTCCACAGTTACCAAGTAACTTTTCTTTGTACAGAATAAACAACAATATGCCATGCTTAATTCATGCCTGTGTCATTTGCTTTTTTGTTCTGCACATCTAAATTTTGTTTATTTGAGGTGAAATAGAAGTATGTAAATGGCTCTGTGGATAGAGCTTAATGTCTGGAGTCAGCAAGATCTGGGTTCAAATTCAGCCTCAGACAAAATTTACTAGCTCTGCAAGTCACTTAACCTCTGTTTGCCTTAATCCTCTGGAGAAGGAAATATGAAACCATTCAATATATTTGCCAAGAAAACTCCAAGGACAGCATTGTTGCACCCAACTGAATGACAGAACAGTAAGAGATCCCTAAAAAAAGCAACAACTCAGCTACAATTCTTTAATAACTCTTCAACATAATAGATAAGACCTTCTTAGAGAATCTTCCAAGATTATAAGATCATAGATTAAGAGCTTATATAAAATTGAAAAGTCTTGCACAAACAAAATCAATGCAGTTAGAGTTAGTAACTGGGGAAAAATCTTTGTTGCAAATTCTCTGACAAAGGTCTAAAGACAAAGTCTCTGAAAAAGGACTAAGATATATATGGAGTTAATACAAATATATGAGAACAAAAGTTATTCCCCAATAGATAAATGATTACACAATATAAACAGTTGTCAAAAGAAGAAAGGCAAGCTATCAACAATGGTAAGAAAAACAATGTCCCACATCATAACTAACAAGGAAAATAAGTAAATTAAAACCATTCTGTGGTTAGACCTTTCCCATCAAATTGGCAACAATGACAAAAGCAGAAAATGTCAATTGTTGGAAGGCATGTGGGAAGACAGGCATAATAATGCTTTGTTGGTGGAGTTATGAAGTGTTCCAACAATTCTGGAAAGCAGTTTGGAATAATGCATACAGGTTACTAAACTGCGCTTGCTTTGTTTGACCCAGCAATATTTTGGGCTTTTTTCTTACAGAGAATAAAGAAAAAATATATAGCAGTGCCATTTTTTTTGCAGAAAAGAATGGGGGTGTGTGTGGATACCCATTAACTGGGGAATTGGGAAATAAATTGTGGCATATAAATTTTATTACATCTTATTGTGGTATATGAATATTATTACGACTTAAGAAATTCAGAGAAACCTGGAATGACCTGGAAAGACCAATCATGACTCTCTAAGGTCGATGGTGAATCATAAGTGAGAGAATAAAGGGGTAGAATGAATCATATTGTCAAACAGTCAATATGTGGATTTGTGTGTATGTGTGTATAATTATAAAAGAGTACTTTTTTAAGAGGAGAGAGTTGGGGTTGGCAAGTAGTAGTGAGAGTGAAACAAAAAAAATGGAAGAAAAATAACAGAATGCCAATGAATTATTAAGAAAAATAGCAGGGAACAGAAATTTAGGAGGGAACTCCAACATGCAGGGCAGTGTTGGAACTACCATATTAAATTTAAATTATATTAAGAAAACCTTGTACTTAATGGAGTTTCCTGGTTTCACATGGTCTTCATTTTCTAGTTTTCTTTATAGAAGGAAATGTTCATATTTATTGGTTTGACATGTTTGCAATAGTAAAAAGGATTTTTAAAAAATAGCCAGTATTTATATAACCTTTAAAGTTTACAAAGTACACATATCACATCATTTGATCCTCACACAATCCGAGGAAGTATATCCTGTGACTCTCCTCATTTTATAGATGAGGTAACAGGTTGAAGAAAGTTAAGTAATTTGCCCAGGGTCACAAAGCTAGTCAGTGTCCGAGGCAGCATTTGAACTCAGGTCTTCTTGAATTCAAATCCAGCACTCTTAAACCTTATGACACTTAGATCCAGACTGGATAGTTCCTTGGAGTACAGTCATAAATGAGCATGCTAGCTATACAATACACGGGAGTAACGACTTTGCAATAGCCCCTCAGCAAACTGGGGAAAGATGCTACTCAGACCCCTAGTCCGGGAGGAGGCGTTAATACTAGTGAATACAGACTTAGACTAACTTGCCTTCTGAAGTCCACGACTGACGAGAGACAGATGAGGATTCTACCTGACGGCTCAACTATTGCTCTGTTTTTGCCCTTGCTCTCTGAAGCTGAGGTGTTCAGGCTCTGTTGATTATTCTTGAAGGGCCTGGCTCACCTCCCACCGAGTACCTACCTGTATTCTGGAACCTTAAGGACATTTTCTGTGAACTTCACAGCTGGTAAATACTGTAAACTCTTAATAATGTCTGCTTAAGAACTTTCATTTTTTCCCTTGTCTTTTTTTTCTTTCAGGAAAGTTTAAACTTGTCGCCTGTCTTTTTGCTTCCAAGTAGCTGCCACACCTGCTTAGGAGGGATAGGGTGTTAAATCTTTCTCTTATTTGTTTACAGTTTCAGCTCAGAGAGGTGTTAATTGCTCCCTTAACTGCTCCTCAGGGAATTTCTTACTTGGCTTTTCAACTTCTGTGTGTCTCTTTACACAAAGAGCTTTCTCTTCTTTCTGTCTCTCCTCCCATATACATTGCCCTCCGACCCTGGCAGCTCCACACCTTAGCATGCTCCTTTTGCTCCTGGTTGGTTGCAAACAGTTCAGAACAACAAAAACCAGATACAGACAAACAAAAAACCCCAACAACACTTCCAACTACTGTGCTATCTATGCAAATAGAAAAAAAAAAATTCCCTTGCTAGTTAAGAAACTGCTGTGCTCCTAAAATTACCTCTGCTAAAGTTCCTTAAAAAGTTTTGCGTATAATTGCTGACTTTCATCTGTAAACTTGACTAGCAAGCTTTCAGTTCCCTCCAGTCTCTTCTTCAAAGATCCCTGGGTGTTCTGAACTGGTTTTCCAGAGCTGATGGTTGTATTTTCCATGTGAGCATTCACACCTCAGAATAGGCAAATGCCACAAATCAGGACTTGTTGAGCTGATTGTCCAGAGTTAAGAAAGTAGTGGAGAAAATGTTAATAGCGAAGAGTAAGCTTAAAAAGTGTGTGCCACATGTACCACCCCTACCAGCCGGTTGTTAAACTTTTATCAGTACACCTTCGCTGTAACCTTAGTTGAGCACAGTGAGTTTTCGTTTGCATTGGTTGCTCACTTGTTGTGGCTTGTATTTTGGGAGTTGGGCCTCCCCATTTTACCCAGGCCACTTGCCTGTAGCTTGTGTGACAGCCATTCATTGGCAGGACTCATCTCACTGCTCATCAGCGTGGCAGCTTCGCCTTGCTCCATTTCTGACCTATCTTAGTCAGCCGCATGCTCTGTCCCTCCCTCCAGAACTCACCTTGTCGGTGCCAGACTTAGTGCAGACGCTTAATTGTCTCACCAGCTCATGCAGTCTCCAAGCCTCACCCTCCCCAGGAGCAGGGATGACAGGTAGACAATCACCACACACACCCCCCAGAATGGTTTTTAAGATGTCCAGAGAACAGACTATTGGACCCTGAAAGAATTAGAAATTACATGGTCCATCAAGCCTTCCCAAATTTCCAAATGAATAAATGTATACTCAGAGGTAAAGTAATCTGCCCAAAGTCACATAGCTAATTAGAATCAAGACAGAACCAAACACTCAGTCTGTCTTCCTTGCCATGTGGTCTTCCTATTTGTCTCACAGTACCGCAGGAGACATTGTTGTTGGGGGCCACTCCTTCCACTGTTTCTTATTTAATGTCACCTTTGAGACCTATGCTATTGATTCTTCAGGGATCAAACTGTTTCTTCTTATCACAAGAACTGCATACGGTATGCAAATATAAGAAATATAGCTTATGGATCATAGGTCCCTGGTAGCACCTTTCTCCACTTTTCTGCTTCCTTTTAAAAATGTAGCATAGTATCAAACTTCAAAAAGTATGGGATTTATTTTTCCTTAATTTAATAGATGACACTTAAGAAAAGCACTGTATGTAGCTTTCCTTACCCACATGTACCTCATAATTGTGAGTTTTAACCATCCTGTCAGTCTTTATACCAGCAGCCTATAACTGCCCTACCTTTAAAGAAGGTTTCTCTTTTTGAATGGCTACTTTATGTTACCATGATCATTTATGATAAATGTTAATTCTCCTTTCATAAAAAGGGATTGATATGTGGTCATTGGTTCTGTTGGAGGGAGATACACATCAAATGAGACCATGTCTCCTCTGAAGTCTTGAAGGATATATTGAAAGGTCATCATCATCATTTATCACATCATCATTTATTGGAATTGAAATAAGACACCGCATTTGGGACAAAAATGTAAATATCCTTATCCCTGAATATCACTAGGGAGCCAAACAATTCTTTACATATTACCATGAGCAGATCAAATACCTTGTATTTATATTGCCTTTCTTGAACATTGGATTGAGACTTAAGAGAGTTAACACTTGGACTGGTAAGTATATAACCATCAGCTCTCTAGGGGGAAAAATGTACATAGGTTACCATTTAAGGTTTAATCTTCTCTATTAATATTTTATCCACCACTTCCTTAAGTCTAGACAATCAGCAAAACAATAAATCAAGCCCTGATTTGTTACATTTACCAGTTTCTGAAGGGTAAATGTTCCCACCAAAATGCTGACAGTCTCAGGAGAGCCTGTACGAACTGCATTCTAGTGCCCATCGTCCTTTAGTTTCCTTATCTGTGAAATGAAGGATTAGACCAGGTGATTTCTAAAATCTCTTATTCTAAAGGACTATTCTATTTTCTCATTTAAATCTTCTCAAATGAAAGATGAGAAGAATGGTGGTGATTTTTATTTTAAAAACGAAAATGATCCATAAAGTTATTTTTCCAGCTTGTAAGTTAGTGCTCAAACCTAGCATTCTTTGCACCCCGCATGACAAAAGCCCAGTGATTTCATCGTTATGGATGCTTCTTCCTTCACTAACTCTTCTATACCCTAGTAAATGGAGACAGTTAAGTGGCTCAGTGGACAGAGTGCTAGACTTGGACACAGGAAAAGCTGAGTTCAAATTTGCCTTTAGACACTAGCTGTGTGACCCTAGGCGAGTCACTTCACCCTCTTTACCTCAGTTCATCATCTGTAAAATGAGCTGGAGAAGCAAATGGAAAACTGCTCCAGTGTCTTTGTCCAGAAAACCCCAAATGGAGTCATGGGAACTGACAGCTATATAGCCCACTAATAATAATCATAGTATTTATATAGCACTTTAAGACTTGTAAAAAATAGGCTTTCAGAGTTCCTTTCACCAAAAACTCAAGTGTCTTTAATTTATCCCAGTAACTTAAGCTAGTTGGGCTGGTCCTCTTACATGATATACAACAGGTACATAGTCCATCACTGGATCCAGATTAAAAGTTTTACCATCTTGGTCAGCATCTGCCAGAGCTGAATTTCTCCTTGCACAACCTTCAAGTATGGACTGTAATCTTCAGTTATGCTGAGCCATCAGAGGAGAACTTAGTGAACATTTATTTACGTTGGAGGCACACATGGGAGAAAGGAGAGGAAAAATCTGAGAGGAAAAGAAAGAGAAAATTAAGAGCATATAAGAAAAGAAAGGGGGCAAAGAAAATCACAGTGTGGGTGATACATGCTATTTCTAACATAGATTATCTAGTTCTGGCATAGAGTTAAATATAGTCCCTACTCAAGGAAATTGGATAGAAAGACACCACCAATTTGAGGAGATAACAGACAATTCATTTATTCAGTGGTAAAGAATATAAGTAAGGAATGTTATTTGATTTGATGACAGTACTCTATTTCCACAATATTCAATATTAAAGTTTCTGAAAAGAATAATGAAATATTTTTTGGCCATATAGTGAGTAGCAAGTTTCTTTTATAACAACAATTCAAAACATTTAATGATGCCTGTAGATGAGTATGAAATCAAACAACTGTTTAAGACAACGGATGAGGGGAAAATTCAGGAGGAGAAAAATCAGTGGAAGCGCAAAAAACCCAGCATTCTTACTTGTTGATTACTTATATGACTTTAAAAAGACAACCATATTTCATTAGGTGGAAAGTAAATCTTTAAGTTTCAATTTGTAAGACTTGCTTTGAGTGACATTTCTCTACACAACACAGAATGATTTATTTAATTTTAGGAAGGTATGTTGATCAATATTATTAAATTTCTTTTCACAAGTTCATAGTTTTAGAACTGAAAAGGAAACTAGAAGCATTTTAATCCAGTTCTCTTATTTTATAGATGAGGAAGTTGAGGCCAGTTGAAGTTAAATGACCAAAGACCAAGAGAAAAGAGCAAAGTCTGAACTTGAACGTAGATCCTCCTCTGAATTCAGATTTAATTACCTCTCTATTGCAGCACACTCCCCTTTTCATTGAAAGGAAATGTGTCCAGTGTTTTTATGTGATGTCTAGCCTTCTTTATAAAATTATAACTTGTTCACACTCAGTCATTTTTTTTAGTCATGTACAACCTCATGATTCCATTTGGGAGTTTTCTTGGTAAAGTTACTGGTGTGGTTTGCCATTTCCTTCTTCAGTTCATTTTACAGGCAAGGAAACTGAGGCAATCAGGGTTAAGTGATTTGCTCAGGATCATACAGCTAGCAAGTATCTGCACTCAAAAAGATGAGTCTTCCTGACTTCAGACCTGGCACTCTATCTACTAGGCAGAGCTACACTAGGCACCATCTAAATGACCCCAAATTAACTGTAGATAAATTTTTAAAAATAAAAACATGGTGCCTTTGATTTTTCTTCTTTAGTTAGCTATAGGGGAGAATGATTCTAGTCACATATTTCAGCACTCTATCTACATACAATACTTTAAAAAACCAAGTTAATGGAACAGAAATATTTTTCTCCTTCAAGTCAACTAATACCAGAAAATAATGAATTACTAGCAGATATTTTTGCCTTTTTCTTATATTTCTTCAAGTGCATATTGTTCCCAGAGGAAAAAAAATGAGATTCCAGGAAATCCACATTCTTGAAAGTCCTGTTTTAACCCAATTTTTCAGAAAACCTACTGTCCTGCATTTTTTGCTATGTGGGTCATTATTGTTCACATCACATCATATTCTGTTAAAATTGGAGTTACCAAATTATATGTCATATTACTACCTTCTAATCTTCATCACTTTATATTTGATCAATCTCCGTGTATAAACTCTTAGTTGATTTTAATTACAATAATGACCTTTATTTGTTTGTTCCAGGATCAGTAAATATTTTTGGCAAATTCTTGAAACTGTAGCTGTATTCTATAGTAAGATTTGGTCTCTGACCATGTTGATATGATTTAAAAACACACTAGGTCAAAAATTAAGTTTGATATGTTTTGGATTGTGTTAACTAGGGAATCACAGTTCCAGTGATAATTAGGATCACATGGTTGCTAAAATAGGAGGAAATAAATGGTTTGTTTGGTTGTTTTTTTTGCAGTCACCATGTATAAATGTAGCTTATGTTTCATTCTAGAATAGTTTAAACTGAGGAATAGCCTTTATAGGGAAATTTCATTAAAGTTTTATAAATCAGTAATATGAAATTCTACACAACTCATATTTTCCATGCTCTTCAGGTCAGTCTCATATTCTTAAGAAAGGGTGAAAAATATTTATAGAAATAAGTGAGATACCACACCCCTCAAAATAAAACACAACGGAACAAGCTAGTTTATATTAAAGCTAACTTTCTAGAGATTTCAGTTTCCAATATATCCAACCTTCAATTTATACGCCCTTACATACATTATCTTTACACAAAAGAACTGAGATGTCTGGGAAATTGCCTCACACATAGCATAAATAATCATCTTATGAAATACAAAACAAACTAGGTTAATTCAATGTTAAGGTTCACATTTTAATCCTCAAAAGCCAGAGAGCTCATAGTTGAGCCTTCCATGGTAACCACCATTTTTAAAAGGTTCATGACGACAAAACAAGATCAACATCATATTCTATTTGGAAAAAAGAACAACTCTAAACTACAAAACAAAAGCTCCACAACCCCCACAGTTTTGTTTTTAATATTATCAGAAACAGAATTTGTTTTTCACCAGCCTAAGATTTATGCAAATGTAAACTAGATTTTCAATGACATTAATGCTTGGGAACAAGCAGCACACACCAAACTTTTGGACTTTTTAGTTTTGCTAATTTTTTTAAGGAGGAGATTTCAAACTAATTAGATATTGAATCTCACCAAATGTTACGCTAAAATGAATTTTTTTCCTTTTAAAATTTTATGATAAAATTGTCCAAATAATTTAAATAAACTAGATATGTTTTTAAAAAGATATATTTCTTTTTTGTTATTTTGAGGATTTATAAACATAATTATTTGAATTTCATTCTAGAGCTGGGGTTCTTAACCTGGACTTGGATATAGATTTCAAGGTGTCTGTATATTTGGTTTTTTTAATATTTTGAAAACTATATTTCAGTATAATTGCTTCCTTTGGTAACACTCCATATTTTATTTTATGCATTAAAA
The DNA here is from genome assembly GCA_023548195.1 of Bettongia penicillata ogilbyi. NCBI lineage: Eukaryota > Metazoa > Chordata > Mammalia > Diprotodontia > Potoroidae > Bettongia > Bettongia penicillata. Next base: position 2,918,008 of record JAJHZJ010000357.1, read on the forward strand.
ACGTTATTCTGAGAAAGGTTCCATAGGCTTCACTAACTGCCAAAGGAATCCATGATAAAAAGAAAATTAAGGATCCCTGTTGTAGAGGCTGCATGACAGATCATTACGGCTTCAGGCTTATCTGAGCACCAAATCTTTTTCACATATCTAGAAAAACATTTTGTCCTGACTTATTGAATAAAGCAGTCACCTTTCACAATTTGATTCTACACTACCTGTCCAGGTTATTTACGCATTTTATGGTCCAGCTTAACTGGTCTTTGTGCTGTTGTCCACATGACCTTCAATAGCCTGTTCCCATGCCTTTGCAAAGGCTGTTCTCACACCCCAAATGCAGTCCCTGTTCATCTTCAGATTCACATCCTTAGTCTCCAAATCTCAACTCAAGCCAGCCTTCTACTTGAGGTCTTCCCTGATCTCTTCATCTGCTAGTACTTCCCTCTTTCCTACATTTACTTTGTATACATTTTGTCTGTAGTTATAAATGTGTGTGTGTGTGTGTGTGTGTTGTTGACTACCCCTTCTCCCCACAGTGTTCCCCCTCACAGACACATACCTCCCAAAGCAAGCCCCTTGAGGTCAAGGGGCCATTTCATTTTTGTCTTTGTATTCCTGGCACTCAGCACAGAGCCAGGCACATGGTGATTCTTGACTAATGCTTGGTTGACTAAACAAACCCTTCATACAAGGATATATGACTCAATCACGGCATATACTATATGGTCTGTGGAATCTCCTGTCATAATGTAGTTGATCCCAAAGGGAACTATATAATGAAAGTGGAAGAAACCCAGGAGGAAATCATGTACAGGTTTAAAAAAAATACATGGATTTACTAAAAAATTATTTTACTGAGTGAGAAAAAATGATAACAAAGTTCATTTTGAAGAACAAAAGGTCAGGAATTTAAAAGGAATCAGGGAAAAAAGATGTAAAGGAAGTAGATTCAGCAGTATCAGATCTTAAACTATATTATAAGGTGAAAGTCCTGATGAAGTATAAAAAGGTTAATTTTGATTATTTTAAATTAAAATTTTCTTATATAAATAAAACCTGTGTAGCCAAAAAGAGAAGGGATGCAGAAATTTTTGGGGAAAAACTTTCATAACCAATCTCTTAGATAGAATGTTACTGGGTTGGAATATTGCTATGGGGCAGAAAATGATGACTTGGTTAATTTAGAAAAACATAGAAAGACTTGGATTTATGAAGGAAGATGCTGTCTACCTTCAAAGAAATAGATAATAGGAGGAAATAAGCATAGTATGGTCTTACATATATGTGTATGAGTGTCTATGTGCATGTTTATGGATATGTATGTATATGTATATGTATATATATCCATGGCTAATTGTAGCCTTCTTTAAGGTGGTGGGAGGAAGGATTGGGAAAAATAAAGTAAAAGGTGCATGGCAGAAAACAAAAGAAAAACCAACAAGAAAGTCAAGAAAAACTGGACAACTTTGAAAACAATGAGTAGTACTTATTATATAGGTTTTCTTGAAGAGGAAGTTTGTTTTATATTGCATCCTCTCTTATGGTTTGCTATTATACACATGGAAATTTTTTTTCCTTTTCTCATTTTGCATGTAAGTTTAAAATAAAAACTTAAAAAAAAATCAACCAAAAAACCACATGGACTATAGTTTATTCAGTAGCCTAGCACAGTATCTTGCATATAATAAGTATTTAATATTGATTGATTAATATTAAAGGTTTTTTTGTTTTTTATAACTTGAGGAGCTCTTATTTGGATATAGATATTATTTGAAAACTTTGAAGTAGAAAATCCTTTGTTTACTACATTTCTACAATAACCAATTTCTTCAAGCTACTCTAAAGACTAACATTCTATTAAGTTTTCCTTTGAAGTGATGTCAGAGTCAAAAAAAAATACTTATTAAGTACTTACTATGTGCCAAGTACTGTGTGCTATTCGTCTAAAAAATAAGGCATTTCCTGAGCCTATTTATTTAAATTGCCTAGCTAGCCCCAGGTACCCATTTTCAATGTGAACTGTTCTAATTATGAACAATGAATGACTTGATTAGGGACAAAAAGGAGAGCCTTAAGTTTAAAGTTCTACCAGATGGGAGGTTTATCAAATTATCACTAAAAAATTGCATAGCTCTTTTGCCCCCAAATTAGGGAGAGATTCCCTAAAGATTGGTTAGAGTCTGGGATCACTCCCTTATTTTTAATTTTGTGTAAACTTTAGCTGTTTCAGGGAGTGGGGAGGAAATAAGCATTTATATTACTACCCACTCTGTGCCAGGCACTGTTCTAATCACTTTAAGTATATTATTTAATTTGATTCTCACACCTACCCTGTAAGGTAAGTGTTGGTATTATGCCTAGTAATTTACTCTTTATGTTGCCAGTGTACAAAAACACAAGACACAGCTTTTGTAGTCCATCACAGATTTTTTTTTTTATGTGATAGGAAGCAAAATCAGAAGAAACGACTTAACATAGCAAGAGGACAAATGGTAAATGGATTTTGGGTAACAGCCAGTCATGGGGTTGGGAAAGTTGGAAAAAGAACATTTTTTTTTCTGGAGCTTCTTTAATTCTTTTTTTTTCTAATTTAAAAAAAATTATTTCTATTTTGTTTTGAAATACAATTTGGCGCCTGATATTTGGGAAATTAATTTTCAACCAAACAAGATGAAGATAAGTCCTTATCTTTAAGGAAACTGTAGACTCAGGAAGGTCTAGAAAATTGTCCCATCTTGCTTCATCAATCCCCTTGTTCCTCATTCACTCCGTGCTGGAAATAGACACATTACTTCGGGTATCTACACAGCAGCAACCTTCGCAAGTCTTTCTTTTGTCTGTTTCATACTTTTCCCTGGGAGAGTTTGATTTCCCAACTCTGCTGGGAAGTGGCTATGCAGGTGAATGGAAATCCTAGAGAAGTCAGTGAAGGGCTAAGTTGAGGTGACAATGTCTGCAACTGTGGCTAAGGCACAGATGGAACCCAACTGACATTAAGGATAGCCACAAGTCCTGATGTCTTTCTTTCACCCAAGAGAGTCGTGGCAAATTGCTAATTTTCCCTTTACTCTGCCGTCTTAGCTTCCATCTGAGGCAGAACACAAGAGAGGAAAGGGGCTTGAACTCCAAGTCAGAAGCCTGGAGCTTTTTACTTCCTTGGCTTTCTGTGGCTGCTTCTTTTCTCCTTGTGCTTCCCTTCCCATGAACATCCCAATGGAAGAGTTAGGGTGGCCATTTCCTGGGGGGAGGGTATCTCCTTCAATCCCCCTAATCAAGATTGTGAAGAAGGGTGAGAGGATCCCACTCCTCACTAGTGCTTCTCGCTAATGCCCCACATGGGCTCCTGGTCTCAGCCACTCTTCCAAGCTCAGTTCCTCCCTCAGCCTCTGGAAAGAGCCAGATAGAGGCAGGGAAAGGTGACATATGGGAGACCAGCATCTCTGGGAAGGGGTTCCCATTGTTCTGATCTCTGGCAGTTGATTCTAATATAAAAAAGAGCTGGGTGATGTGGGAATACAGAAGGAAAGACCAGGAGAGAACTTCATTTGAGACCCAAGAGTAGCATGAGAGTTGGGGCACAAAATTATGGAGGAGAGAGACACACTTGGATCTCAATAACATCACAACACACAATTTTTCCAACTCTTGGTGGGGGGAGTCTGAGGACAGCATTCACAATGGGTAGAGCCTGGGCCACCACTGGGAAGTCAGACACTGGGAGACAGAGGCCCCGAGTAAGAAAGGGCTGGGGTCATGTAGCAATGGTGACTGTTGTCTTCCCTAATTCGATTTTCTTCTGGATGGCTCGAGCAGAGTGGTAGATCAGGGAGTTGATGAGTCCAGGGACTGTGAACATGGCTCCAGTGATGGCACAGACACCAGTAAGGAAGTGGATGAAGGACCTGTGCTTTTCTCTCAGTTTGACCATCATGGGTAAGAGCTCATAGAGCACAAAGACTCCAGGAAACCCTTGGTCCCTAATCAGGCCATTGGCAACTTTCTCATGTCTTGTCACAGAGAACTGATTTGTCCCCAGCACCTCCCTATTCACTTTCATGTATACTGTGGGAGCTACCTTCACAAAATACTGGAATATCATGGAGGCTTGGGGAGTAGTGATGGTATATCCAGTGGGTTCACAATTCCTGGAAAATCTTCCCCAAACGACAGATGTCATATGTAGTGAGTCATGTTGATATTGTCTAGTCCAAAGCTCTGCAGGTCGTGAACGTGCACCTGTCGGGGCAGGGGCAAGAGGGCAAAAGGGAGGGGCTCATGAAGGACACCCATCTCCAACTCTGACCTCTACCTTCTTTTCCTACCTTTGGCTTCACCGCATGTCTTGACCCCAGCTTCTTTAATTCTTAAATGTTTGTGGCCAATGTCTTCACCCTTGGGACTTCCCAGGAAGCATTTATGTTGTCCCAGGTCTGGCCCACTGTGATGGCCTCTCTCTTCCTGCTGGGACTTCTTAGGGAACCCTGCATCATTCAGAGATCTAGACAGCCCACTTATCTCCCAGGATGCCCTGTGTTAGCCCCAGATCCAGGCTTCTGGTTGGACATTGAGGAGAGGTCTGAATACTCTAATCATCTGCATTGCTCTATGGACTTCTCTTCAGTCACTGATCATCTTCTTGATCTCATTTCTCAATAGTTAGCATACTCTCACTCGGTCTCTCTGTCTAGTGATTCAGAACCTTACAAGCCCTATTTTCTATCTACTTTACTGCCTGCTCCCTTGTTCCCATTGCCTTCAGCCCACCTCTTCCCTCTCCAATGTCCCACTCCCAGATCTACCCATTCCTTTTTCTGTGCTCTCTAGGATGCCTGCTACATAGGTAACAAACTTGCTTTCATCTTAAAACTTTTCTTTTTTTACTCCTTCCATCTTCTGGTACTTTCTGAGACCATAGCATCTCTGGCCACGCTTTACTGTACTAGTTGAACTTTCACTCATAATCTCCTTCTATTATCTGCTCCTCCCATCCCAACTCCCTGGTATACTCCCTTGCTTCCCGCTTACACTTCCAGAATTTTTCTCTCCTACCATCATTCACTAATTTTTCTCTGAGGTTTAGTCAGTCCATATTTAGCATCCAATTAAGATTCTAGTAGCCATGATCTACTTACCATAGGCCATACTCTCCTTCTTCATTGAGTTCAATGCCTAGAATAGTCTTTTTCTCCTTTTCAACTTCTGAACTCTTGCTAGGAGACCTCAGCATACATATTGTTACTCTTTCAAATAGTGTAACATCTCAGTTCTTCAATTTTCTTATTTCCCATGACCTATTCCTCCTCTAAACTACTTATAGAGATGGTCATATCTTGCCATCAACCCAAAAGGGTGCCACTTCCTTGTTCACCAACTCCAAAATTCCTTTATGTGATCATAATCTTTTATCATTCTATCTTTCCTTTTGCCTTAAGACTCCCTAATTCTGTCCTTCATTCTGACAATAACCTTCAATCCTTTGACCCTCAGTTCTTCCCCAGGCTATCATGTCTCACATAAAGAGCTCTTCTTGCCAAGGCAAACCAAGCTCTCTGTCTGCTTGCAACTTCCTTTGATACCTCCCCACAAACAGACTCATGTGTCCCCTCATCTTCAAAAGACCCTCACTTGATCTGTCCATCCCTGCTAGCTATTGTCCTATATCTCTCTCCCTATAGTGGCTACATTCCTTGAAAAAATTACCCACAATTTTTACTTGTACTTCCTTTTCTCTTAATCAGTTTTTAAATCTGAGAAGTCTGGCTTCTGACCTCATCATTCAACTGATATTGCCCTCTTCAAAGTTCCCATTGATTTCTTAATCGCCAAATCCAGTTTCCTCAATCTTCATCCTTCCTGACCTCTCTGTAGACTTCAACACTATCAGTCACTCTCTTCCCTTGAACACTCTCTCCTCTAGGTTTCCATGACATTGCTTTCTGTCTCACTTCCCCTCCTACTAGTCTGACTGCTTCTCCTCAATCTCCTTTGCAGTAATTGTGGGGCCCTGTACTGGGCTCTCTTTTATTCTTCTATACTATATTCTTTCTAAATTATTTCACTTAGTGATCTCAGTTCTCATGAATTCAATTATCATCTCTATGCAAATAATTCTCAAATCTATTTATTCAGCACTAACATCTCTCCTAACATTTAGTCTCATAAGTCTAACTGCTTAATGGACATCTTGAACTGTATTTGCAGTCAGTGTCTTAAACTCAACATGTCCAAAAATGAATCTTATAGCTTTCCCCTCAGTCCTTCCCCTCTTCTGAACTGTCTTATTACAGTGTGAAGGACACCACCATCCTCTCAATCACCTAAACTTGCAGCCTAGGTATCATACTGAAATGGACATTATTCCTCTCTGGGCCCAGGTTGAGAGATATCTGTTAGGTTACTGGGCAGGGTTGGATAACTTGCCTAGTAACAGCTTTTGTTGGGCCCCTGTCAAAACATTATTCCCCCTTTGGGTTGTGAAATATCTGATGAATTGCTAAGTCATTTTCTGTTTAGTCCCTTTGCATGGTAACAACCTGTGCCCCCCTAACGTTAGACCCCTTTTGTCAGGCAACTATCTTCTGCTGAGCACCCCCCTTCCTTACAACTACTTTTTGTTGAATGACAACCAGTCTCTGATTGGTCCCTCTCCTGGTATCTCTTGTGCCTGGGGTCCTCTGCCCAACAGCACCCAGACAACTCCTTCTGTTTGGGGGCTCTTGCCTAACAACACCCTCCCCCCCTCACTCTGTCAGAACTCTTTTGGTGTGGAAACCACAAGACTGTACTGAGTAGTGCCGAAATGCTTAAATGCACACACCCACCTCAGTTCGGGGTTGTCTCCTCTGGGTCTCTCCATGAGGCAGCCGCCAGCCTGGCTAATAAATGACGCTCTCGATATTCCTGATTGACTTTTGCCTGTGAATTATTCTTGGTCTGTCCATTTCAATACCAAACTCTTCACTTTCATTCCCCACCCACATCCAATCTGTTGTCAAAATCTGCCATTTCTACCTTCACAAAATCTCTTGTATATGTCCCTTTGTCTCCTTTGATACTGCTGCCATTCTGGTGCAGGCCCTTATCACTATTGCAATCATCTCCTAGTTAGTCTCCCTATCTCAAACATCTTCCCACTCTAATAGAATTCATCCTCCATTCAGTTGCCAATATGATCTTCTTACATGCAGGCCTGACTACTCTGCTCTCTTACTCAATAAACTATAGAAATTCCACTTTCTGTTCCATTTTCACACCAGCTACCTTGCCCCAATAAGAATGACTTTGCCTTGAGGACCGCTCACTATTAGTGAATCCCTGCCTGGGACGGCTAAATTTTGAAGAGCCATAGCCATTGTTGTTGTTTGTCCTTCATTCTTGAAGAGGACCAATGCCATCATGAAGGTGATGTCTTGACTTGCTGAATTGGATTGTGTGAATTGGATTCAAGTGAGGCAGAGTTTTGCAAAGTCATCAGCCTCACCCTCTCTTCCAGAGTTATCAAAGTTCAGTGGCAAGACAAAAGTCAAGATGACTGGTGATGATGCAGTGCCATAGCTATGTTGCTTATTTCACTTTCTATCCAATAGCCTTTCTGCCCTTCTTGGTCTGCCCCAAAGCCAGAGCCTTGTTTCTGAGATTTCCTCCAGTTTAGCCTATATTTATATTGTATGCACATGATGTCTCCTTCCTTAGAATGTGAGATCCTTGAGTGTACGGTCTATTTTTGCCTTTGTATCCCCAGTACTTAGCACAGAGCTTGGCACATAGTAAGTGCTTAATAAATGACTCTACTACATGCCTTGACTTGGAGGCTAGCTTATAGTCCAGCTGATCTGTTATGTACTGTCTCAGGACATATACCACAAACCTTCTATTGGGACCCAATGTTCATTCCTATGTCTCTTGCTCAATCTGTCATGTCTCTCTTACCAGCTGAATAAAACAATTTTTCCATGCCAACTTAACTCCATCAAGTCTATTTGATGTTTTATGATTTCTTAACTCTCTGCAGGCTAGGAAAAGGCCTACTGGAACACTACGCTACAAATCCTCAGATCCTTAGTTAGCCCTTGGATACCTCTTCTTTTACCCTCCAAAAGAATCAGGCCCATTCACAGCTGGGTCTATGCTTAAGTATATTGTACTGTGATTTTAGACTTGTCAAGAAAAACTCTAGATATACCATGATATTGGATCTGTTGGTGGTAAATAACAGAAAAAGAGTAAATATCTATACGGTGGGACAAATCATAGAATGTAGTCCTCAAGAGGGTTTTTCTTCTATTCTCTGGGTCACAAATTATAAACAACACCCTCCTCTCCTCTACTGTTGTATTAGATTTCAAAGATCAAGTGAAGTACAACTATTCCTTGTGTAACCCTGGGACTTAACAAATAGCAAATAAACCCAATTTTTCAATCTGAGAGCAAATAAAAACTGGAGAAATTGTCCAGTTCAGAGCAGGCCTGCACAGCGTATGACCCACAGACTGCTTTCCATATGCTGTGCAGGCCTGGGTTAGAGTATACCAGAAGATACACAGAGTAAATGGACTATCTCACTAAGAATGAGAGAGTTGGAGTTCCAGCTTTCATTGAAGGGGAAATTTTTTGCGATCTCTTGTGTGCTGACCTGGGAATAGGGTCATGATTGAGTTATCACCTCTTTTACATGTTATCTTCTTCCTTCAGTTTTCCTCTTCCTGAAAAGAATCTGGAATCGCTTACCTCCTCTCTCAAAGCCATAAGCTAAAAGAAGTAAGATTTCTCCTCCTCCAAATTCTTAATAACTCTTCTCCTCCAACATAGGTAAGGAGCATGAAAATTATTGATTTCCACTAATGAGGAGATTCTTATGTAAATAGTCTTGAGCTGGGTTAACTTTACAACAAAAAGAAATATAGGAACTCATGTATTAAAGTATCATCCATCCACCATTTTTTTTCCTAAGTAACATTATTACCTACAGAACATGGGTTCAAGTGTTAGCTCTTTATTAGTATTATGACTTTGGGCAAATTACTTTATTTCTCAGTTGCTTATCTGAAAAATCAGGAAGTACTAGATCTTTAAGCCTCTTTCAGTCCCTAATCTATGAGTCCAACTTCACATGAATCTGAATCTGACTATAAAAAGCCTAATGGTTTTCAGTGAATTTTATAATTTTTCTGAATACATGTAGGAATTGTGAAAAAGGAATTTGAAATAAAGAATGAACCGAATAATAACAAAAGCCTTTCTTCCTCTGGTCTGTCTTTTCCTTTCCAATGTTAGCTTTGCCCTGTATAGCAGAGTTATATACCTTGTAGGTATGACTTTAGTGTCCTTACAGATCGAAGGGAGACTTCATCTCCTACAAACTTGTTCAAAAGGTAGCAAGTGAAGAATATGCCCCAGTGTCACCTGTAATTGGAGGGAAACTGTTATAACAGGCCAAGTGAGAGGTTGGGTGAATGTTTTGAGAGAGAAAGGAGGCAGGGGCATTTAAACTGGGGTCAGAAAGAAATGAAAGAAAGAAGAAAATGATAACTATAAGCTAGGAGTCAGAGTTGAACAGTAAAAAGAAACCAGGCTTTGGAGTCAGATGACCTGAGTTCAAATTCTACATCTGATATTTATGACCTTTGGGACCTTGAACAAGTCAGTTAAGTTCCCAGGGCCTCAATTTTCAAAACTATGGCTTATACTATGGAGTTAGATTATACAGCCTCTGAGATCTCCTCTAGATCTATATCTGTTAGGTCTGGCATCTTGTATGGACTGAGATGACAGTGGTGAGAAATAGCACCCTCAACATATGCCTAGGGTTTCTGAAATCATCTGGTTGCTGTTGTGCCAAGAAGCCTGGACACTTATGTTGATACTGTTCAGAGAAGCCGACATATCCCAGGCTTTCCAGGCTGATGTTGTGCTGAAGTGACTAAGCAAAGAGATTGCTCTGGAGGCTTATTTTTAACACCCAGCAGTCAGTGACTTGTATGCAACTCCTGCAGTGAGTGGTGGGAGGAGGTAGTTTTGGGAAATGGGTGGCAAGTGTTTGCTGTTGATTGTAATTTTCTAGTTATTTACCTTTCCTTTCTATTTTAAGTAAATGTTCTTTTGCATTATTCTGAAGTCATGTGGGTAACTCTGGTTGGTCTAGATTTAGAGAGAAAATGGGGTTCATGAGTAATAGACTATAGATCCAAACAATGTGGATATCGGTAGGGGTGCTACACATAAAATGAGTATATCGACCAAAACCATATGTTCCTAACTCTCCATTTTTCAGACCAATGAAACTGTAGAACCCATGCTATTCCGAGCTGGAACTAGGTATGGAGGAGAGGTAGTTGTCCTAGGGCACACTTTATGTGAGTATTTGTATATGTGCACTGGTATTACCAGAGATATTTTGGGTCCCAAAGCTAGTATCTGAAGCTACATTTGAGATCAGATCTTCCTAAATTCAGATCTAGCACTCTATCCACTCTGTGCTATCTTTTTGCCTCATGAATATGTAATATTGAGGACTCAAAACTCCAAACCTCAAGTACAAAACAATGAAGGAAAATAGACTTTATTGAGAATTCTTTTTGTCTATGAAATCTATCTATAAAGATGGAGTGTCAAATGAATCAATTATTCACCTTCAGTCCACTTAAAGGCACTAAAAGTGCCTTTATCATCTCTACAATCATCCCACTTCCACTTCAACTGCTCAACTGAGTCAAGCAGGTGAGAAGATTTCTACTGAATTAATCAATTAAAGTCTTAGGCCAGATGCCAGAAGTGCTTGATGAACTGAGGCAATAAGGAGATGCTGCACAGGGCGTGCATTGGTATTAACTGAGAAGATTGGATCGTGCCCCTGGACTCTTCTATAAAATAAGAGTAAAGTTCAGAAACAAGATATTTGAGTATGTGGCAACTTAGAGAAAAGAACAGCCCCCCTGGGATTCCGTATGTGGTGGTAAGAGATCGTGTCACAGAATTATTGGAGTTTTTTGGGGAAAGGGGAGAGAATATCATGTACTCACCATTATTACTGTAAAACCTTGGTAAAATATTCCTCTCCATATTTATTGAATCTTGTTGTCTATTGAATAAAAACTGATGAGCATTGAAGAGAAGCACATTGATAGAGGCTTATGATCTACAGCATTAGAAAAACATATTCTAGGGGGTGGACAGGAATCTCAGAAGTCAAGTAACTGGCTGGGAAAATGCCTAGAAAAGGGAAGAAAAATAAGACTATAGAGAGTTTTTTCGAACAGATGCAAATGATCCCAACTTTCGGATCTGACGACGAGGACATATTCTTGCCATCAGGAAAGACGTGGAGGGTGGGGCCTCAGTACCCCAGACATCCCAGGGGGATGTTGGGTGGGCTCAGGGCTTGGAAGAGCTCAAAAAGGATTTTGAAAAGCAAGTTAGACAGATGGAGGAAAAACTGGGAAGAGAAATGAGAGAGATGCAAGAAAAGTATGAAAAATGGGTCAATACCTTGGTAAAGGAGACCCAAAAAAATGCTGAAGAAAATAACACCTTGAAAAAAAAAGAAAAACATATTCTACCCCCTCAAGTTTCCTTAAAGCCTTCGTAATCAAAGAAGTGTCAACTTCTCCCTGCTTCCTCATCCCCTACCAAATCTACCATTGCAGGGGTGGGTTGGAAGAGCATCTCCAGACTATGTGCTATACATTTAATTTAGATGAGATTATGTGTTTTTTCTAAACTGTGCTTTGTTGTGTATATTTTGTGTGTGTAGAGAACTTCAGAGTTAATTGCAATGTGGTATAAATAGACCACAAGTCTGCCACTGAATTTATTGCATCACCTTTATTAAAGAGAAAGTATTTTATGATTTCTATCTATCCAAGTGTTATCTGTATTTCTCTCTCTAAATGTCTTGGAATATCATATAATAAAGAAGGCAAGCAACATTTTAAATATTCAGTCAACTACCACTTTTTGTTTGTCCACCACCATTACTTTGATAATTTAATGGATCTGTGATCTCACTGTTGGAGGTACATCTTACAATGATGTGTCTTACAGACAGTTCATGCCTTCTCATCCAGTGTGACTAGTCTCTGTACTTCTATAAATCTTTCATGGGAAAACTTCCATGCCAAGAGCTCTTCACTAGATTTTCTTAGTCTTCTTTTATTTAGTCTTATTTTAGTCAAGATTAATGGAACACATGGGCATGAAACAACTCTGCTCACCCTTGCTATGTGACTGGCTCACCTTCTTTAAGTGTCATCCATCTCTCTGATGATGTTTTCTATCTTTCTTCTTTCAAGTAATTCTTTCTTGGTTATGTGTTGTAGTCTAGTCATATTCACAATATAGACTACTCCAGTCTATACTAACTACTCCACTGTCCTTTAATGCTCCAGAGGTATTATAGTATATTGTATATATTATATTATAGTCATAATATGTCATTGAAAGAATATTGATATTGAAATGATGAGCCTTTTTTTCTCTCCAGAGAGGGACTTGGACATTTTCCTAAAGAAAAAAGAATTGACTCTCATCTTCCTGTCCAGTTCTCTCTCTCTCTCTCTCTCTCTCTCTCTCTCTCTCTCTCTCACACACACACACACACACACACACACACACACATACACACACACGCATGCACACGCACACAAATAGACCAATCCTTCAGGTTGTCCAAAAGGCATTTATGTAGTCATAGGTTTTTAGAGCTGCAAGGGATCTTAGCGGGGATCATTTAGTCCAATCCTCTCTTTTTATAAATGAGGCAACTGAGGCCCAAGGAGATTAAGTGACTTATATTAAGTGACTACTATAATTTAGGTTACATTAGAGGCAGGATATGAACTTAAATCCTTTGGCTCCAGTACCAGTGTGTGCAGTCCACTGTACCATCCTTGATCCACTTGTTTTTTACAATGTGAGCTGTTAGGCCAAACAACTTTGAATGCTTATGGATTACATTTAGGAAGTTCTGCAAAGTTCCCATTCTTAATCCAGGAAGCACAATGTCATTCACAAATAGGAGTATCTGAAAGATCTTGCCATTTGGCTTGGACTTGGACTTTGTACTAGATCTCCACCATAACAGCAGCAAATATCTTTGGCAAACACACACCTCTCTGTTTCAGGCTTTGCTTGATATACGTAATTAAAGGGACATCAAACAAAGTTGTTTGTTGTTACAACTTCAAGGGAATCTTATATAATTTTGATTTATACAGGGGAGCTATCACATTGGAAGAGAGTCTTCAAGGGAGGGTTTGGTGTACTGAATCAAATTTCTTTATCTATTTTGACAAATAAGCACAATGGAATCTTATTTTCTGTGTGCCTTTCAATCAACTGTGTGACTACAAAGATGTAGTTTGTGATAGAATTTCTCTCCCCCTTGCCCCAGACCTGTGATTTTGTTATTGTAAAGAAGATTCCTTATGTAAAAACTATCTCCATCAATGCATATCAGCCACTTCTCTGTAATTCATAGTCTTAGGAAATGTGAGAGTACCTATGGCACTGAAAGGACTTGTCTAGGTTCACTCTTTCAGTGAGTACTGGAAGCCAAATTGGAACCAGCTCTCTTTGACCTTTGGAAGAGTTGTCAGTCTACTGTGCTATCTTGCTTCTTATGCTGTAAAAAACCTCCCAGTTTGCAAAAACCTTCCAATTCCCTTTTCATATACTCTCCGTATTGATTTGGCTTGCTGGTCACCTAAGGGCGTGCCATCTGGACCCTTCAGCCTAGGCAAATGTCCCAGGATCAAGTGAGCCACCGCACTTTGCTTTGATAACCATAGGCATTTCCATATAGAGATATGGCAGCAGGTATTTCTCCTCAAACTAATAACCCAAGCTAAGTGCTAACATATCTTTATTGAACATCTTTTCTGTGTTTTCTAAGTAAATGCTCTTTTGTTAACTGTCAAATGACTCATGTGTGTCTCATTTCATTCCAAACTAACAGGGTACTGTCATGAGTTAGGCCTGCCCATCATACTGTGCCTATCCAAAGAGTTGCCAGGTGTTATGGATTCCACAAAGTCTCTGGCATTCATCACTTTTTCTTCACATATATAGCTACTACCCTAGCACCTCTCACCTGGATTATTGTAATAAGTTCCTAATTGCTCTTCCAAATTCTAGTCTTTCCTTTCGCTAATCTATACTCCATAGGACAGCATAGGTCTGATTTCTGGAAAAACTTCAGTTGCATCTATGATAAAGTAGAAACTCCTCAGTTCAACATTTAGAATCCTTCATAACTAGACCTTGACCTACCTTTCCAGACTTATTTCATGTTACTTCCCTTCATACATTTAATATTCCAGTCAAATTGTTACTAGAAGTCAGCATTCCATCTCTTAGCAGGTTGTTTCCCCAAGCTTGGAATGTACTCATTCTTCAGTTACATCCTTGGCTTCCTTCTACACTCATTCCAGGTGCTGCCTCCTATGGGAAGTCTTTTCTGAAGCTCCCAGATTCTTAGTGCTTTTTCTTTTCTCCAATTACCTTGTATTAACGGACTGTATGCAATTAGACATCAAAGAATAATAATAATTATACTTTATATTTACAAGGCAGTTTACAGTTTAAAGAACAATTTCACATGTCATCTCATCTGATTTTCACAATAAACCTGTGAAGTAGTATTACCCTCTTTAACAGATGACAACTAAAGAGGTTAAGAAATTTGCCTCAGGTCATAAGGCTATCTATAAAATACCGCAGTCTAAATTACAAATTCAGGTCTGAATAGAACCTCTTTCACTACTGATATAGAATGCCCTAAGTTCATATCTAGAATTTAGATATGTTGAATTTAAAATTATATCACATTCTTTGGCCAGTTCTGAGTCAGCTAGTCAAAAGCATTTATTAAGTACCTACCCAAGTACGTCAGGTGCTGTGCTAAGTGCTGGAATCTAAACAAAGGCAAAAAATAGTCTCTGTTCTCAAGGAGCTCACAGCTCAATGGGGGATGCAACATGCAAAAAATAAATAAGACACATATAAGATAACTGGAGATAATTAATTGAGAGGAGGTTCTAGAATTAAGTTTCCTTGTAGAAGATAGGAATTTAGCTGAGATTTGAAGGAAGCCAGGAAAGCTAGGCTACAGAGATGAGAAGGGAGAATATTCCATAATAATAATGTAAAATTTATTTTTAAAAATGACATTTATATATCACTTTATGTTTACAAAACATTATATACATTATTTTATTTGTTCCTCAAAGTAACTCTGGGTCATTTTCCCGTCATTTCAGTCACGTCTGACTCTTCAGGATCCCATTTAGGATTTTCTTGGTAAAGACACTGGAGTGGTTTGCTTCTCCAGCTCATTTTACAGATGAGGAAACTGAAACAAACAGGGTTAAGTGACTTGGTCAAAGTTACATAGCTAGTAAGTGTCTAAGAGGCCCAGTTTGGCTTTGGTCTTCCTGATTCCAGGCCAGGCACTCTAGACACTCTGCCATTAAGCTGCAAAATAGGTAGGTAGTTGATAGAGCACTAGGTTTAGAATCAGGAAGGAATCAGACTCCTCTTCCTGAATTCAAATCTGGCCTCAGACACTAGCTGTATGGTGCTGGGCAAGCCACTTAACACTGTTAGCCTCAGTTTCCTTATCTGTAAAATGGGCTAGAGAAGGATATGGTAAACCACTCCACTATCTTTGCCAAGAAAACACCAAAAGGAGTACAAAGAGTCAGACACAGCTGAAAGGATCCAACAACTCTGGGAGGAAGGTTTATTCTTATTCTTATCTTACAGATAAGGACACAGGCTTAGAGAATGGGCCTTAGTTATTCAGCTAGAAATATTTCCAGTCCACCACGATGTGGTCTTCCCCACCTTCTTTTTTAGAGGATTATCGTAGTGCCTGGCTTAATTTTGTAAAAATAAACTTGTTTGTCTTTCCTGTGTATCTCTAGCCTTTGTCTGTACCTGTTGGTGTGGCAGTATTTCCTCTGCAGGCTTTACATGTGCTCACAAATTTTAGAGACAAGAAGTCCTACGAACCCCCTAAATTGCTTTTGAAAATTGTAATTCTGTTTAAAAGGAATGTGTCAGTTAATGTAAATAAAAATAGTTTTGTGTCTATCTCCATCAGTGAGATAGGAAATGGAAATCTTTTAATTGTTTACAGGCCACCAAAGAGTGAGTGGACAGAATTATAATTATAACTGATATATCTGAAACTTGGCACCATCATGAGATAGTCTAAGTAAAGTACTTTGTAAACTTTAAAGTGATTTATAAATGTCAGCTATTGTGCTGTGGCTATTTTGCATTGTTTTCCATTTTCCCCCTTCTTCTTAAGGGTTAACTTTGAATGTTTTCTTATCAAGTTCCTTCAGAACAAACCATAATTCCTTGAAGGGAATGACTGTTTTTTAAATTATCTTTGTATCAGTGCCCAGGCTAGTGCCATATATATAGGAGGCCTTTAATAAATGCTCAATTAATTTAATTTTATATCGCTTATAAAGATGCTGTTTAATGCATGCTCATCGAATGAATGAATGAATAAACGAATAACTTAATAAAGCAACAAGATTGGTTTTAAAGAGACCATGGAATCAGGTTGATTCAGTACAATAGAAAAGCTCCCTAGTTAATTAAAATTCAAGGCAAATAGATCCCGAATGAGTGGAAGTCTAGGACTTGTCAAATCTTGGTAGAACTCATTGAAAAGAAATGGGGAACAAAAGAAAAACAGTTGAAGTTGTGATTGTGGTGGTGGTGGTGATGATGGAACTGGCACTAACTATGGCAATCCCAAAAATAAGGGCCGATTTTTATTACGAGGCAGAAAGCAAGGGGGAACAGAATGTCTGTATTGAACGGAATGATGTCATCAGCACAACAATAGAGGAAGATGGTTTTGGCACAGCTTTTTGAATAGACTCTGAAGAAAAAAAAATTAGAGAGAGGGGAAAAAGGAAATGGGAAAGGGAAGCCTGCTCAGGACTCAGCTTGACATTTTGAGTGGGTGGGGAGCTTCCTGTTATAGACTAATCCTTCCAACATCTGGTCACCTTTTAGAATGTGAGGCTTTAGAAACTGCAGCTTTCTCTGATGATCAGGGTTTAGGTTATGAATCCTGCAGCTTCAATATCAGGAATAGAAAAAGAACTCCAATGAAAGTATTTAATAAGAATAATTATAACAGTAACAACTCTTGGCCAGGCCTTATACTAAGTGCTTTACAAATATTATCTCAGCAACTCTGGGAGGTTGGCGCTACTATTATCCCCATTTTACAGTAGAGGACAGTGAGGGAAGCTAACAGTTTAAGTGATTTACTCAAGGTCATGTAACTAGTGTGAGACTGGATCTGAACTTAGATCTTCCTGACTCTGGGCCCAGAACTTTATTTGCTATTCCACTGAGTTGTTATAGTACTTACTGTACTAAAATAGGAACATGTTAAAAAAAATCTGCTACTAGTGATGCAAATATGTATATACGTACAATTTTATATGACTGTAAAAGTCTGTGAATATCTCTCGATCTGTTATTTCATCAGTGAAGCAAACTCCTGTTTAGGTAAACTTTCTTTATCAATAAGCTACTGTTCTGTAACTTACAGACTTAAGAGTTGCCTGTGATAACTTAGAGGTTAAATGGCTCACTCAGGGTCACGTATGACACAGTATGTGTCAGAGGAAGGAACTGATAAACATAAAAGGGAGAATTAAGATTCAAAGAAATGGAGCTAAATGACTGGAAGCCCAGCATGTGGCAAACCTTGGTAGAATTCAGTGAAAAGATGTGAATCATAAGAGAAAAACGAAAGTCTGTATCTGTGAGCAGTCCTTGAGTAGGTTTCTCTAACTAGACAGCTACAATGTATTTCATGAAGTTTCCTCCTGAGATCAACAGAGAAAGCTGAAGCTTTTAAGGTTTCATGTTTTCAAAGATGACCAGATGTTATATACCTTCCTCTTTCCCAGTGTCTCATGTTTCTTTGATCTCTCCTAGGAACTTTCCTTATGTGAAATGGTTACGCACACACATATAAATATATATATGTGTACACATACATACATATGTATGCACACATATATACATATATGTATACATATATTTTTACATATATATACACACATACATGCATATTATGCATGTATTTCTGTCACACATATCCCCACTAAATTGTAAAGTCTTGAAGGCAGAGACTGTCATTTTTTTCCCTCCTCTAGTCTTATATAAATGTTTGCTGATTTAGATTGAACTGTAAAATACACTTAAAGGGTATATTTATGTATTGTGTTTCCCTCCCTCGACCAAATCCCCAATATCTCCCTATAGGAGATTGAGGCTGGGAACCATGCCTTTCTTAATCTTGGCATTTCTACCAGCAGCCAGCACAATGTTATGCATATAATGAGGACTTGATAAATATTGTTGAAATTGTTAAGTTGAAAGCATCGTTGTGGAAATTGAAAGAGTACTATATTTGGAAGAAAAGGAGCTGGGTTCAGATGCAGACTTTGTTGCTTACTATTTATATAGTCTTAGGCAAATCAGTTTATCTTCCTGACCCTCAATTTTCCTTATCTGTAAAATGAGGGAGTTGAACTAGATTCGTTCTTTCTAGCTCTAAATCTATGGTATCTGTGAAAGGGGCAATCCCTCTACCCTAACTTGTATTCAATCACATCAGAGGAAGAAATGTTCATTCTGATATTTTGACAATACATTTTAAAATGAAGTAATTATTTTTAAGGCTAATATTTGTTTCCCTACCTTCCCCTCCTCCCCAGGTGTTTGTTTGATGGTCATATTATTCAATTATTTAATTCATTTGGTCCACAGGTTCCCAAAGTGGGCGATACTGCCTCCTGGGAGTACTGGAATAATCCAGGGGGTGGTAATAGCCTCCAGTACATTGGGGAGGGGAGATGTTAAATAAAAATGGGGGAAGGTGTGGAAGCATAAGGAAAGAGAAGACAATTTCGAAAAATCATTAGTATATCTTTCATCTGTTGAATTAAAGTCATAGTGATTACATTATTTTCCAAATAAACTCACAAAATGCAAATCAATGATCAGTGATCAAGTTTGCTAACAGGTCTTAACAAGCAAGTGTTGGCAGGCAGATGTATTGGGCATTGTTGGATGTCTAGCATGCATTGGCAGGAGCTATGTGTGTAATGACTTGTTTATAATACAATAAGATAAGGTTACATGATGCAATATTGCATCATCAAAATTTTAACTCAGGAAAAACCCATTTATAATAAATTATTAAATTTAAGATGCATCATTTAAAAATATTTTACATTTTTTGAAGGAGTGGCTGGGTGGTATAGTGGATAGAGCACCAATGCAGGAATCAGGAGGACCTGAGTTCAAATCTCACCTCAGACACTTGATACTCACTAGTTGTGTGACCTTGGGCAAGTCACTTAACCCCACTTGCCTCATCCTGGGTCATCTCCAGTCATCCTGATGAATATCTGGTCACTGGGTTCAGATGGCTCAGGAGGAGAAGTGAGGCTGGTGACCTGCACAGCCTTCCCTCACTCAAAACAAAGTCAAGTGCAAGTCATGTCATTATTTCTCTGATGGCATGGTCTTCTTTGGCAACGAAGGATGAACATATACATTTTTTGAAATGATGCAAATTTCAAAAAAAAAAATTTTAAAGGGTCAAAGAAAGTAGATTTTCAGTAGGGATGCTGAGGGTTGTTTTTTTTTGTAAATGGTGGGTGGGGAGTGGTATGCCAAATAAGTTTGGAAACCTTTAATTTACACAAGTCATCCAGGAGAATTTTATAAAACTCAATAGTGTCCTCTAGTGTTTCTTAGTATTTAATGTCAAGATAATTTTCTTGTTTTTTTTGTTTTTTTGGGGGGGAAAAATATCTTTATTATCAATAAAAAGGAATGGCCAAAATTTTGCTATGTAGAAAGTTGTACCATATAGCTCAGCAATAGTGATCAAAATCAGTGTTTTTTGAAAGTGACTATAACATAAAATGATAAGGCATGTCTCTGTCCAGGATGTTCCCTCATTCCTGGAATGTGCTTCCTTCCTATCTAAAGGCTCATAGATTTAGATCTGGAAGCAGGGGTGTGTCAGCTCATTACTCTCATAGTTGGAGAGTCTGTTGTTAAACATTTACCAGCACATCCTGGCTGGAAGGAACCTTGGAGGGCAAGAAGCTCACCCTTTTTTACAGAAGAAGAAACTAAAGCCTAGAGAGATGAAATGTCTTGTTCAATGTCAATCAAGTCATCATCAGCAGAACTGGAATTCAAACTTAGGTCCTCTGACTCAGAAAACAAGGTCTGATTCCATTACATCCACCACACTACTTTTTTTTAATTCTATTTTTATTTTAAATTTGTGGAATAAAGCAAGCATTTCCATAACAGTGTAATGAAAAAAAAATGATTGTATTTGAAAGTACAAATTTATTATGTGCAACGTGCTATTCCTTTTGAATGTATAATACAGTTATCATGTAAACTTTTCCCCTCCCTCTGAGATGGTTACCTTGAGACACAAATATTTGAGAAAATCTTTCTATACATCTATTTATCAATTCTTTCTCAAGATATAGACAGTGTCTTCCTTCATATGTCCTTTATAATTAATTTGGGTATTTATAATAGTCATATATGTATATATAGTCAGATATATAACATAATAACTAGTTTCACACTACTTCTAAAAGCCAGGAAAGGTATTTTTTTGAGCTTTGAAATAAGCTAGAGAGTCTATGAGGCAGTGCTTTTAGAAGTCTTCTTTCTCCTGAAGTTACTTCATATTTACTTACCAGTGCCCATGTTATATCTCCTAAAAGAATGTAAAGACTAGCTGGCGGATCTAGGCAGAGGTGGACAGGAATCTCAGAAGTCAAGTAACTGGCTGGGAAAATGCCCAGAAAAGGGAAGAAAAATAAGGCTATAGAGAGCTTCTTTGAGGGGGTGCAAATGTTCCTGCCTTTCAATTCTGATGACGAGGAAATATTCTTACCACCAGGGAAAGATGTGGAGGTCGGGGCCTCTGTATCCCAGACATCCCAGGGGGATGTCCGGTGGGCTCAGGCCATGGAAGAGCTCAAAAAGGATTTTGAAAATCAAGTTAGACAGGTGGAGGAAAAACTGGGAAGAGAAATGAGAGAGATGCAAGAAAAGCATGAAAAATGGGTCAATACCTTGCTAAAGGAGACCCAAAAAAATGCTGAAGAAAATAACACCTTGAAAAATAGGCTCACTCAATTGGCAAAAGAGGTTCAAAAAGCCAATGAGGAGAAGAATGCTTTCAAAAGCAGAATTAGCCCATGGAAAAAGAGGTTCAAAAGCTCACTGAAGAGAATAGTTCTCTCAAGATTAGAATGGAACAGATGGAGTCTAATGACTTTCTGAGAAACCAAGAAATCACCAAACAAAACCAAAAGAATGAAAAAATGGAAGAGAATGTGAAATATCTCATGGGAAAAAACAACTGACCTGGAAAATAGATCCAGAAGAGATAATTTAAAAATTATGGGACTACCTGAAAGTCATGATCAAAAAAAGAGCCTAGACATCATCTTCCATGAAATTATCGAGGAAAACTGCCCTAAAAGAATGTAAAGTCTTTGATGGTAGGTAGTATTTCTTTTTTGTTTCTTTTGACTTAACGATTTTATTGGGGAGGAACTCCCTGATGAAGAATCTCTGTCTTCTAATGCTTCTATAACATCTCTACAATTTGTAATCTTGGTGTAAAATTGATTACTGATTGATTAATAGCTAAGAGTTTTAGTTAATCACTGAAACTAATATTTATGGACCAGATTTTAAGTAAATACTATAAGCCTTAGTAGCAGTAGACTCTGTAAGAGTTGGGTTATGTACCCAAATCTTAAGGCTGTAAACTAGTCCTATCTCTTGAGGGAGATAAGGAAGATGAGTGGTGGATAAGTCAACCTGGTCAGGAGATGTTTTACTCAGCTCTGGGTCTCTTTGGTGCATAATGGTAGCTGTGGTAGGACTTTCCAGAGGGCACTGCTCACCTCTTTATTTTCCCTGTTGCTGTCAATTCTAGAGACACCTCTTGACAGCCAGTGTTTTGTGCAGCCACCCTTTGCCTTTCTTACAGACCAATCACATAGTTTAGTTAGTGTCACTGCACCTTACATAACCATAAAACATTAAAAAGCTGCTCTGACTGTCAGATGTGTCTTTGGTCATTGAATGGCCACTGATCACTATTATTGCAATTGCTAGTTTTGTTAATAAATAAATTAGACTGGGACCTTTGTGCCTCAGATTCTTTTTATTGCAGTTTTACCGTGATATTAGAGAATTGCTTGGAATTGTTTTTATTCAGTTGAGTCTAGCTCTCCATAGCTCCATTTGGGGTTTTCTGGGCAAAGAGACTGGAGCAGTTTACCATTTCCTTCTCCAACTCATTTGCAGGTGAGAAAACTGAGACAAACAAGGTTAGGTGACTTGCCCAGGGTAACACAGCTAGTAAGTGTCTGAGAATAGACTTGAATTCAGGAAAGGGAGTCTTCCTGATGATAAAACCTTGCTAAAAATGTTAGTTCACAATGAACACAAAATATAAAGGGAATCACACTTGAGAATCCTTACTGATGCAATGATTTGCCCTGCCTATAATTATGACTTCAGAAAACTGATGATGGAACTAGGCCTCCTGCCTTTCCTGAGAGGTGATGGACTAGAAGTACAGAATGAGCTATGTGTTGTCATACATGGCAAAAGTGCTGATTTGTTTTGCTTTGTTATATTTACTTGTTATAGAAGAGGACTCTATTGGAGGTTGAGAGTTAATGGAAATTGGGATTGTTCAGTAACTTCAGTTTTGGCTGACTCGTTGTGACCCCATTTGGGGTTTTTTTGGCGAAGATACTGGAGTGGTTTGCCATTACTTTCTCCAACTCATTTTACAGATGAGGAAACTGAGGCAAACAGGGTTAAGTGACTTGGCTGTGATCACATAGCTAGTAAGGGTCTGAGGCCATATTTGAATTGACCAAGCCTGGCTCTCCACCTACTGCATCACCTAGCTTCCCCAAGTGGGAAGTGACAGATATAAAAAAGAAAGAAAAAGAGAGAAAAGGAGGTCAACATAGCAAAAACAAAGGGAAAATAAGAAGTTTAGGAAACAAATTGGACAATTTTATTACTAACTTGTTCAATTTAATATACATTAAAAAACAAATTGTTCATAAGAGAAGTTCACAGTTCCATGTACTCTTTTTTGTTCTTGCTATGTTTGAATGATGAATTCAAAATAAATAATTTTTAAATAGTTAGCTTATTGAAAGACACACAGGAAAATTTTATAACAATTTTTAGCCTATTTAGTTTTATTGTTATGAAATCATATGCAGCAGGGCTGTCCCCCACATGAAGCATGTGGGTAATGTCTATGTGGCTCAGAGGGTGGTAAAATGGTCATCTTTATCTTCTTTTCCCCCACCCTTCTCCAAGGGATATTTTATTTCTGTCTGGGAGGAGAAGCTGTGCTCTCCACAGAAAGGGGATATTGGCCTAGAGTTACATCTCTCTGCTTCCTTGAATATTATTAGTCTAGGCCTAGGGCATGTAATTTTTCAGGTTCAAACTAAACTTCTGATCAGTGTTCATTAGTGGGGAAAGGAGGACTCAAGTTTTATATCCAAGGTTGGGCTTCCCACCAAATACCAGTTTCACAATAAACACATGTGAAGAAACCTATTTGTCTAAGGTGATAGCAAAACAGAAATCAAAGAAAGTATACATAGGACTATATACTGAATAACACTGAGTGAGGGAGCTCTTCTCTTGGGAGCAAGGTAACTCAACTCAACAGGTCTCATCTAAGGGGGAATCCCCTATAGTCTCTAGTGTAGCAAGCTGAGGATAAGAACATGATGAAGATTAGTAGCTCCTATTGTGGTGGCTTCTTCCCAAAGTCTTACTCAGCTTTTAGCAACCTGAGGTAGGGTAAGCATCATCCATCCATTCTCTTGAAGCTGGAAGGAAGAAGCACCTGCAACTGTAGAGCCTGAAGTGATTGGATGGGTCTCTCCTTTCTCCTACCCTTTGCCAATTTTGCCACTGTCTGTCATGCAAGTGTGGGGCACTGATCTTCACCAATGAGCATAGTCCCATACCAATGGGCTTTGGGACTAGGCTTATACATAGAATATCAATGCCATCTTTTTATCCTTCTTATTTTCAAAGAAGGAGAGGGTGACCATCTTGTCTACATTTATTCCAATGCATTCCAATGATGAAGCTTACCTATTTAGTGATTTTCTTCCAACAGATCAGCCTGAACTACACAGCAATTTTGGAATATCTAAATCTATGGTCTCTCTGACTCTACATGGCCAGGAGAACCTTCCACTATGGAAAAAATCTATCTGGCCCTGGTCACTTTGGGAACATCTAAAGTTCCTTTTTATTTTTCAGTCAAGCTAATGAAAGAGAGTAGTAGTGATTTGCGCTATTCATGGATCTCCATTATCACAGACTTCAAAATTACATAGATTGTGGCCTTGCTTAATCTGTGAGCTCATTATGTAAGTGCTCCTCTCACATGTACAATTATAATCCATCCATATTTTATCAGCCATTGGGATTCGTCTTTACATCCTTCCTCTATCCTCCATAGATAAAAGACCTAATGTGTTGGTTTGCTTCACCTGGGTCTTTTAATATTTCATGAGTGCTGGTGAAGCACTCAGGCTGGATCTGTCTTTCATTCTCACTAAATGTCTGGCTCATCTATTTTCTGATTATCATTTCCTGGATGTCCTTTCTGCCTTATATTAAGATCAGACAATATTCCTTACTAAATGTAGTCACAGAGTTTATTGCATCAAGAAAACATTTTGATTAACTTTATAAAACAAGGACACATGTGTTTGTCAATATTTATGCTATACACATCCTTGTTCTGTTCAGGGTCTGAAACTGAAGAGAGGTTCTTAATAGGTGGTATGGGCCTCTGAAAGATTTTTTGCATAAGGGATACTGTGGTAATTGTACCAAATCCCCCCAAAATATGAGACTTCCTCAATGAGATCTGGGAATACTCAAATACAGTATACTTAATCTATAAAGAAAAAAAACCAAGTGGATGAAAAATGTCTATTGTCCATACTATGATATGTTGTTTGCTGGTTAGTTCAGTGAGTTATTATATCATTATACTGAGCTAGGACAGCTGCTATAAATGGACAATGAGCTGGGCTCAGAACTGCATAAGATAAAGAGATGAGAGTAGAATGCTTTGAACATTATTTTTAATTATCTTGAGCTTATATTGTTCAGACATTGCAGTTGTATGTGACTCTTTGTGATCACATCCAGGTTTTGTCAAGATACTAGAATGGTTTGCAATTTCTTTTCCCATCTCAAGCTTATACCTGGCACAAAAATCTTTCTGTTTTTACCACTAGCTTTTTCATGTTGATGCTATTTAGTTGTGAAAGTTGGACTATTGCAATTTATAAAGAATCACAAGGCACTGGACAAAAATGGGCAAAAATGACTCTCAACAAAGTCTAAAGCAGCAGAAGCCATAGAGCAACAGAGCAAAAGAGGTTTCCAGCCAAAGGTAACCTGGAAGGCTGACAGGAAAGGTCTATCTCATGGGACACTGAGCAGAGCAGAGCCCAACCCTATCCACTGGGAGGAACAGGGCCTAACCAGACCTCTAGGATAAAATTCCTAGCAGGGAAGGTCCCAGATACCTCAACCCAAGTGACAAAGAAAGCTCCAAAGGTCAGTGGGGGAGGGCTTTCCTAGCTGGGCTAGAGGGAACAGGGTTCCTCCAGCAATAGCCCCAGGTGATGGCAGAAGCCACAGCAGCAGACTATAGGCAGCTTTGGAGGCCTGGATCCGTTGTTCAGGCAACTCAACTTAAAGCCTCTGATGGTAGGGAGCAGTTGACTTAAACCCCAGCCCTGAGTGATGGCCCCACTCCCACCAAAAGCCCGGAGCAACCAAGCAGCTGAGTCTAATCTCTTGACAAAGGATTCAGAAGTCAAGTAACTGGCTGGGAAAACACCCCCAAAAAATAAGACCATAGAAGGTTACTTTCTTTGTGAACAAGTGTCTCCTGCCATCCTTTCTGATGAAGAAGAACAGGGTTTACTGTCACAGGAAGTTAAGACTCCTGCCTCCAGGGCCTCCAAAGTGAACTTAAATTGGGTTCAGGCAATAGAAGAGCTTGAAAAGCAAGTTAGCAGCTTGCTGAAGGAGAACCAAAAAAAGTGCTGAGGAAAATAACACCTTTAAAAAGAGGCTAACTCAATTGGAAAAAGAGGCCCAAAGAGTCAGTGAGGAGAAGAAGGCATTAAAAAGCAGAATTAGCCAAATGGAGGAGAAGGTTGAAAAGCTCACTGAACAAAATAGTTCTCTGAAAGAGAGAATTGAATTCAGGGAAATGAATGACTTTGAGATAAACCAAGCAGTTAAAAAACAAAACCAATACTTTGAAAAAATA
Source organism: Bettongia penicillata ogilbyi (assembly GCA_023548195.1). Classification (NCBI taxonomy): domain Eukaryota; kingdom Metazoa; phylum Chordata; class Mammalia; order Diprotodontia; family Potoroidae; genus Bettongia; species Bettongia penicillata. The sequence continues at coordinate 2,944,463 of JAJHZJ010000357.1, forward strand.
AAAGATAATGTGAAACATCTCACTGGAAAAACAACTGACCTGGAAAATAGATCCAGGAGAGACAAATTATGGGACTACCTGAAAGCCATGATCAAAAAAAGAGCCTAGACATTATCTTTCATGAAATTATTGAGGAAAACTATAGAACCAGAGGGCAAAATAAACATTGAAAGTATACACCAATCACCTCCTGAAAGAGACCCAAAAAGAGAAACTCCAAGGAATATTTTGGCCAAACTTCAGAGTTCTAAGGTCAAGGAGAAAATACTGCAAGCAGTTAAAAAGAAACAATTCTAGTATTGTAGAAATACAATCAGAATAACACAGGATATAGCAGCTTCACCATTAAGGGATTAAAGGACTTGGAATAAGATATTCCAGAAGTCAAAGGAACTGGGATTAAAATAAAGAATCACCTACCCAGCAAAACTGAGTATAATATTTCAAGGGAATAAATAGTCATTCAATGATATAGAGGACTTTAGAGAATTCATGTTGAAAAGACCAGAACTGTAAAGAAAATTTGAGTTTCAAACACAAGAATCAAGAGAAACTTGAAAAAGTAAACAAGAAAGAAAAATCATAAAAGACTTTCTAAAGCTGAACTATTTACATTCCTACATGGAAATAAAGTATTTATAACTCTTGAGACATTTCTCAGTATTTGGGTAGGTGGAGGGATTGTAAACACATACATATATATATAGACAAAGAGTGCAGGTTGTGTTGAATCAGAAGAGATGATATGCACACACATACAAAATAAAATAAAAATTAGGGGCTAAGGGAGGAAAATACTGAGAAAGGGAGAAATGGAATGGGGCAGGCTATAACTCATAAAAGAGATAAGAAAAATCTTGTTCAATGGAGGAGTAAAGGAGAAAGTGAGAGGGGAAAAGTGAAGCTACTCTCTCCACATATGAATGAAGGAGGGAATAACATGCTCACTAAATTTGGTATGAAAATCTATCTTACACTACAGGAAAGTAGGGGAGGAGGCAGCAAGTGGGGTGAAGGGAATGATAGAAGGGAGGGCAAATGGGAGAAGGGAGTAACTACAAATAAACACTTTTAGGAAGGGACAAAGTTGAATGAGGAAATAAAAAAATAAGGGGGGATAGGTAGGATAGAGAGCAATATAGTTAGTATTACACAACATGATTATTATGGAAACCTTTTGCAAAATGACATATTTAGTCTGTGTTGAATTGTTTGCCTTCTCAGTGGGGATGAGTAGGGATGGAGGGAGAGAGAGAAGTTGGAATTCAAAGTATTAGAAAGGAATGTTGAGAATTATTATTGCATATAACCAAGAAATAAGAAACACAGTTAATGGGGTATAGAAATTTATCTTGCCCTCCAAGAAAAGAGAGAAGATGGAGATAAGGGAAGGGTGGGGTGTGATAGAAGGGAGGGCTCATTGAGGGAAGGAGTAATCAGAATGCAAGGTATTAGGGGGTGGGAGGAAGGGAGAGATGGGGAGAAAAGTTGTTGTTACAACATGTTACAAAGTGATGTAAAAGCAATTAGTATTAAAACAATTGACTGAATTAATTACTGAGACTAATTCAGAGACATCTTTAGTCTGGGGAAATGAATTTTAGTCTAAGTCTCCTAGAGGCAGGTAACTTGGGATAAAATTTAGCATTGATGGAAAAGTTAAGGTTTTAATGGCAAATTTGATTTTATGATTGTTATTTAAGCAGGAACTAGAACAGGTATAGAAAGGCATGTAAGTCACTCAAGACTTGCCTCAAAAGATGTTCCTTAGCCAATGTGAAATTAGTCATATCTGAAACCTGGTTATTGGAACTTGCTATTTTAAGATGCTATGGGACTATTAAGTGACTGTTCTTCTGAGTCTAACTCCAGGTATGGGCAGTAAGAAAGGTGATCTGCCTCCAATCCATGATGCCAGTAAGCTTGTGAAATGCTGGTTTGAACTGATAAAGGTGATCTCATGGGAAGGGTGGGAGAGTGTCTGTTCAGCCTGGTCTGAGGTAGGATTCTCCTGACTCAATTTCTCCACTAACACCTGGCAGACTCTAGTTCTCACTGAATGCAAGTTGACAATCTACTCCTGCCTGGAATTAACATGAAGCTGGGAAGATATTGTTTCCCTGCAATGTCCCTACCCTTAGTGGCAATTTCCTATAGTCAAAAGACTAAGCTTAACACCAGATCTATTAAATTATAGGTTGTTGGTAGGGGAACATCCGAGGTCAAGTCTAAAATTAAGCTATATGGCTCAGGACTTCAGACCAACAACATTAAGCTAGGGTCCTTTAGTTCTTAGTAATAGTGTGGAGGCAGTTAGATCAAGGGCTTATGAAGTTAGCATACATAATTATTATTTGTGTCTCGGTTAATGTTAAAAAAATTCATTTATAGTCTATATTGTAAATGCTTTAAAAGAAATATCACCTGACCAAAAGTTGGAATTGTGTTATATAATAAGAATTGTGTTAAAAATGAAAAAAAAATTTTTTCTTCTGAGACCAGCAAGCAGTAAAAACTCTTGTTAAAGAAAAAAACAAAATATGTTAATAAGCATTTTAGAGAGTAGCTAACTACTATTTTCTTTATGTTAGTAAAAATAGAATTTTTCAGAGGTTAAAAGTGTGTTTATGTTAAACTCTAGGCAAAGAAAATAAAGCCCTGTGGATGAATAATGTTCTTTTCATCCTGGGGTTTTTAATTCTCTGTGCAAGGAAAATAATGAGATCAGACTGAGAAATAGACTCTATTTTTACATTGAAAAAAATGAGCAATTTTTTCATTTGTTTTGTACATAATTATGTCCATGTTTGACAATAGACAGTGACCAATGTTTGTAAGACGTACTTTTTGTACTTTAGAAAGCTTGCATCAAATAAAGTTATGTTTTAATATAAAAAAAATAACAGACTAAACGTAGGGAATGACATATAGGACCTCATCTAGGAAGCATATTATAGAAAAAGGAGGTAGGTTGGTTTTATAGCAAGAATGAAGCTTAGTTGATAGCCTGATGCTGTTTTGCTTCAATTAAAACAGTAAAATACCACAAAGAAAGCCTACAGTATGTTGGATAGATCCTCTGTACATTGACTATATGTGGGGGAAAACAAGATGGAAAGGGAAAGGAATAAGTGTTTATATGGTGCCTGTTATGTGTCAGGCATTGTGCTAAGTACCTTTTACAAATATTATCTTGTTTGATTCTCAGGAGTTAAAAAGCAGGTGAAAGCATGGATTGGTTGTGACCTGCCCAGTGCCCATGTTGGGAATGAACACATTGGTGAGATGATGTATCCTGGAAGTATTGAATTGTATACTTTATGTCACTTCTTGATGCAAATCATCATTACTTGTATATCACAACCTATTTTTTTCAGGATGGATAAATATCCTTAAAGAAAAGTGGCAAACCAAAACAAATAAGGTCAAATGTAAGAACTGTAGGAGTGAGAAATGGAAACAACCAATTTGCCTCCTAGATTCTAACAACTTATCTTTCACTTGCCTTGAGTTATCTGCAATCTTGATTCTTTAGAGGCTGTGGTAGTTCATGATTCACAATCATATATTACTACTGGGAGAACACTGGTGTGTGTGTGTGTGTGTGTGTGTGTGTGTGTGTGTGTGTGTGTGTGTGTGTGTGTGTTTTAAGCGCCAGTTATCTTAGGGAGCAGTTTGGGATCACCGAATACACTGCATTTGCTCAAGGTCAGTTCAGTCTACATTGTTTTTGGAGATTCAGGCTCAAAATCAGAGATGTAATGGGAATTACAAGGAACCCCCTATGTCTGGTAGCAGTCTGGGACTACAAATTTCTGACAATATCAAATAAAGGTAGTTAAAAGAATAGATTTAATTTTATCCTTGAGCATTTCAATAGTTTCTGGGTATGAAAGTTCATAGCCCTTGGTTGTGCAATAAAGAGCTTTAGTTCTAGTTAAGGAGAGACTACCACAATCCAGTCAGAAAGTATAGAGAGTAGCATCTGGTCCTGAAGAGGTTAGATAGTTGGTGCTCAACTGATGATAAGCAAAGACAATCAGCAGAGAACAGTATGGTGACATCAACAGAAAACATCTACAGCTATGCCATTTGGGGTTGCATGTTGAGCTCCTTTGCTTTTTGGAATATATTATTCCATTCCTTTGTACAGTTTCTCATTGTAGCTAGGTGGTACAGTGGATAAAGCACCAGTGCAGGAGTTAGAAGGACCTGAGTTCAAATCTTACCTCAGACACTTGATACACTCACTAGCTATGTGACTTTGGGCAAGTCACTTAACTCCAATTTCCTCATTCTGAGTCATCTCAAGTCATCTCTAGTCATCCTGAGGAATATCTGGTCACTGGATTCAAACGGCTCTGGAGGAGATGTGGGGCTGGTGATCTGCACAGCCCTCCTTCACTCAAAACAAAGTCAAGTGCAAGTCACATCATTATTTCTCTGATGGCATGGTCTTTGGCAACGAAGGACGAACATACACACAGTTTCTGGAAATTTTCTTCTCTTTATGTTTAAATGTTTTTTTCCTGACCACTTCCAGAATTTGTTTGCCTTTGCAATTTTAAAATTTAACCATGCTGATTGAATTCATTATAAATATATGTTACATAACCTTTACTGGGCCCTCACTCCTAGAAGACAAGCCTTTTACATGTTTCTAACTAACTCACTATTCCACTCATCATAGCAGCTTTTCTAAACTTCTTCATCCCTCCTCACATTTTCCATGACTTCCCCTTCTCCCACCCTCTCAGTTGAATACCTTGTACTCAATTTTATTGAGAAAATTGAGGCCACCCACCAAGAGCTCCCTCTTCTCCTTTTCTCTTCATCTCATACTGTCCAGATGCCTTTTGTCACTGTATTTTCCTTTACCTTTTTTCCTTACTAAGGCTACATTCCCTTGCATTTCTTTTCATTAATTCCCTTGATATTTTGGATCTTTAGTTCTTCCTGATGAATTTTGTTATTTTTTTCTAGCTCTATAAAATAATTTTTTGGTAGCTTAGTATGACACTGAATAAGTAAATTAATTAGGTAGAACTGTAATTTTTATTATATTAGGTTGGCCTACCATGAGAAGTTATTTTTCCATGGATATTCCATGGATATTTTTCCAGTTATTTAGTGTGATCTTTTTTTGTAAAAAAAAAATATAGCTTCCTATACAGCTCTGCTATTTAAGGATTCTATCGATGCAATTTCTAAGAAGGAAGGAAGCAAACATTTTATATTAAGCAGCTACCATGTGCTAGGCACTGTGCTGAGTTCTTTACAAGTATTATTTCATTTGATTCTCACAATTCTTTCTAGCCATTAAAACTGTGATTCCATATACTGTTAATGGTCTGTAGAGTCTAGATTATCCATGTTTCAACATCATCAAGCTCTCCCATTTCTAACAACATTCTAAACAGTTGCTTTTTTATTGTTCCCTTAATTCTTTAGGCGTTTTTAGTTTTTGGTGCCAGCTCTATGCTGGAAAATGGTTTTTGTAGTAAAATATTTCTCTCTTGAAAGGAAAGGAAAGAGAAAAAAATGTTTTTTCTTAAGTGAAGCCTAGGGATCATCCTGTGGAAAAACTGCTTGGTCTCAGAGAGTCCTTGGGTTTACTTGGGGCAACCCCCAGAAAAACCCCACTACTGCCCCCATAACTGTTAGTCACCACAATGAACTTCCAAATTGGACATAATTTCAAGGGAAATTTATTTGGTCATTTGATTGATGACAGAGCTAGAAGAAGGTGTATTTTCTGCTCTGAGGTTTACATTGTATAGAGTACAGATAGAGATGTAAGGATTTCTGCCTGATTGGCCTCACATACGCAGAAATGACATTCCTATGTATACACGTTTTTGGAGACATATCTTCAACTCATCTAAATTCTCACAAAAAAGAAGTAAAATTTGAAGGTAAGCTGCTTGATGACAGTTTATTATCATTATTATTTTGTTCAGTATGCCTGAGGCCTAGCACAGTTTCTTGTTTGCTTTTGTTGAATTGAATGGGTAATTTTCATTGCCCCTTTCCTAGCATTACTTCTGTGAAGTATAGAGTAGTACAGACTATTCTTGTGGTTGGCAGGAGACACCTTGTGGCCAAAATGTAGCATTACAACTCAAGATCTACTGAGGTCTTTGCAAGGAATGAGAGATAGGACTCCTTAAGACTCTTTTGTAGGTAAAGACACTGAGCCTTGGAGAGTTGGAGACTTGCCCAGGCTCACACAGCTAGTAAATGTCAGAACTCAGCTCTTTTGGTGACCTGACCAGTTCCAGAATCTTAGAATAGAAAGGTACCTTCATAGGTGCAACCTCTTGTTGCAACCTGTCTTTGACATAAAAATTCTGACTAGTGGTGATTCACAGTCTTCATCAGCTTGCTTACAGTTTGCCTTTTCTTTATGGAAATAGTGACCTTGTTAATACTTCCCTATGTAGTCTTGACAATGTTATCCCCATTTTGCTTGTTTCTCAGTATTCATTAAGTGAGGCTTAATTTGCATTTATCACATAGAGGGGGAAATTAGAGTCACATCACAATGTCTCACACGCACAAATCTCAAGTATTTATATTTTTTTGTCTTCTGAAGATAGGCTAATGGCCATAAAGACACAGGTGCAGAATTTGCCAGGATACAGGAACAAAAACTGTTGCTGGGAATGGCCTTGGATTACAGACAGAGAAGCTGTTTAGAACAAAGAAAATATTGAATAAATGTAATAACAAAGAGCTTTGGAGACCACGTTTCTTGTGAATCCTTGTGCATGTGAATCCTTGAACTTATCAGAAAAAAATAGCCTCAGCCTCTTAAATCAAGCTTCTTGTAGATTTTCTGTGCAGCACTGATATTTGTATAGTACCTTTCTTCTCATCATTTAAAATGCCTCAACTGGAGTACTTCTCTTAGGTATACTGAAAATCAGGCATTTGGTTTATAGTGATGCCAGTGTGAACCAGCTACATTTCTCCTTTAGGGTACCCCTCAATAGTCAGTGTATTCTTCCTCTAGTGCTATAGGCTCAAGCCTTCATTTGAATGTGTTCCTCACAATTGTTAGTCATCAGGGATAAGGGTTTCAGGTTCATTTAGCCAGTTAACATTGATTAGCTTCTATAAAGGTATATTTACTTAAAAAACATAACAAGAGCAGGAATATAAACGTTTTCCTCTAATACACTATATCTTACACCACCATAATCCCAGGGGAGGGTGGGCTCAGACTTAACATCAGTTCCACCAAATTCATGTCCAAATCCAAAATAGCTGCTGGATGAGTTGCGTTTCAGTTAGCTTGGATAGGTCCCAAAGATTCTTCCTTGGGTTTCAGTCCTGGGCTGGCTGGAAGAAAGAAAAGAAAAAGGTATTTATTAAGTTCCCCAAACCCCTGGGAGGTAGGTCTCCATTTTATAGTTGAAGAAATTGAGGCAAAGAGAAGTTAAGTGGTCACACAGCTAGTAAATGTCTGAAGCAGAATCTGAACTCAGATCTTCCTGACTCCAGGCCAAACACTCTCATAGACTTGAATCCCAAATCTCTTAGTGACTCACTTGGCCTTTTGAAGATCACAGGGTTATATCAATCCCCAGTCTCCTTAAATGCATCTGAAAGGCACCCCACATGTACATTGGCACCTTGCTGAAAGGATATGGAAAGCTCCTCTGATTACCAGTGACAGGTTATTTCAAAGATGACTAATGAATGAGAGAACAAACACTTTTAGCTGGGGAAGTCACTTATAGTGGGTGGCTTCATGGAGGAGGTGGCATTCAAACTGAATCTTAAAGGAAGAGAAGTATTTTGACAAGCAGAGAGGAGAAAGGAATATATTCCAGTCATCCTGCAAAAGTTTGTCAAAATGGAAAATGACCACAGTGAATTTGAAGAACAACTTAGTGAAATTTAGCTGAAATGTACTATGCAACAAAGGGAGTACTGTGAAATAGGACTATAAAGATGAGTTGGAATGAGATTATGGGAGGCCTTTAAGGGTCAGGCTAAGCACTTTGCATTTTTTCCATAGGCCATAGAATCACCAAAAGTTTTTGAAGAAGGGAGTGATATTGTTAGATTTGTGCATTAGGAAGATTACTTTGGCTCATATATGAAGAATAAATTAGGGAGGGGAAAGAAAGGAGTCATGCAGCCCAAATAGTTTAAGATAGTTTAGATAAGAGGTAATAAGAGACTGAATTTAGACAGTGGCAAAATCTGTGGTGAAAAAGGTTACAGATGTTGGAGATGATATGGAGGTAGAATTCACAAGACTTGGCAACTGATTGGATATTGGGATGACAGAAAAGGAAGAGTCAAAGATAATTCCAGAGCTGTAAGTGGCTGAGAAGATGATGACTCCGTTAATAAAAATCGGTAAATTGAGAAGAGGAGCAGATTTAGAAGATAAGATGAGGACAGTTTTGGATGTTTTGCATCTGAGAGGCTAGCAGAATGCACAAGTGAAAGTAGTAGGTAGTTAAAGACATGAGTCTGCAATGCAGGGGAGATGTTAGGATTGTATATTTATAGATTCTGGAATCATTTACATAGAAAGGATAACTGGAACTTATGGGAATGGATTAGATCACCCAAGAAGAATAGAAATAAGAGAAAAAAAACAGATGATTGGAGCAGAGCTTTGTGTGATACTCACACTTAAGGCTTTGAAATAGGAAAATTAAACAGTGAAGATGACAAAGGTGGAGAGAAGGATGACTCAGTGGCATGAATGCTAAGGAAGAGAATATGTAACTGCAACAAGGTAGTTAGTAGTGTTGAATACTGCTTAAAGGAGAAGGAGAATGAGGACTCATGAAAGGCCAGAAGTTTTAGCTTTTAAAAGATAATTGATTAGGAAAGAATAAGAAACTATATATTTCAATAACTGGACAATGACTTGACAAATTATGATTTATTAATATAATGGAATAGCATAGTACTATAACCCTCTCCCCTACCTATGATGCATACAAAGAAATATGGGAAGGTGAAAAGTCTGTCTTATGCAAATGAAGAATTCAACATATTCTCCGTTTTTACTTGGAGCCTTTAGGGGTTTGGTCTTATGAGTGAAAGGTCCAGAGAAGAGGACTTGCCTCCCAGTTACGCAGACATGGTATACATGGATTTCAGCAAAACTTTGTTTCTCATGCTATTTTTATGGATAACATAAAGAGATGCCCATTAAATAATAAAGGTAAGCAGGTTCAGAATTGTTTGAGGTTAATTTGGAGTTCCCCAGAGGAGTACCCCAGTGCCAAGGAGAGATCTTTGGTCATTTTCTATTCATCATTTTTATTAATGACTTAAATAAAGATACAAATGGCATACTTATCACAGTTGCAAATGATACAGCACTGGAAGGAATATCGAACTTATGAGATGACATAGTCATTATACCAAAAGGTCACAATAGATTAGAAAGATGATCAAATCTAATAAGATAAAATTTAATAGGGATAGGCTAAAAAATGAAAAATATAACAATGCTATGGAAGAAGCACAAGACTCCAGAGGAAGGCAACCAGGATAGTGAGGAGGCTTTCGATCATGTCATGTCATTATTGATTAGATGAGTTGGTGATGTTTAGCCTAAAGAAGAGAAAACTCGGAGAGCACTGAGAAGAACACAAAGGTGAATACTTAGTTATCTTTAAGCATTTGAAGGGCTGTCACATGGAAGAAGGCTTAGACTATTCTATTTCAGAGGGTAGTGCTAAGAACAATGAATAGAAGATACTGAGTTAGATTTTGGCTTATCATATGAATGAACTTTATAAGAAATTCAAGCAATTAAAGGCTATATAAAATGTTCTAAATCACTAATAATTACAGAAATGCAAATTAAAATACTCTGAGGTTCTACCTCATAGCCATCAGGTTGACAAAAAATGAAAATGATACATATTTTAAGGGCTGTGGAAAAACAGGCAGATTAATGTACTATGTTGGAACTATGAATAAACCATTCTGGAAAGCAGTTTGGAACCATTCTCTAAAGGATGTTAAACCATATAAATCCTTTGACCTAGCAATAGTACTACTAGTCCCATACTCCAAAAAGATCAGAGAAAGAAAAGCACCCATATTTACCAAAATATTTATAAGAGCTCTTTTCTTGTGGTGATGAAGAACTGTAATTTAAGGGGATGGGTATCAGTTGGCAAATGGCATATGGATGTGATGAAATACTATTCTACTGTAAGAGATGACAAAAGGGACAGTTTCAGAGGAAGGCTTATACAAGTTGTATGAACTGATACAGAATAAAGGAAGCAGAATGAGGATTATAATTATATAATAACAAACCACTTTATACAAGACAAACAACTTTGAATGACTTCAAAAGCCTGACCCATGTGGTGACCAGCCATGATTCCAGGGGACTAGAATGTAGTATGCTATCTACCTCCTGTCAGAGAGGTGAAGGACCAGGGGTATATAACAAGTCATATATTTTTTGGACGTGGGTGTTATGGGAATTTGTTTTGCTTAACAATGTATATTGTTGATAATTTGTTTTTCTTTCTTTTTCTTTCTTTCTTTCCCTCAGATTTGGGGGCAAAAGGGAGAAAATAATAGATTGTTAATTCAAAAAACAAAATTAAACTTAAAAAAAATCATTTCCTAGATTGCAGGAGGTGGAGCCAAGATGACAGAGTAACAGGAACCACTTTCTAGGGTGCTGCCCCCAAACCCAGCCAAATACCTCTAAAAAATGGCTCTAAACAAATCCTGGAGCTGCAGAACCCACTCAATGATGGAGTGAAGCAAATCTCCAGTCCAAAACAGCCTGGAAGGTTGCTGGGAAGTGTCTATTGCACCACAGTGGGGGCAGAGTGCAGAGCGCAGTCCAGCTTGGGCCATGTGTGCACAGAGGGGACCTGAGCAGGCCTTCGGGAGACTGAATCTCTCACATCTGTGGTATTTTCCAGACTTCATGACCCCAAAACACCAAAGACAAATTGGAAAGTCAGTGGAAAAAACTGGTGGGACCAGTGCAGGAGAGGTGGATGGGGGTGGGGGTGGGGTGGGGTGGGATGGGGAGGGAGAGACAGAGGAGCTACAGCAGAAGCAGAGGCAGAGACAGCAACTGTTTCTAGAGCTGTGGGCCCTCAGATTGTGGGGGGATCAAACAAATGACAGTACACCCCCCACCCCCACTGGAAGCAGAGAACTACCTTGACAAAGAGCTCAAAAATCAAGTAAATGACTAGGGAAATGAGCAAAAACTGGGAAAAAATCATACTATGGAATCTTACTTTGGTGACCAGGAAGATCAAAGCATGCAAACAGAAGAAAAAAAAAATCAAAGCTCCTGCCTCCAAAGCCTTCAAGAAAAATATGAATTGCTCTCAGACCACAGAAGAGCTCAAAAAGGATTTTGAAAATCAAGTAAAAGAAGTAGAGAAAAAATTGAGAAGAGAAATGAGAGTGATGCAAGAAAATCATGAAAAACAGGTCAACTGCTTGCTAAATGAGACCCAAAAATTGCTGAAGAAAATAACACTTTAAAAAATAGACTAACCCAAAAAAGGGTTTTGCTGAAAGGCAAAAGAAATCCAAAAAGCCAATGAGGAGAAGAATGCTGTAAAAAGCAGAACTGACCAGATGGAAAAGTAGATCCAAAAGCTTACTGAAGAAAATAATTCCTTGGAGGTTAGAATGGAGCAGATGGAATCTAATGACTTTATGAAAAATCAAGAAATTATAAAACAAAAGCAAAGGAATGAAAAAATAGCAGACAATATGAAATATCTCATTTGGAAAACAACTGACCTGGAAAATGGATCCAGAAGAGACAATTTAAAAATTATGGTACTACCTGAAAGTCATGATAAAAAAAAAAAAAGCCTAGACATAATCTTTCATGAAACTATTAAAGAAAACTTCCCTGATATTGTAGAAGCAGAGGGTAAAACAGATATTGGAAGAATCCACCAATTGCCTTCTGAAAGAGATTTCAAAAGAAAAACTTCTAGGAATATTGTAGCCAAATTTCAGAATTCCCAGGTCAAGGAGTAAATATTGCAAGCAATCAGAAAGAAGCAATTCGAGTATTGTGGAAATACAATCAAAATAACACAAGATCTAGCAGCTTCTAGATTAAGGGGCTGAAGGTCTTGGAATATGATATTCCAGAAGTCGAAGGAACTAGGATTAAAACCAAGAATCACCTAGCTAGGCAAACTGAGTATAATACTTCAGGGAAAAAAAATGGTCATTCAATGAAATAGAGGACTTCCAAGCATTCTTGATGAAAAGACCCGAGCTGAATAGACAATTTGACTTTCAAACATAAGAATCAAGAGAAGCATGAAAAGGTAAACAGGAAAGAGAAATCATAAGGGACTTACTGAAGTTGAACTGTTTACATTCTCACATGGAAAGATATTTGTAACTCTTGAGACTTTTCTCAGTATTTGGGTAGTTGGAGGGATTATATACTTATAGACAGAGGGCACAGGATGAGTTGAATAGGAAGGGACGATATCTAAAAAAATATAATTAAGAGGTGAGAGAGCAATATATTGGGAGGAGAAAAAAAGAAATGGAACTATCTCTCATAAAGGAGGCAAGAAAAAACTTTTTCAATGGAAGGGAAGAGGGAGGAAGTGAGAGGGGAAAAAGTGAAGCTTACTCTCATCATATTTGGCTTAAGGAGGGAATAGCATGCACACTCAATTTGGTATGAAAATCTATCTTACACTACAGGAAAGTAAGAGAGAAGGGGATAAGTGAGATGTGGGGGGATGATAGAAAGGAGGGCAAATGGGAGGAGGAGTCAATTAGAAGTAAATACTTTTGAGGAGGGACAAAGTCAGAAGAGAGAACAGAATAAATGGGGGGCAGGATAGGATGGAGGGAAATATAGTTAGCCTTTCACAACATGACTTTTATGGAAGTCTTTTGCATAAGTACACATGTATAACCTATATTGAATTGCTTGCCTTCTCAGTGGGGATGGGTGGGGAGGGAGGAAGGGAGAGAAGTTAGAACTCAAAGTTTTAAAAATGAATGTTAAAAATTGTTTTTACATGCAACTGGGAAATAAGAAATACAGGTAATGGGATATAGAAATCTATCTTGCCCTACAAGAAAATAGAGGAGATGGGGATAAGGGAAGGGAGGAGTGTGATAGAAGGGACAGCAATCAGGGGAAGGGGTAATCAGAATGCACAGTGTCTTGGGGTTGGGGAGGGGAGAGATGGGGAGAAAATTTGGAATTCAAAATCTTGTGGAAATGAATGTTAAAAATTGAAAATAAATTGAAAGAAAAACCTTAAAACACACACACAAAATAATTTCATAACAACTAAAATTAAAAAATGGAATGGACTGCCTTGGGAGGATATGGGTTTCTATAACACCAATGTGATACCCATAGTAGCTGCTATGAATATGCATGTGTATTTCCAGGGTAAATTTGTAACACATAAATAACTCTCTTCCTCAAAGGCAAAACCAAAATATTTATTCAGATACCAGAAAGCCAATTCCACCAGGGTAAGAAAAAAGTTCGTACATATCACCAATCCAGGGATCATCCACATCCCCAAACCTTCCCACTGTTAGGCCTCCCCAGGCAAAATTCCTCTCTATCTCACTCACTCTAGATGCTCTGCTTTAGCACTGCCTCACTCTCCAACCTCTGCCTCACTCTTCCTGCTCCACCCATTCAGCAAACTCCTCCCATCATGGGTTCCATGCGTCTCAAACTGTGAACTGGGTCAAAGCTTGAAGCAGGTCACATGGGCCTATTAAGGGGCAGGGAAGATCTTCAAATTCCTTAACATTACAGTTTCCCATCAACAGAAGTCTTCAAGCAGAGGATGGATGACATCCTGTCAGAAGTGTCCCTTTTCTGTTTAAAGAGTAGGTTTAGATGTCTCCTGAGGTTCCCTTCAACTTTGTGATTCACTGATTCTGTGTTTCTAACTACAAGAGGACATACTGTTTAGAAGAAAGAGTATTGGCTTTGTGGTCAGCAGAGCTTGGTTAAGCTTTTGTGCTACTAGTTGTTTGGCCTTGTACAAGTTATCATACCTCTTTGGATATCAGTTAACTAATTGGTAAAATGAGAGTTTGAACTAGATGAGCTATCTAAGGTCCATTTCTGTATTTTACATCCTATAGTTCCAGGATATTACCTGGAATTTTCAGGTAATCTGTTGCTGTTCTGTTAGCGTCATGGCCAGGAAGGTCTTAGAACCTGAAAGAACCCAGTTTTGCTGCATGTGATCATCTAGGAGTTCTAATTCCAGTGACGGTATATGAGACACTTATGATGAGATAGTGTAATTCAGATCCATTAATGTCCTTTTCCTACTTGTCCCTTCTCCATGGAATTTCTTTTCTCCTCTGTCATCAATTTTTCAGGATCTCTTGGTAGGTGAGGAGAGCATGTGAAACCCAGAGTAGAGACACAGTTCTGTGACATGTCAAGCCCACTTTGTTTGGAAGAGTTGTAACTAAGCACACTAGATTACATGGGTTTCCCAGCATCCATGGTGACTAAACTTGTGTTCAAACTGACCACTCCTCAGTCTCTTTTTCTGGATCTTCATTCAGACCAGGCCCACTAACCAAGGGAATCTTTCAAGGCTCTGTCCTTGGCCCTTTTTGATTATCTCTATATACTTTTTGACTTGACATTTTCCATAAATTCAATTGTTATCTTTATGCTGATGATCCTCAGATCTCCTTAGCTAGGTATAAATGGTTACTATTTTATGGGGGTAAGGCTCAAATCCTGACTCTACTACTTACTATCTGGGCAAGTCACTTAACCTCTTATTCCTAGTTTTCTCATCTGTAAAATGAGCATGGGGAAGAGTTAAAGTAGATTAGGGGTTCTTAGTCATTTTTTTGTGGCATGGACCTCTTTGACAGTCTGGCACAATCTATTTTCTTCTCTCCTTGTAAAAGCTAATCTGATCTTAATAGTTAACTAGGACTGGGGTGCAAGGAAACAATCCCTTACAATTGGGATAATACCATCAGTGGGAGGTAGAGTCTTTGCAGAGATCCTAGATATTCCCATATCTTCTTAAAGGTACCAGAAAAACTCTGAGGGAGAGGTGAAATCTAACCTACTTGGCCTTCAAGCAATAGGGCCCAGGGAGCTGATGTTCCATATATATATATATGGAAATAGAAGCCTTGAAAAAATGGAATAACTCCCAAGTTTACACAGGTAATAAGTAGCAAAGCCAGGATTTGAATCCATGCCTACCAAATCCATATTTAGTGCACTATATCACACTGTCTCAACACTCAAATGGATCTGTGATGTCATCAATTTGGTTCTTCCCTTCAATGAGTAAGAGTGGAGCCTATCCATCCATGCCCTTCTCATTCCTGTTCTCCTAGCAGTTCACCACTGGGGTCCATCCAAAATACTGTAGGCATTCCTTACTTTGTCCTCACATCTTGAGGAAGCCGGAGGAATGGTTTGGATATCCACTGACCATCATTATCGCATCACTGTTACTATATTATTATCTTCTCTTCCTCATCTACATTTCCTTGATGATTCATTTTATTCTTCTTCAAATTTCCTTATTGGTTATGTGTGTCAGTCTTTTTGTGGTGTATGGGTGTTCAAGGAAGGCTAGCATCTCTAGTATGAGGGCTTACCAAGTCCTTTTCAGGGTTACTCATCCACCTTTGGTGTCCATCTGGCACTCAATTCTCATCCATGGTTCCAAGAAGCTGTAGCAGGCACAGTGGCCACAATCTAGTAAACCATCTCAGTAGATGGGATAAATCATGTTGAGATTAACTGACAGACCTTGGTGAGTTAGGAAGGGTGTCTCCTCCAAGCATGTGAAGAGTTTTCCCAGTGGAATGGATAGATGAGAACAATTTGTTCCAAGGCCATAAAGGCAGCTGAAGCAGGCACTATGGAGCACTTAGAGCTTGGTCAGACACCAAAGACACCAAGGACATCCTTTGCATTGTGGGCCATTACCACTCATCCTGACTTTTGTCTTGCCATTGGACTTTGATGACATTGGAGAGAGACTGAGGCTGGCGACCAATTGAAATCCAATTCATGCACTAGTTCAGGTATCACCCTATGAGTCATTAGTCCTCTAAGAAAACAAAGGACAAATACAGTCTGTTCCCACCTACTGTGTGTCTCTCCATCACCCTTTTTCTAGTATTTATTTTCTGTTCTTCTATGTCTTGCTGCCATAGCAACACAGTTAGAATGTGGATATTAAAAAGATAGGTTTATAATGTCAATTTCAATTCAGTAAACATGAATTTATTGCCCATTACATGTTGTTCTCCCTAATAATGTGTATTCCTCTTGAAAGAAGGGACCGTTTCATTACTTATTCCATTTCTCCTGAACTTAGCATATATTTTTGGCACATGGAGCTCAGTGAATACTTGTTGAAGGAATGAATGAATGAATGAATAGTAGTGTCATGTATTATTCTGGACTGTAATGGAAGAGAATAAGCATTTATATAGAATCCACTATGTTCTGGGCATTGTATTCTTTACAAATATTATCTCCTGTGATCCTCCTAACAATCCTTCAGTGTAGGTACAGTTATTATTACCATTTTGCTGTTGAAGTAATTGAGACAAACAGAGGTTAAGTGACTTGCCCAGGGCCACAAACTTGTAAATGCCTGAGGCCAGAATTGAACTCAATGTCCTCAAAAATGAATATAGTTTCTGCCCTCAATAAATGACATTTGACTATAGAGAAGAAAAAAATAGCATTTACATAGATAAATTGATTATATATGCACATGTATATACATGAAGTAATTTCTTTTGGGGGAGTGCTTAGGAAGGATCATGGTAGAGCAATAGATTTCACTTTCATTAATATAAACATTTACCTAAAATGTAAAAGAAAGGTAAAAATTCTTGATATTGAACTCTATAGCAATGAGTCAACATTATGTAATATACCTTTAGTAGAAGAGAATTTACTGATATTTACCACAGAAACAGATTGCTGTGAGATTAATTAATGGGAAGATCAAAGCTAGTTTAAAAGGTTTCATCCCCAACAAATCAATTGGATGTAATATAGATTTCATCCCATAGGAAATCTAGACTTTTGTAGCCAAAAGTCATTGCCCAAAGATATTCTGGGGAGCTCAGGATAAGTTACACAGATGTCTTAAGAAAAAAAAAAGACTGTAGCTATTATGATATCTCTAGGAGAAAGGACTTTTTGCTGATTTTGAAAATTGTGTTCATATCCATTGGTTCTTGGATCCTAGCAATTCAATGTCAAGGCCACATGAAGCTAGATCTCGTTTTGTAACTCTATATTATTATCTCACAGAAATGTAACCAAAGATGGTCAGATACTTTCAAGGGAATGATGATAGGCTTTTCCTCTCTTCCCCTGCCCTGCCTCCCCTTCACTTTCCTTCTCCTCCCCCTCCCCTTCACTTCCCTTCTCCTCTCCTTCTTACCTTACCTTTTCCTTTCATTTCCTCTCCTCTCCTCTCCTCTCCCTTCCCCTCCCCTCCCCTCCCTCCCTTCCCTTCCCTTCCCTTCCCTTTCCCTTCCCTTTCCTTTTTCCTTTCCTTTCCTTTCCTTTCCTTTCCTTCCTTTCCTTTCCTTTCCTTTCCTTTCCTTTCCTTTCCTTTCCTTTCCTTTCCTTTCCTTTCCTTTTCCTCTCCTCCCCTGCCCCGCCTCCCCTTCACTTCCCTTCTCCTCCCCTCCCCTTCACTTCCCTTCTCCTCTCCTTCTTACCTTACCTTTTCCTTTCATTTCCTCTCCTCTCCCTTCCCCTCCCCTTCCCTCCCTCCCTTCCCTTCCCTTTCCTTTTTCCTTTCCTTTCCTTTCCTTTCCTTTCCTTTCCTTTCCTTTCCTTTCCTTTCCTTTTCCTTTCCTTTCCTTTCCTTTCCTTTCCTTTCCTTTCCTTTCCTTTCCTTTCCTTTCCTTTCCTTTCCTTTCCTTTCCTTTCCTTTCCCTTTCCTTTCCTTTCCTTTTCCTTTCCTTTCCTTTCCTTTCCTTTCCTCTCATCAGGGGAATCTAGGAGCTCTCTTCCCTTTCCCCTCCTTTATCTTGGGTGTCAACTCACTGTTAATCATTTTTGTACTGTTAATGATAATTTTGCTTGGTAGAGAATGAAGAAGTGGAGTGAAAGTTGAGAAACTCTGCCTTCTCTCTTCCATCTATTATCATTATTTAATCAAGCAGCGGTTTTATTGCTTCTTTTATATTTTCCTCTCCTTTTAGAATTAATCTGTGTTCTTAACTTTCCTCACCAACCTTAGTGTTCCACTCCTGATTCTTCTGACTTTTCCATTTCCTGGCCAGCAGCGTTCTTACTTTTCTTTCCCTTTAGTCTCCTCTGATTCGTGAGTTCTTACCTGGGACTACCTTTTCATGAAGTGCCCACACCATTTATGTTCACTTTTTTCTTTTTTTAAAGATTAATTATTTTATTTATTTTTAGTTTTCTGCAATCACTTCCATATATCTTAGATTTTTTCCCCTCCTCCCCTCCCTCCCCACTCCCTCCCTGAGACTGTGTGCAATCTTATATAGATTCTACACATGCATTCTTATTAAATACATTTCCATCTAGTCATGTTGCCTAGAAGAATGAAAACGAATGGGAGAAAGCATAAAACAAAACAAAACAAAATATAATACAAAAGAAAATGGTCTGTTTCCTACTATGATCCAGCTCCATAGTTCTTTCTCTGGATGTGGAAGGCGTTTTGCCTTAAGAGTCCATTGGGAATTTTTTAGATCCTTGCATTGCTATGAAGGACTAAGTCTACCAGAAAAAATTCCTTGCACATTGTGGTTGTTGCTGTGTACAAGGTTTTCCTGGTTCACTCCTTTCACTCAGCATCAGCTCGTATAAGTCTTTCCAGACTTCTCTGAAATCTTCCTGTTCATCATTTCTTATATGCTCACTTTTTTTCTTCTGGATCCACTTCTGATTCTCCAGACTTTTCCCTACCTCCTTGTCTGTAGCCTTGCCTCTCTTCACAATCCCCCCTCAACTCTTCTACCCTTTTCCAGTTCTTTTTTATGTGTTGTCTTCCCCCATTAGCATTTAAGTTTCTTAAAGGTCGAGAATCTTTATCTTTTTTTTTTGCTTCTACTTGTAGCCCAACACTTAGCACTGTGCCTGGCCATAGCAAGCAATAAATTCTCTCTCTCTCTCTCTCTCTCTCTCTCTCTCTCTCTCTCTCTCTCCTCTCTCTCTCTCCCTCCCTCCCTCTCTCTCTCTCTCTCTCTCTCTCTCTCTCTCTCTCTCTCTCTCTCTCCCCCTTCTCTCTTTGTCTTCTGTCTTTCTTTCCTCTCTCTCACCCCCCTCCCCTCCTCTCTCCTCTTTTTTCCCTTTCTCATCTAGAACATTCTGAAGCTATTTGCTACTGATACTTTTTTCATGGGCTGCTTTTGAAATCAACCTTACTGTTACCTTTATATGTCTTTTAAAACTCATCAAATGAAAAAAAAAAGTAAAGCACTTTGCAAACCTCAAAGGGACACAGAAATGCTAGTTGTTATCATTAATGATTATGAGTTCCCTGGATATGTGTCATTCTCCTGAGGGAGCTTTTAATGTTCCTTGCAGTTGTTTCTCTTTGTGCCTTCAGAATTTCATTCCTGAGAGCTTTCTATCTCTCCTGTGTGTGATGCATAAAAAAGTTTGAGAGACATAATTTCTGGGTAATTAATAATTTTATTAATTATGACTAGTGAATAATTAATAACAGGATGGTCATTTGGCCTTCTCTTGTAAACCAAAGAAGAAACTTAACAGACTTCTCAATGTTTATATAAGTTGGGAAGAGTGGGTATTCTGGATAGATGGCAATCAGTTCTGATTGGATAACAATTAATGAGAGAAGGAATATTATAATAAAAGGTTGGCTTATTATAATGAGAGGCTGGGGGATTGTGACTCTGATCACTCTATCTTGGACAAAGACACATCTCTTCCCAGGTCACCTCCATCTAGAACAATCCAGAAAAAAAGGGGAACCCACTTCCACTCAGACCTTTCCGCCTAAAACAGAATGGGGGGGAATTCACTTGGATCAAAATCTCTTCACCTTTTGATCAGATCTAAACTTTCCCAGTTTGGTAACTTTCGTCCAAGATTTCATTTCATTCTCAGCCCTGCACTTCAAAAACTAACTGAGTAACCTGCAGGGACTGACTTCTGAATGAGGAAATAGAAAGGGGGAAAAAAGCCTTAGTTGTAATTCAATAATTGGTTATTAATATAAGAGAGAGACAATCATTTCTCTTATGTATTGTCTTCCCCTGTAGAATTTTAGGATATAGGATTTTGCTTTCCTTTTGTTCAGAATCCTTTGAAATTTGATTTCCTAAAATCTAATGCTAATCTCAACTCTCATCCATTTCTCTCTCACAAATTCTAAAATCAAGTAATCCCTTCTTTCCAAGGTTTTCTTATTTTCACTCTAGAAACCATTTCTTCCTTGTTGGTAAGAAAAAGATGTAGAATTTTTATTTCCTTTAAATTATTCTTTCATGTCTTCAAGGATAAAACTATAGTTAAGGGAAATCAATAAATTACTACATGACTGCTTTTGATAGATAAGATCCTGGTAAATAGTGGATAATTACAGTTCTATTACTTCTTGTGATATATTTCCCACATTCTTTATTTTTGTTTTCTGAGGAGATAGTCTTTAGTATATACAGATGCCAATATCTTTTCCATTTCTGTCTTCATTGATCTTTACCCAAATGCTTTCTATGATACTCCCCACCCTTTCCCCAGTTCTTGGATTTCCTCACAGGAGTATATTTTCATAGCAACTTTACCTTTCCCATTTCACTCTTTACCAATCCTGTCCCTTTGGAATGGGGCATTTTCTTCCACAGACACATTCTGGTCATGGGTGTCATGCTAATACCTTTTAGTGATATCTGTGAGGTCAAAGGTGCCTCCAGGCATTAATGTCTCTAATTAACCTTTCTTGCTGTCTATACTTAGTTCATTTGTATACAGACTCTCAAAGCCTTGTTTGGTATTAAATTGCCAGTGTCTTTCTGAGCCTCTCTACTTCTAAGCTTCTTTTTACATCATTATTTTCCATGGTGCCTACTTTATATATATATATATATATATATATATATATATATATAATATATATATATATATATATATATAAAAGCATTTTTCTTCCTCTTCAGGTTGAAGCTGTTTTGATTAAATCTATAAGATTCTAGATGAGTATATTCTTCCTAGCCCCTGTTATATGAACTCCAGTCACAGTCAGGAGCCTGTCATGCAGGTTTGAACTAGAGACACCTTAAATCAGATCAAGAGAGATGATTGTTAAATTTTCAGAGTTTTCACCTCTGAAGCTGGTAAACCCTAAAACTCAGGGCTCAATATATTGTTTTGTTGATCATCTAGACTTAAGAGAGTGATGGAGACAATGCAATTAATGTATGCCAAACTTAAACAAAGATGTCATGCATACTTTTTTTTGGAGAGCTGATTGTTAGACATTTGCCACCATATTCCTATGGTCATTCCTCTATTTTAGCCATACAAATAAGAAATACAAATCCTTTTCTAGGACATTATCCTCTTACCTATCTATCCACTTCCAAAATTTGCTTTTTCTTTCTTGCCTTTGATGGACATCAATGATGAAAAACATATATTCTTCACATATCTTCAGTTTATTGCTCAAGACTTAATAATCTTTAGTAGTACTTTATAGATTACTTTTCTTCTCATGTGGATCAGTGGAAATGGGTAGAGTCATCAGGCTTGGCAAGTCTCAGTTGGTTCTCTCTTGTGGCCTGAATACATTCTTTCAGAAGATGGTATACTCCTCTTTTCTGTCAGATTGACAAATAGCTGCCTTACTACCCTCTTGATAGAGAGTGACCAACTACCACTGCTCAACTCTTCTCTGTTTGATTCTTACGAGCTGCTTTAATCATGAGACAGGCCTTGTAGATACACACCGGCATTCCTTGGAGATCTCTATGCTTCCTGAATATAAAGGTCAGGCATTCAGCTATTGTATCTCACCTCAGACACTTGACACTCACTAGCTGTGTGACCTTGGGCAAGTCACTTAACCCCAGTTGCCTCATCCTGGGTCATCTCCAGTCATCCTGATGAATATCTGGTCACTGGATTCAGATGGCTCTGGAGGAGAGATGAGCTGGTGACCTGCACAGCC